>VDFB02193867.1:36450467-37046856 GCA_007258455.2 Sequoia sempervirens
AACTGTTATGCTGTGAAAAAAGAATTGAGAAGAACCAGAATTAAAAAATCTAATTTAATCTAGTCAAAATTAAATCTAAGAAGAATTAGTTAACAAAACTAAAATTAAACTAAATTAATCTAATACTAAACTAAAAATTTAAAACAAAACTAATCTAAATTAATAAAATTAAAAAATCTAATCTAAATTAAAAAAATCTAATCTAAATTAATAATTCTAATTTAAATTAATAAAGTTAAAAAATCTAAAGTAAAAAAAGTCTAATTTAAATTAACAAAATTAAAGAATCTACTTTAAATTAACAAAGTTTAAAAAAATCTAATTTGAATTTTAGAAACTAAAAAAAATCTAATTTAAAAATCTAAATTAAAGACTAAACTAAACTAACTAAAAACTAAACTAAATTAAGATTAAAAACTAAATTAGAATTAAAAACTAAAGTAAATTAAAAACTAAAAATTAAAAACTAAATTAAAAACATGCATAAAAATCTTCAAATTTGATTTCTGAAAAATCTGTTTATAATGAGTAAACAAAAACAGAAACCCAGAAATTTTTTGAAGCAAAAAATAAAACCCAGAAATCGTTTTTTGATCCAGCAAGTAGAAGATGAAAAAATAATTTTTTTAAATCTTTAGCCAGGTGAAAAAAATGACGCGCGACGGTTTTTGTGTAGCTATTTTTCTTCAGATCTGTGAAAGAAATCAAAAAACTGAAGAATACCCAGATCAGATTTCGACCCTGGCTACAAAACCCAGAAATCGTTTTTCCTGCAACTGAGTGGAAGCTGGATTTATGAAGCAAAACTAAAAACTAAATAAAAAACTAAACTAAAAAAACTAAATTAAAAACTAAACTAAATTAAAAACTAAATTAAAAACTAAAAACTACATTGAAAACTAAATTAAAAACTAAATTAAAAACTAAACTAAATTAAAAATTAAAAATTAAACACGGTGGGTGCCAAAATGTATAACTGAAAATATGTTATACTTCTGTGAATCCTTGCATGCAAGGATACTCAATAATGAGTCCTTGCAAATCAATTCACAGCTCTCTATCCGAGAAGAGCAGGGATTGATATTGTGGCCCTCAGATTAACCCTGTTACCCCTGCAAATACAATCTCGGAACGAGAGATTCAAAGAGGAGAAGCAAGAATGCCAATCTCCATGAATCCTGTTCTTGCAATGCAACAATGAAAACTAATCTAAATGGCTGTAAAATGCAATAAACCAAACTAATTTATTGAAATGAAAATTAATCTACATGCAATGCCATAAATGAATTATTTTGCAAATTAATCTACTATGAAGATTAAGCTAAAATGTAATATTAAACTATATGCTCTAAAAATAAGATGCTTATATAATCAAACTAATGTAATCTCAAATGATAAAATTCAAATTTGTAGCATAAGTCCGATGTAAAAATTCGTGATTCTTTGAAATGAGAATGAGAGGGCTCATTTTATAGGCAAAAGTAGAATTGAAGGCAAATTCAGAAGCAATGTGGGATAAATAGAAAAATAGAAACAAATCTTGATTGGAATTCTTTTTTTAGTTTATTTCCCTTTTAACTGATTTGTTTCCTTTTTTTCATCACGGATATTCTTGAGAGGATATTTCATTTATTTTATTTAATTTAAGATGATAATATCTCTTTTAATAAAATAAAATAAGATTATGTAATTTAGAAATGAATATTAATAAAATAAAATAAAATTATTTAATTAAAAATAGATTTAATTAAATAGCATCATTTTATTTAAGTAATATTAACTTCAATTAAATAGCATTATTTTATTTATTAAAAGGGATTTATTTCTTTTGATTAAATAAAATTAATGAAGCATTCAAACCTTAGGGAAAATTGAAACATTTGAAATAGTTATGAATTGATTAAGAAATTTGATTTGAAAATGTGACAATCATTGATTCAAAAAGTTGATGTTGACAAATTAAATAAATGGGGCCCAAAGTCTAGGTGACCATTTTAGGTTGCATACAGTACCAAGTGTGATGGACTTTGACTTGACAATCAGATAGGAATATCTTGTTCACACCTGACATACAGAAACCTTGCCAGGATGCACTTTAGAAGTTTCAACCAGCTTGGACCAAAACACGGAAAGGTAAACCTATCTACGCAATAGTCAACAAGTTGCCCTAGACTTCTTCCATACATACCTAACAAAGCAAGTATTCTCCGAGTTTATATTTCAAGAGCGTCCAACAAGCACAATAGACAAAAGTTTAATGATCATTGCCCCATTCCTATTTCTCTAAATCCTCTGTTTTGGGATATCATCGAGATGTCCTTGGAATGAGCACAAATAAGATAAGTCAAAAGATAAAGACCGAGTAAACAAACAAACTGATGCTCTTCAATACTGCTAACGGAAAGAGGATGTGTTTTCTAAGGATGATAACCGAAACTTATTGCCAAAAGATAATGCCCATCATAGGAAGGATTCATCCTAGGACATGTTAGTGGATGGCAGCACGTCATTTCGTTTATCTGGACTGCTCTAAGGGATGATTGATATGGGACCAGTTCAAATGATGAGTTACCAATATGAAGAGATGACCAACTTGTTTACGTACTGATTTAGACTTAAGACTTGTCATTTGGAGTTTTAGTTTTAATCTACTAGACTTGTTCCTGACTATTTTATCAAAGGTTGAGGATGACGATCAATTTATTATGAATGGTGTTTATTGCGGGTGCAAGCGAGATGAGACGACTAGATTTTTTTCAAATATTTGGATGTTTTTGGAGTTTTGCAATGTTTTGAGGCTGTTTTTTGTATTTTTTGAGGTTTTACAAATGTTTTTATTTTTTTGATTTTCCAAATGTTTTGGGATTTTGTGAGATTTTGACCAAGAGACTAACCTAAAGACCTATACTAGGGGCCTCGGGGGCTGATCAACAGATTAGCCTTGCCTACGTTATACACGCAGAGACCATGTAGTTCGACTAATGACTTGACCGATTTATAGATGATGATATACATGATGAAATGTCAGCTTATTATGATGAACACCTATAAGACTGACCTAAATATCTCGGGGGATGATCAAAGATCAACCTTGCCTATGTTCAAGCTCAAAGACGACGTAGTTTGACAAGACGACCCTGTTTATGATTTTTTGAATGACTTTTTGACTTGTTTTTGGATTTTGTGCTTTTCTGATGTTTTTGGATTTTCTGATTTTATGATGTTTTTAGATTTTCTAATTTTGAGGACTTTAAGAATATACACGAATCTGATTCGATGAGACCGTGCCCCCAGCGTGATGCAATAAACTACTCCGATAAAGGCAGGACAAACTGACCTTGACGATGGGCCAAGTAGTACTAGGAGGGATCACAATAGGAAAACAGGACCAAGCTATGGTGCATATGTGAGTGGATGAATGATGGATGGAGACCTGAATGCAATGGATGATGGAAATGTAATGGATGGATGATATTGAACAAGCCGCAAAGATTCTGGTGGATGGGAAGTGCTTATTTACACAAGGCGCCTGTTTGCCAGGTTTTCACCAAGGTACTTTCCCAAAGTGCCACCAAAGTGGTTTTCACTAGAGGACGATTTTTCTCTTTACTATTTTTTATCCTTTTTCCGATTTTTTTGGATTTTTTGCTTTTTTGATTTTTTTGTTGTCACCGAGACGCCTGTTTGCCAGGTTTTCGCCGAAGTAACCATTTTTTCAGGACATTTTCTAATTTTTTGGATTTTTGGTTCTATACCTTGAAAGATTTAGGCATAAAACTTTTTGAGATGGGAGTTATTCATGGGCTCCTGCAGAGGTTCCCCTTCAGGTGTTGATAACTGATATGCCCCTGATTTGTAACTTGCTATGATGACGAAAGGTCCTAACCAATTAGGTTCAAACGTGCCTTTGCTGCTTGGGTTTGGGACATTCTTTTGATTCTCTTTTAAGAACAGTTCTCTGACTTGGAATGTCCTGCTTCTAATTTTCTTATTGTAGCTCTTTTTGAGTCTATTCTGATAGACTTGCAAATGATTTAAAGCATCTATCCATCTCTCATCTAGTAGCTCTAGCTCATTCAATCTTGACACTCGATACTCTTCATCCGTGATGAGGTTTTGCAGTGATATCCTGAGGGATGGGAGCTTGATCTTAATGGGGAGTACCGCTTCTGATCCGTAGACCAAGGAAAAGGGGGTGGCACTAGTGGGTGTGCGGATGCTGGTTTGATAGGCCTAAAGGGCGGGATTAAGCTGCAGATGCCAGTCACGACCTGTGTCATTGACTGTTTTCTTAAGGATTTTGAGGATGGTTTTGTTTGTAGCTTCTGCTTGTCCATTGCCTTGGGGATAGTACAGGGTGGAGAAGTGATGCTGGATTTTGAATTTCTCGCACAAGTCACGAACTTCCTGATTTTTTAATGGTGTCCCATTATCTGAGATAATGGCTTGTGGAACACCATAGCGGCATACGAGATAGTTCAGGATGAACTTAGAAATCTGCTTTCCAATTATATACATCATGGGTATGGCCTCTACCCACTTAGTAAAGTACTCCGTTGCAGTTATGATGAACTTATGGCCGTTGGATGAGGTGGGTGTGATTTTCCCAATGAGATCGAGTCCCCACTGCGAGAAGGGCCATGGTGTGACGATAGGATGGAGCTCTTGAGCTGGCGCATGGATGAGGTCCCCATGCTGCTGACATTGTAGACACTTCTTGGCATGATCATGTGCTTCTCGTTCCATTATGGGCCAATAATACCCCATCCTTAGCAGTTTCTTAGTGATGGTTATTCCACTCGAGTGCGAACCACAGATACCGTTATGTACTTCGGTTAGAGTGGTTAATGCCTCGTCAGCATTTAAGCAGCGTAATAAGGTACCTTCTATGCTTCTACGGTACAGGGTATCACCTAGGATCACAAATCTGGATGCCTTTTTAACAAAGGTTCATTTTAGGTTTGATGGTAGGTCAACAGGTATGACTCCTATTCGAAGATATGTATAGATGTCATGATACCAAGGATCGTCAGGACCAACGATTACACACGCATATTCTGATTTTGGTACCTCGAATGTAGGTATGAGAAGCTACTCAATCAGAAATTCATATTTTGGCATGTTGTGAGGCATATCCAAAGAGACCCAATTGTTGCCATAGCGTCTGCTACTCTATTGTTGGTTCTAGGAATTTGCTCAAATGTTATTTCAATGAAGGACTCCTTAAGGGTCTCCACCAATTTCTTGTATGGAGTGAGCTTGTCATCCTTAGTCTGATATTCATTATTGACTTAATTTATAATCAACTGAGAGTCCCCATACACTTTTAGAGCTATGATGTTCCATTGCACTACTATCCTGAGACCTATAGTCAAAGCCTCGTACTCTGCGATGTTGTTGGTGCAAGGAAATGCTAGTTTGTATGACCTTGGTATGCAATCCCCTTGTGGGGTGATGAAGAAGACACCAAATCCTAATCCATGTTGTGTATATGAACCATCGAAGTATAGTTTCCAATGATCAGCTACGTTGAGGTTAAAAATGGATTCATCTGGAAATTATGAAACAAGAGGATTCTCAGAATAAATAGGTGCTTCTGCTAGTTGATCTACGATGACCTATCCCTTGATTGCTTTTCTTTCCACATACTCGATGTCATATTCTGATAATATCATTACCCATTTTTCCATTCTGCCTGTTAGCATTGCCTTTGATAGTAGATACTTGAGGGGATCAATTTTGGCGATGAGCTTTATCTTGTGTGCCAACATGTAGTGTCTGAATTTTTGAGATGCAAACACTACTGTGAGACATGCTTTCTCGATAAATGAATAGTTTAACTCATGCCCTAACATTTTTTGACTGATGTAGTAGATAGCCCTCTCCGTTCCATTTTCATCATGTTGAGCTAGGAGAGCTCCAAGGGCTGTTGCTGTTACTGACACGTATAAGATCAATGGTTTCTTTGGGATAGGTTGCATTAAGACCGATGGTGTCAATAGGTATTCCTTGATTTTGTTAAATGCCTCTTCACATTTATCATCCCATTTGTATGCTACTCCCTTGTGGAGTAGGTGAGAATATGGATTTTATTTGTTTGCTAACTGTGCTATGAACCTTCAAATGGAATAGAGTCTGCCTTGGAGGCCTCTTAATTGTTTTAGTGTCCTTGGTGCTTCCATTTCAAGGATTGCTTTCACTTTTTCTAGATCCATTTCAATACCCCTCATTGATACTATATATCCTAGCAGTTTACCTGATTGTATGCCAAAGACACACTTCTTTGGGTTTAGTCTTACTTTGTATTCTTCTAGTCTGTCAAAGATGACACTCAGGGTTGCTATGTGGTCTTGTCTTTTTTTGGATTTAGCTAGGATTTCATCAACATAGTCCTCAACTATTTTATGGATCATATCGTGGAAGATCAATGTCATAGCCCTTTAATATGTTACTCCTGCATTTTTTAGGCCGAATCGCATCATATTCCAACAATAAGTCCCCCATGGACAAGTGAATGTCGTTTTATGCTGGTCTTCCTTAGCTATCATGATCTAGTTGTATCCTAAAAATCCGTCCATTAGTGATAGCATCTCATGTCTTGTTGTCATGTCCACTATCATGTCGATGTTGGGAAGCGGGAAATCATCCTTGGGACATGCTTTGTTTAAATCTCTGAAGTCCGTACAGATTCTGATGGCTCCGTTAGGTTTTGAAACAGGTACCAAGTTTGATACCCATTCTGGATAATCTATGGGTCGGATGAATCTTGCATCTAACAAATTTTTGAGCTCCATTTTGACCAATAGGGCGATCTGAGGATGCATTTTTTGAAGCTTTTGGTTGACGAGTTTTGCTTCAGGATATACTGCTAAGTGGTGGACTACGGTTTCTGGGTCAAGACTTGGCATATCAGCATAACTCCATATGAAGTTTATTTGTCTTTCTTTTAGGAATGCTGCTAGGAGTTCTTGCTCTTCTGATAATAGTGATTCCGCATAGAATGTGATATGCGGGGTCTCCTCTGTTCCTAGGTTGACAGGATTACATTTTTCTGCCAAGACTGCTGACTTTTCCTGATGAATAGCTCTTAGAGGAAGATTGAATCCCTCATCCTCGGATGCCTCAGAGAGGTTTTCACCATTGGATATGTCCTTTCTTTTTACTTTTTTCTTGTCAGAGAGTGCCACAGTGTGGTTTTCACTCAACGACTTGGATATGATTATTAATTTCTTACTTTTGCGACTGAAGGATACAATTGTTTCTCTGTAATATGCCTATGTGTCCAGCTCCATTATAAACCCTGCCTTATGATCTCCATCTGGAATGTTATCCCTCAATCCCATGAATTCTAAGAGTGCCTCATTGTTTTCGAATGTATCAAGAATTGGTGGTCCTCGTTGGTCGTAGTCGATGAGTTGTGGATATACTAAGCGAATTTCATGGTCTTGGTTGTTTGGCTCAAAAGATAAGGTACTAATCATGCAAAGGGTGGTGTCCTCAAATAACCTAGGTAGATTAGTCATGGGGTTCTCATCATCGCTACTACTACAAACATCAGTTATATCAAAGGTATAGTTGTTTAGGACACGACCTGTAGATACTGGTAATCGTAGCTCTGCTGCTGTTGGCTGACAAGATTTATTAACCACTCTAACCAGAGGACTTCAGCCACGTATGGTTATACTCAGAGGGGTACATCCAAGGCCAAGGTTTGATATTGGTCGCGTCTTTGGCATGATGGGTATTATAAGGCCATTGTCGTTTTGTCCCAATCTGTGATTTTTGTCATAACCCAATGTGAGCATCATTTGGAGGCCCTTGCTTTTGTCATCGATTGGTAATTTAGGTGATGGCCTTTCATCTTGGTATAACATATGTGATGGATCTATCTCAATGACCTCTTGGCCGAGATCTCCCCAGCTTGTGAATTCTAGATAGTCTCCAGGAGACGTTTGTGATGTGGAAGCTTGATTTTGTTGTGGGCGTCCTCATGATCTAGGAGATTGTGGTAACTCTCCTATCACAAAAGTATTATTAGGGAGTCTGTAGCTTCCACAACCATCCTCCTAGATGATGAGCTTGATCTCGGAGATGGTAGGAATGGTGGGTGTCTCTGTCTCAGAAGTGGATGCGAGGGTGGTGCGGTCGATGTATGATTTGGATGGGCCCTCATCATTCTTTGGTACTTGGGGGATTTTGTAATATTTTACTTCAAGATTTTTGCAGTATGAAAAAGGTTCAGGATCTCCATGAATGGTAACCTCTTGTCTATTATGTGTAAATTTCACACATTGGTGGAAGGTTGATGCTACTGCTTTCATTGCATGAATCCATGGACGTCTGAGGAGGATGTTATATGGCAAGTCAAGGTCTAAAACCTGACAGGTGGTTTCCATGAGGGTTGGCCCTACTTAAATAGGGAGTTTGATTGTGCCTTGAGAGACACTCTTTCTTGATCATCGTATGCTCTTATCGTGATGCCTTTCCCTTTGTCAATGGAATCTTCTGATATTTTCAATTGCTTGATGAGACTGAGAGAACATATATTTAATCCTGCACCTCCATCTACTAGGACCCTTTTGATTTTGATCTTATTTACGATGGCTTCCAAGTGAAGCGCACGGTTATGAGATGGTTGGGTGGGGAAATCTTGGTGAGAAAATGTAATGAGATTAGGCGTTATGATATTTCTGACCATAGCTTGGAATTGCTCCGCATCGAGGTCTGCAGGGACAGTTGATGAGGCTAATGCTTCCTCAAGGATATTTTTATGAGCTGATGATATTTTTAACAACTCCATGATGTAGATGTGTGTTGGTGTTCTCTTAAGTTGGTCTACAACATTGTAACCATGCGAAACAGATCTATATGAAGGGACCCTATTTGGTTGGGATGATCCTGCGATGGTGACTTTGTCGCCTCTTGTGGTGATTCCACATTCTTCGACATGTGCACCTTTGATGGTGATGAGCATGCAATCCTCATTTAGGGAGGCAACGACTGATTCGTAAACATGATTTACATTTCCCTTCCCTTTATCCTTGTTATTCCCTTTGTTGCCATGATTCGACATCGGATTTGTGTAGATTTTAAGATCTTGATTTCTCGTAGGTTGTTCCACGTTTATGATTTTCTTATCGATGAGATCTTGGATGATGTTTTTGAGTCTCATGCAACTGTTTGTGGTGTGGCCTTTTATTTTATGGAACTCACAAAGTTGATTCTCATTATACCAAGGAGGTTTGACGTCGAGTTCTTGGTAATTCTCAAATGTAGGAGGCTTGATGAGTTTTTTGTCAATCAACTTTTTCATTATGTCCTCAAGTGGTTCCCCCAAAATGGTGTATTTTTGTTTTGGATAACTCTTGCGTTGGGGTGGTCCTCTTTGGTCATTGAGATTATTGATGGTTGGATTTTTGTTTGGTTGATATGGTATATGATGGGTGTTTTGATGTTGTGGTTGGATTTGCGGTGTGGGTGTAGTTTGGCGAGGGCCACTAATGACCACCTTGGCATTGACGACACCATCATTAGTAACATTTTTGTTTCTTTCCCATGTGCGAGGTTTATCATTGTAATTTGATGGTGGGCGGTTGTTTTGCTATTCGTGGTATGATGTCGATTCTGTGGGTTGAGTCACAAGGGCTCTTTCGATGCTAAGCGCCTTGGGAATCAATTGATCATATGTGGTGATTCCTTGGACCTTGAGATGAAATGCCAAGCGGCCTTTAAGGTTGGCTATGATGGTGCAACCTTCTTGTTCCTCCGGCATGGTCCACTTGCTCCGATTGGCCTTAGATTGCCATTGTTGAAGGAATGAAGCAAAAGATTTATTCTTTCCTTGTTTTAGAGCATATAGTTCTTCGAGACTAACATCCATTGCAATATTACATACATAGTTCTTGATGAATGCGTCCCTAATTTCTTGGAATGTTCTAATGCCTGAAGGTAAGCGAGATAACCATTCTATAGCGGGGCCTGCCAAGCTTCTAGGGAATAGCCACATTAGATAAGTATCCTCATATGCGACTTCCATGCAATGAACATGGAATTCCCTAATGTGATCTTCAGGGTTTCCCATCCCTCGATATTTGTCAAATTTGGGGATTTCAAATCCCTTGGGGAATGGTTTCATTTCTAGGCTCCTATCAAATGGATAGGGAGATAAGTTGCTTGGTGTTTTGGTTGTTCGCCCTGATTGAAGGTCGAGCACTTGTTGCGAGAGCAACTTGATTTGTGTCGTGACATCATTTTGTGGATTAGGGGTGGGATGAAGGTGTTTTGGGGTGTTACAATTGTGGTTTGGATGGGTGGGTTGGTCGGTGTGTTGTTTGACGTGTTGTTCAATGGTATGTGTATGTTCTGTTGAGCTAGGTACGCTTCGACTTGCTTTTGTATGAACAACGCTTGTTGATCTTGTTGTTGTTGCGTTAGGATTTGTTCTTGTTGTTGCACTTGTTGCTGTTCCAACAACGCTTGTTGTTGTGCTTGTTGTTGCTCCAACAACGCTTGTTGTTGGGATGCCAATTCTGCTGCTTCTTGCTACTCTTGGCATTGCTTTAATGCTTGTTGGTATGCTTGCAATTGCGCTGCTTGTGCAATAAGTTGTGCTTGTGCTTGCACTTGTTGTGCTTGGTATTGAGATTGTGCTTGAGCTTGCGCTTGTGTGACTTATGCTTGTGCTGCTTATTGTTGCAATAGAGCTTGTGCTTATGCAACCTTGTGTGCTTGTAATGCTTAGGCGACTTGTTGTTGTTGTTGTAATAAAACTTTGGCTTGTGCGGGTTGTTGCATTTGCAGGGCGGCTTGGGGGGCTTGCGCAACTTGGGCGACTTGTTGAGCAGCTAGGCATACAAATTTTTGTTTCTGTTGTTGGTATCCTCTTTGAAAATCAGCTTGCAATGTTGTGTTATATTGACTTGATGTGGTGGAAGTTGGTGGTGGATTCAAAATGGTGTTTGTGGTAGTGGTGAATGGTGATGTCGTGTTGATTATTTGATTAGTGGAAGGTGTTGTTGGTGTGGTGGTTTGAGTGATGAGTGGTGTTGTTGATGTAATTAGTCCTTGAGAGATCATGTTTTGTGATGTTATGGGGGTGTTTGCAATTGCTTGTGTGTTTATCGTTTGTTGTTGCGATATCAACGGCAAATTTTGGGTGTTTGGTGCAATTCTTTGATTGATACTTGGTAGGGGACGAAGCCCTAAACCAACAAGTGGTGCAAATGATAATGGCAATGGCGGAAGAGGTGGAAATGTGAGGGGTGTGAGTTGTTGTGAAAATGTCGTGGTGTCGAATATGCCCCCTGGTCCGAACATGTCTCCTTCCTCTTGCGAATGTGCGAGGAGAGGATTTTGAGGTGCTGCGAGAAAAAAGGATGATGATGGATCGTGATGGAAAGTGAGAGGAACATTCTTTTATGATGAGTTTTCTAGTATGGTTTGTTCCATGGTGGTATTTGCATCCAAGTTTTGATTATTAACAAGGAGGTGTGTTTGAATTGCATTAAGAAATGCACTTCCCTTATTAATGTTGGGTTGGGTAGGAGCAAGAGATGTCGTGATTTGCGGAATGTTTTGAATGATATTTTGGGATGGGGGTGTGGATGAGATGGGAATGGTAGACGATATTGGAGGAAATGATGTCTCCACTATGGTGCTCATGTCAAAATCTGAAGGCAATTTGGCCCCTTGTTTTGCTAGTTCAAGCATATATAATGAAGGGTTGAGTTCATCATGATATTGACAATCTTATGGTTTTCTGGATTTTGAAGCATTTTAGTGATTTCGTCATGAGACATTCCAAAGGGGAGGTCTTCTCCTTGAGCCTCTTCTTGCGGATTTTGTGAGAGATTCAAAGGATTGCTTGATTTGGCGGGATTTATTTCAACATTCGTTTGGCTAAGATCTCTTGAAGCGGGTGTTTCCTTGTTGGCTTCCATGCTTTTCTTGTATTGAGATCTAGTTTGAACCATAAAATAAGGACCAATCCTTTTAAGAATGGGAGATGAATCTCTTGAATTTTTTGGATTGATTCCTACTCTAAGCCCAAAGTAGAAATTTCTAGGATATCTTGAGGATCAAAAGGTGATATGATGATGATGTAAAAGATGGATGACGTGGATGCTATGATCTTTTGGTAAGTCTTGACGAAGATACTAGGATTTTTAGAACTTTTGGATATGTTTCGGATTTTGGATTTTGATTTTCCCTTGGGATTTGTCCTTGATTGATTTTGATTTTGAACAAATAGACCCTAAGGTGTTTGGATGATTATCTAAGGGATAAATTTGATCAAAGGGTGATAGTTTGAATATGTGTGGGAAGAAGGATGTATCTATCCACACCTATCTAAGCAAGATGATAGTTTTACTAAGCATATGGGGAAGGATTCATCTCCATGTACTATGCCAAACAAGATGATTTTGCTAATCTTTGACCTAAGTATATGCAAAAGGATGCATCTACACACACTTATCCAAAGGTGATTTTGATGATAATGTTTTCAAGGATTTTAATCTCAAAGGTTTTTGATGATTTTGATGATTTGGATTTTTTCCAAAAAGCCTAGTATCAAGAATGATTTCAAGATTTTCCAAAAGGTGATTTGTGAAATGATGTTTTGATGTTTTGAAGGATGGATGAAAAGGATTTTGATGTTTTCTTTTGATCCTAAGATGAACCTAGAAATACACTTTGTTTGCCTAGGCCTAGGTATTGAAGAACATGCAAATGCTTCCTAAAGACCTTTATAACCAAAGAATGATTTCTTTTGAACAATTTTTTTCAAATTTTGGGCAAATGACCTTGTGATTTGGATTTTTCTTGAGAATCATGAGTCTTCAATCACACATGAAAGTTCTTTTTGTTTAGCTTTGCTTAATGTCTTTATTTTACCAAAAACACTTTCTTTGATTAGACTTTTAAACTAAGATGTCCAATGTCTTAATTTCTTCAAACTCCACAAGATATGTTATGTAGAAACTCAATGAACTTAAGGCAAGGGTTTTCCTATTGTTTGCTTACGGAGACAAATTGAGATATAATCCAAATGTTTAGAAACCTCTAAGGACGTGAATCCCAAGGGAAAGCAATAACATATAGATTGAATCAATGGTATTTGTCTCCAAAAGGATTTTGAGATTTGGATAATGTTAAGTGTTGGTTTTCAAGGTGTTTTCGATCAAGCAATACATTTTGTAACCAAAGAATAAGTACAATCCTATGGATGTGTAAGACAATATTTGTTGGATTCCCACTTGGACAAGTCTAGCTACGCTTATCTCTAGCGAATGGTTAGATGCTTGACCCCACTGGCTCCCCTCCACGACACTCACTTATATGGGGTAGCCAAGCATCAACACCCATGAAACTCCCATGGCATGTTTTCCATTTCTACTAGAAGACCGTAAAAGTGTGGGGTGGCTTCAGAAAGACCGTTCTTGCACCAACAAATAGATTAAGGGTTTTGGAAAATTCTAGCACATGGGTTCTAGTAAGGACTTTCCGTTCGTAGGAGTTGACCCAACGTGGCAAGAGTCCCCTTTCGGATCCATCTTGTCGGAGTCAACCGCGTGATATTGGCGTTTCTTCCAATATCCACATTTATATCCCAGCTGGAAATACTCTCAGGTTCAGAGTGTTACCGATTGAGTCATTCCCTTGGGTGAGTACTTTTTCCCCAAGGCAGGCCCTCTAGGATAAACAAAAGCAAGCAAAGACAAAATCCGTAACTCGATCAATCTTTGACGGCACAAAGAAAGAGAATATACGCGAAAATGCCCCTACTCACACTCGCACAAGATATTGTTCAATTTTAAACCCAAATCAAAGTGTGTATGGGCAATTATTTATGCAACTTAATGTCACCAAAAGCCTTTTGATTCTCAAGATCGCCGTGAGGCGCGAGAGAAGTGCATACGTCTTTTGATGTTATTACTTTGTGTAAATAATTACAAAACAATAAAGGAACACATTCATTTTATCCTTCAAAGCAATGATTTGATTCATTTTTTAGAACACCAAATGAAGTGTGAGAAATTGCCTTGTTCAATTTGTTAATCCCAAACAAAATCTATTAAGTTGTGATCCTAAAGTTTGTTTTAGGTTTTGCAAAAAACCAAAGTGTTCTTTTTAAACCTAAACGAAAATTAGTGTTCTAAGAATGAAAAGATAACAAATTCCTAAAGAAGTGTTAAACAAACACTTTGATTGGACAAAATATCATCACTATACTCCTCCTTCCTTTGTTTTCGATTTCCAACCTTCAAAGAAGAAAAACAGTCAGATTCTGGAAAAACACAAAAGTTAAAAACCAGAAAACAGAAGGTAAATAAATCATAAATCAAAAGCACGTGCTAAAAAATTAAATTCTCCCTTTTTCTGTCTCCCAGTGTCATAGTTCGTGAAGGCGTCGCCGTTTGTTCTCCCAGTGGTGTTCTCACAGCACCGCTTACCAGTCAGTAGCACTCTGTGTCGGGACAGAGAGCTCGGTTGCGTCGCAATTTCACCTAGCATCGCAGTTTATGTCCAGCGTCGCTATTTTCAAAAATTTCAAAAGTCCTGCAAGTCACCGAGTCCAATGGCGGAGTTAAAAATTTAAATCTTTTTGGCAAGATGAGTCCAACGACAGAGTTTGTGTTCCACGCATTGGCATATAGCGACGCTAGTGAGCCCGCGGTGCCAAAACAGCGACGCTGACGAGCTCACGGTGCCAAAATAGTGATGCTGACGAGCTCGCGGTGCCAAAACAGCGACGCTGATGAGCCTGCGTTAGAATTTCCTATGTGTGAAAAAAAATGCAGAAATTTTGGAAAAAAATGGATTGAAAATGAGATAAAGCCCTCCTTCTAGCACCAAATGTGTGAACCCTTTTCCTAGAACCTACAAAACCACATGAATAAACAAGTTAGACAAGGAAATGCAAGCTAAAACAAGGATTCCCCATGAAATCCATTTACAACTCAAACTAGGAATGAAAATATTGAAGAGCACAATGCAAATGACAAAAAAAAGATAAAATCCTAATTAGATGTGCAAACTCATGATCCCATGGGGGAATTGGTGCCAATTTGATGTGAAAATTGGCCCTTTCCCAACTCCTATGATGCAAGATTGATGTGTTGATGAAGAGTTTTGATGAGTGATCCACTTTGTTGATGAAGATGAGAGCTCCAAGTCAAAATCTGCAATAACCTAGCTAAGAATTCAAGATTGATGAATGGAAATGACTAAGTATTTTAGCATGGTAACTTTGCATGGATTGTGGATGATCAAATGAGGAGAGGAGCTCTTCATTTATAGGATTTCAAGATGGATGAAAGTCCAAATTTGATAAATGTGGGACTAACATTCATCCAATGATATGGTGCCACTTTTCAAGCTATGAATGGATGATGGATGTGCAAGATTTGGGGTTTGTGCCAATAAATGCCAATATTTGAAATTCAAATTTGTTGAAATGACATGTAAGAGGGAAAGGAAAAATGCAATAAATGCCACTTGGCTCAAGGCAAAGGACATGTAAGAGGTTTTAAATGCCTTGTTGGATGTACATGTTGACTTGAAATTTTTGAATTCAAATTGAGAGAATATTCCAAAAGATGCCTTATGAGGAAAATAGAGATTTAATAAATGAATTAAATCTATTTTCATGTGCAACTTGCATTATCTAGAGGATGTGACATGAGATGAGGTTAAATTAATCAAGGATTAATTAATTTAACAAGAGATTAGGTGATGTGACTTATTTGACTTAGATTTATGGATTTATTTAAATCAAATAATGAGAAGAATGTGATAAGATATTAATCAAATAAAGATTTTGATTTATTTAATTAAAAGGAACTGATGTTAGATTAAATTAAATAAGGTTTTAATTTATTTAATTTAATAGATAGATTTTTTAAATTTAATCAAATAAATCTATTATTTAATTAAATAGGGATAATTAGATCAGATGAATTGATTTAATTAACAAGAGAAATTGACTTGATTAGATAAACTGATTTATTTAATTAAGAGATGAATATTGATGAATTTAATTAGATAGGGAAATTTGATTAAATGGTTAGACCAAGGAATGATTTCAGAAGAAATGATGTTAGTAAGTTAGGATCAGATGCACGATGTCAATCACTATATCTTACATGTCTACAGTTAGGATCTTGATTGCTTCTACAAATGATTAATAATGTTGCTCTTGAATGATCTTGAATTGCTAGATCATGCATGTTAGATTTAAAATAATAAAATAACTAGGTATTTATAGGCATTTACTCAATTTATGAGAAATTAGATCCTAATAGCCAACTTTAAGCATTTGAATTCCAAATAATAAAGTGTCACAATTGACATATTTGAATTTGGAGCCAAAATAGGGGGACATAGGTGCCCTAGGCGCCAATGTACCAACCTTATTTTTAAGTTTAAAGGGTTGGGGAAAAAGTATTAAATGAGATCATTTGTTTTATGCTTGCAAATTATCAAAAAATATTAAAAATAGGCTATGGAATGTATAATTTAGGAAGTTGAATGCTCACTTAGGTCCAATAATTTAAGGGGGGCAAAAACCAAGTGTGAAATTGTTAAGGGTGATAATTTTCTACGGGCCATAGTTTGAACATTGGATAACATTTGTAAGCTTAATGTGAGTTGAGCATGTTGAGCATGAGGAAAAGATGGCATGGGTATTGTCCCATCAAAAGGATAATGACATATGTTGTCTAGTGTATAACTCCTTTTAGTTGATCTCATTTGAATACTCAACATTTTTTGTTGTAGATCATGGATTTTTTGAGCTAAATTGTTTGATTGTGTGGGAGTAGATGTGTTTATTGGGTTGTATGTGGAGATATGATGTGTAGATGATTGACCTTGGAGGAAATTTAGTGATGGGTTGTTTTGGTGAATGTTTGAATAATTTTGTGGAATTTAGGTATGAGTGGATATGTTGGAGTGAGTGTATGGGTTAGATGCGGTGAATTGTTGTTGGGGGTTTATGATGGTTTGAGTCGGGTAATGTTGATGGATGTTTTGGTCATGTGGATTGATGTTTTGACTTGGATTGAATGTATTAGGATTAGAAATGATAGTATGTTGGAGTTGTGATAGGGGGTCTAGCTTTGGTGGATGATGTTATGATCGTTGGGAATGTAAGGATGGATGTTAGATGTAGGTGGTTGATAGATGTGGGATATATGTGGATGTGTTTGGGTGTTGGACATTGGAATAGAGATGTTGGAATTGTTGAATGAAATTATTTTTTAATAATGGATTGATGATAGTGCTTTGAATAGTGTTTGTGTGTATTGAAGTTGGGTGAAGGTGTTTATGAGATTTTAGATGGTTGTGATGATTTTTGCGGGTTCATTATTGAAGTGGAGATGATAGTGTTAGTTGATGTTGTGTTATATAAGGGATTGGTTATTTGCAAGGTGTATGTGGGAACTTGGGTGTGCATGGGAGGTAATGATAACTACATTGAATTAGTTGGTATGAATGATTGTGGGATAATGGATGCAATTTGTTGAGTTGTGATGTTAGGAGAATGTGAAGAATAAATGGGAATGTTATTAGTAGGTTGAATGGTAAGGTTGTTATGTGGTGAAATGGAAGGTGGTATGATGTTGTTGGAACTTATTTCCTTCAAGGTCAAGGATGGGGTATTATTTATGATGTCTTATAAAGTAGGAATAGCCACTAATGAGGATGGTAGTGAGGTTTGGTAATAATTTGGGGTGACCAAAGTATAAGGCATGTAAAACTCGTGTTGAGAATCACCCATGGTTATGGTAATGTTTAGCTCACTTTGACCAGACTTTGTGATATTTATATGTAGAAATCAAGTATCAAAACCTTAGTGAATGATGAATAGGATAAAAAATGGATGATTAATGATTTGGTAGAAATTCAAAAGCACTCGAGTGGTGTTGGTACAAGAAAAATGAAAATATAAAAAAATGATGTTTTATGATATTTTATACATTTTAGTAAATCACATTTTTGGAGGCCTTAGGAGAAAATTTGAGATCAAAACTGTCATCAATCCCTTGAAATCGTTGTCAAAGGAATAATTTTCAAGATATTGAATTAAAGCTCTTGGATATCTTTCCAATGATGTAAAGAAGTTGTAATGTCAACCATTGAGCTAGGAGTTATGACCCTCAAAGATAACAAGTTTCCACAATTCATATTGCTAAATTGCTTTTAATGATTTATAAATTTGATTGTGTGATAATTTTTTGCATCAACGTTTTGAATCACACTTTGTGATCCATCATCAGGATGAGAAAAGAGCACAAGGATAAGACTAATAAGCTGCAAACCAAGAGATGGATAAAAAGGTAAGAGAAAGGTAGGAGGGAGAAGGGGTTGCACACGGATCAAGGCACAAGAGGGCCAAGGCAAGAAAAGAGAGAGAAAAAACAATTGGGGAAGAGAAACAAAAAACACACAAATAAAGGCTGAAGAAAATTAGAAAAAATAAGAAATAAGAGCAAATAAAAACTTAATAATAGACAAATAAATAAATAAAACTTTAGAATAAATTATTAATGGTTTTAATCTTTAGTAGAATAAAGATTAAAACCATTAATAATTTATTCTAATGTTTCTTTTATTTATTTGTCTATTATTAAGTTTTTATTTGCTCTTATTTCTTATTTTTTCTAATTTTCTTCAGCCTTTATTTGTGTTTTTTGTTTCTCTTCCCCAATTTTTTTTTCTCTTGTGATTCAAAACATTGATGCAAAAAATTATCACACAATCGAATCCATAAATCATTACAAGCAATTTAGTTATGACCCTATCAAGTTGGGGTAGTAATGAATGGCATATTTTATGAATTTTGACCCAATATTTTGATAATGTACTCAATTGGGGTGTCTTAGGTCTATTTGTGTATGCTAGTAGATATCATGTTTGTTTATTGTAAGTCTATTTGTAGGACTACAAGGTCTGGTAAGAGTAACCAACCTAATGACAGAACAATTACATTGAAGTATAGAATAATTGTGCCACAAGAGAGGACAATTACAAGATTTTGAGCAAGAATGGATGGTAATTCTATTTTCAAATAAAAATTGGTGATATGAAATACTCAAATAATTGTGCCACTTTAAGCCACAATTGCACCAAAATAAGCCACAAATGTGCCTCTATGGTACAATTACGCCCCTATGTGGCATAATTGTACCAAAGCAAGGTGTAGATGTGCCGAAGCCTTGTCAATTGTGCCAATGTAACATAAAGGTGACACTAGGCTAACAGATGCATTGTTCTAACCTAAATTAGAGTTTTTTGGGTTTTGGATGATAGAAAGTTATGTAGGAGGATTTCAGTTGCGCAACAAGATAAATAATTGTGAACTTGTGAGGTATAATTGCATGATTTTGAGCAAAAAAGGATGGCAATTCAATTTTGAAAGCATAATGGATGGTGTGATATTCTAAGACAATTGTACCACACTGTACCACAATCGTACCACTATGTGCCACAATTACACCATAGCGAGGTAAAAATTCTCCAAAGAAGGGTACAAATGCACCATAATATGATAGATGTGCTATTCTAACCTAAAAACTGAGTTTTCTAAATTTAAATGAGGTTCAGTTAAGTGATTATGAGGAAAAATGGATGATAGTTTAGTTTTCAAAGTAGAATTGGTTGTGTGATAATCTAAGACAATTGCACCACTTTAAGAAATAATTACAACCCTCAAAGTAATAATGGTGCAAATTTAAGCAATAATTGTGCCACTATAAGCAACAATTATGCCCCTCTAAGCAACAATTGTGCCACTTTGCAACACAATTACACCATAGGGAGGAACAAATGCACCAAAGTAGGAATAGTTACACCAAAGTAAGATAAATGTGGCATAGGGTTGACAAATGCATTTTTTTACCTAAATATGAGTTTTTTGAGTTATGTAACAGATAGTTACACAATAGGATAATAGTTGCATAATAGAGTAGACAAGTGCAAGTTCATGAAGGTAAATTATGTGATTATGCTAGATTTGGTCTAATTTTGAGTTTTGAGCAATGTTTTGGCAAAAACATAGTTCACGCAGTAGACACAATGGTTGTTGATAACTTCAAGGTAGTAGGAAAATTGGTGTCACTGGTCTAATACAAGTAAGACACTCAAAAAATAATAACAACCTAGCTATTTAGATAAGGTGTGTCCCACTAGCAAAGGCCCAATCAATAAAATACTGAAGGAGACCACAAATAGATAGCTCCACTCTCGAAGGGGGATAGCTAGGTCTCCAGTGGAATAAGGGCTCACATTCCTCATTCCATTGTAGGTTTTTACACCTCCAAAATAATTCTATCTTACCTTAGATGGTACATGTTGGGTAACTTTTTGCATGATGTTGTACATTGTACCCCACTAGCGATAACAAATGATGGTCTTAAAGGATTCTAAATAATAATGTTTATAGAGGGATTGTGAAAAGTGAGCCCATTTGAGGATTTTTGAGATTAGAGGGGTTTCCTCTACTCTCTTCACCTACACATGTCTCAAAGGATTGAAGGTCACGAGGCTTGGATTAAAGGAAATTAGCCACACCTTAGGGTACAACTTTAATTCTCTACCCTTTTTATACCTCGTTGATAAATGTGGTTGAGGTCATCCTTGGGGCGATGAAATCCCTAAGTAGGCCTCCTACTAAAAAATTAAAAAAAGGCAAGGAATGATGTTGCTATTTTTGATCTTCAGGTTCACTCAAGGTGCAAGGGGAGAGCATACGTAGACAAATCCTTCAGTTAAAAGAACAAAAAGTGTGAATCCTAAAGCATTTTTATCCCCAAGTTCGCACTAGGCATGAGGGAGAGCATACATACTCTAGGCTTCATTAGACATGACAAACAATTCATTTACCTTAAAAAATTGAAATGTTATCTAATCTATAAAAAATCAAACGCAAGACCCTACAACAAATATGTTAGTAGTTTCAGTGTTTGGTCTTTTATCCAAAAAATACCACATCTACTTAGAAATAGATCGGTAACCCTATAATTGCATAGAAAATTATGCCAAAGTAGGTGAAAATGATGAAACAATATATTATACCTTTTGATAGATGCATAGTTCTAAACAAAAAATGCGCCAAAGAGAGGTTCAATTACACCAATATATTGAATAGATGCACCACTTTAGGCCTCAAATACACCACTTTAAGCAAAAAATATGCCACTTCCTCTTGCAATTGTGTAACTCTGCATAGAAACAAAAAATTGTAGAAAACCAAGAAAAACACTAATCAAAATCAAATTGTCAGTTTAGGGATGATTATATGCAAAAGCATAGTCAAAGATCAATAGAGAAACAATGATTAGAAAATTGAAAAGACCCAATATGAAGTTTTAAACTCTAAAAAATTGAATGATCTCTTTGTAAGGAAAATACATAATTTTTCGAAGCAATTGTGCCAAACCCTTGAGCAATTGCACCACTTTAGAGAGAAATTGTGCCACTTTAGAGAGTAATTGCACCAATTTAGAGAGTAATTGCACCACTTTAGAGAGAAGTTATACCAATATATTCAACAAATGTGCTAATGTATTCAACAGATGTGCCAATGTGTAAATAGGTACACCAATATGGGTTTAGTTGTGTCAATCAGACCTGCAATCCTTCAACACTCAAAAAACTTATTAAAAACATTAGAAATTAGGGAATTAGGTTGTCGCATCGAGCGTGCTTGAATGTATGACCTAGAAATTTGATTGTGAAATCCAATAGTTGACAAAAAATTGAAACAAAATCACAATCAAGTCACACTAATGAACTAATTGAAAGAAGTTAAAATAAATACAATACCATAAACATGTAAGACCTTCAAGTTGGGCTCCATTTTTCTCCTCTATTCACCTTGGAGAAAAGTATTATGATAAGTTGCTCTTGGATTTTGCACAAGCACTTCGATAATGATAGTATGATTTCTTCGTGATAACAAGAGAGAGGGATAATTGATGAATGATAGGTTTATTTTATAGATAAAGTGATATCAATCAATGGTTGATATTTGATGAGAGATTGGACAAATCAATGGATGCTAATCCATGAGAGGAATTGATGGATAGTTAATTGGTTGCATGATTTCAATGAATTGAGTGTAAGAGGTAGTGAAGTAGATTGATTGATCAGAGAAGTGGAAGTGACTGTGAGTCAGACATGATAGATTGATTTGATTGAGGAGTGAATTTAGAGTGAGTGGGAGTTGATTGGTGAGGTGGAAATGCATGAGTAATTAATAATTAATTAATTTCATGTGCAAAGGGGGAAATCAATCAAATAATCAATTTTTATTTGTTGTAGAAAAGGATAATATTGAGAGGAAAAATTGGATAAATTAAATAATTAAAAACAATTATTTAATTTGAGAAGTGGGAATTGGAAATTGAATTAATTAATTAATAATGAATTATTTAATTAATTTAGGAAAGAGGAATAATTAGTAAATTGATTAAATAATGCTAATTATTTAATCAATATAGATGAAAAGTGATGAAATAGATAACTTAATTAAATAATGAAATCATTTAATTAGATGCAGAAGACAGATTGATGATACATAATGATGGAAAATGATGATGTTTTGGTAGAAATATGTTAGTCAAATTTAGGTGTCTACAAGGCCAAATTGGTGAAAAGGGTCTTCATATCATTAGTAATAAAAATATATTTTAACATTTTTCTACTTATTTTGATGAGTTTGATTTCTAGAAGCACTATGTTTTTTGAAAGCAAGACATGGTTTATTTTCCTATTGTAATTACTAAATAAAAATATGCTTTAGAATCCATTCATTTAGATGTGTTTGGTCCAATAGATGTGGGTTCTATTGGTAAATCACACTATTATGTTTCATTTAAATATGTTTACTTAAGATACACATAAATTTATTTTCTTAGATATAAATCTAAGTTTTCTCTAAGTTTAAATATCTTAAGCCTTTGGTTGAGAAGCAATCAAAGAGAGAGTTAAAGGTGTTGAGATCTAATAATGGAGGTGAATATTTAGCTAAGGAATTATTCAATTATTTATGTATACATGAAAGTACTGTGAGGCAATAGAATACTTCTTATACTCTATAGTAAAATAAGCTTGCAAAGAGGATGAACTAAAACCTTATTGAAAGAGCTAGAAGTATGAAAAATGATACATGGTTAGATAATAGCTTTTGCATTATGACTGTGAGTGTTGCTTATGTCTAATTAA
This sequence comes from Sequoia sempervirens, assembly GCA_007258455.2. NCBI lineage: Eukaryota > Viridiplantae > Streptophyta > Pinopsida > Cupressales > Cupressaceae > Sequoia > Sequoia sempervirens. The sequence goes on from VDFB02193867.1 coordinate 36,473,697, forward strand.
TAGATATTCTTATTTGATTCTTATAGATAAGATTCCTTATAAGGTGTGAACAAGTAAAAAAAACTCCATTTCACAGTTAAGGGTATATGGATACGAATCTTTTGCTCGCATGCCTCTAGAGAGGAAATTTAATTTGGAAACCAAAGCCCAAAAATATGTACATTGTTAGATACTATGAGAATCTTAAGGTTGTAAGATTTGGAATCCTCTAACCTTGAAAATAATTTATTTTAGGAATGTGGATTTTAGATAGCTTAGAGTATTTTTTCATCTAGAACAACCAAAGGGAAAATGAGGAAGGAATATGGTGTATTTGAATTTGAGGCCAAGAAGCAAGAAGATGCACTTGTTGAAGAATTGAATGATGGATTTAAGAATAGAGATGAAAAAGAGGATTCAAATGAGTTTTTAGTAGGTTGAGCATGTAGAGGAATGGGAAAAATCCCTTACTCCACCCTTAAGAACATCCATGAAACAAAAAAATCCTAGTTGATAAGTATAGCTCAACATATATCTATTATGCATGTACTTTATGGTGTTTGACAATGAACCTAGATATCTTAGGGAAGTTATTTCTCTAGATGAGCGTGATTATTTTATGGAGGGAATACATGAAGATGTCATGGAATTGAATGAATATGAACCTAAGGCCTTGTTATTTTTCCAAAGGAAAAGAAGCTCATTGTTTTCAATTGAGTGTTTAAGAAAGCATTCAAAGTATATGGTAAATTAGAGAAATATAATGTTAAATAGGTAGCTAAGGGCAACTATCAAAGAGAGAAAGTTGATTTTGGTGAAAATTTCTCTCTTATTTCTCTATTATATTCCTACTTTCTATTGATGTTTCTTATGATTTTCGAGTAGAGAATTTTTTTGTAAAAACTACTTTCTTGCATGGGGATCTTGAAGAGGAAATTTACATGCAATAGCTAGATGGCTTTGAGACAAAAGGATAGAGTAAATTGAGTAAATCTTACCCCTTATTTTTATTCCATTTGTTGTCTAGATATTTTTTCAATCTTAACACCATCTATTTGGTAAGTTAAAATGATTATTATATGGTTTGAAATAATTTCCTCAAACATGGTACCAAATTTTTGATACTTTTGCATTGAAAAATTTAGATTTTGTTAGAAGTGAAGAAGATCATTGAGTTTATATTAAGTGCATTGATTATTATATTCTAATAAATTAATTTTATTTATTAGTAACAATAACTTGATCATTATGGAGCTTAAAACTTATCTTTCTAGCGCATCTAACATGAAGGATGAAGGGTTTATTTTATATTTTGGCACTTAGAGAACTTCTATTTTCTTGAGTAGAACTTGTTTTAGCTTATTGATATTATTAATCTCTAATTTATTTTCTTGAGAAGAGGATCGTGAGTTTTTCTACTTATCCTTCTATAGTAATCCTAAATAAGGATAATTATGAGTCTCGACAAAAGGAAATCATGACACATTTTAGGTGGCTTAATATTTTTCCTTATCTTTATGGAATCATAATTGAACTAGATACACTTGGGATTAGGTTGAAACATGGGGAAACAATATTGATCATGTTATAGGATTAATTTTTTCCATTATTGATTTTGACACTATTAAGATCTTGAGTGCCCATGTACACTTTAGACCGAGGTTTTGGAGATGTATATAGATTGTTGTGTTTCATCACTCCTAGAAAATATTAATATGGATTGCCTCACACCCATTGATGGTGTAGATAATACACCCTTTAACTATACTGATTTAGAGGAGCTTGAATATTTTGAAGGTCTTAAACATTTTGATGATATGAAGAATTCTCATATTGCTTCTTCACCTCTTATTAAGATCACATATCCATTACATATTATTATTTCATAGTCTATTTTTTCCTCTTTGATAACTTCCATTGATTCTTTATAGAAAGACAATTTTAGTCTTTCAAATCTAACTCATTAGGGCTCATATTTATCAAAATTTCATCCTTTTTATGGATCTTACATTTTTTATTTAGAGGATTCATTGAATGATTTGCATTTCCTCTTTGATGGTAGTGATGTCATCACATCTTTTATATTTTCAAATGTAGTTTAGATTTTTTCCTATCATAGTTTCACTTCTCTAATTGGGAATTCAATTCATACTTTGGAGGATACATCTTTTCGTAGCATGAGAACACTAGAATTGCATTTAGAGGAACCTATTTGGATAATTTAGATTCCCTATTCATCTATATTATTGGAATGACTTCTACATCCACTAGCAAATATATTTCTTCCCAAGGGGAGGAATGTTGTTTGTAGGTAGTGGATTATTTTTTTCTTCAAGAATTCCCCATTTCCATCAGGCTACTTCCTTGTGGAAGGGACACAAAACATCATTCATTCATTATGTCTTATGGGGAGTATTTATTATGTATTTGTGATGGATTTAGTTATTTGTGATTCATCACTTGTACATACTTGTTGTTTTCTCCCTTTTGGAGAGGGGTTTTTCCCATTAAGTTTTTCACCTTTACTCTTATTTTTTGAGATCTTTGTTTGTAAATGGGTGCCTTATTAGGCCTTGTTGTTGGGACCCATATTGCCTTTTGGCTTGTGTTTGTATCCTCTGTAAATTTCACTAAAGGGATATTTTTGTGAAATTATATTCACACATTATCATAAGTTTATTAGGTAGTCTTTGTCAGGAAGTTATTTTTCTAATTTTAGTATGTGAATATTGTGACATGTGTCATGATATTAATTTCCAACTTTGTATATTATTGGAAAATATGGATGTATATCTTCTTGTATTTTTCATTTGTGAGTATTGAATTAATACACCTATTCTCATTTTGAGCTAATTTTATTTGTGCTTTCTATTATGTAGCAACTCTATTTTGCATATAAGAATTACTATAGAGATCCCTAGCTCTTGTTGAGCTACCTATTATCTCTAACACATAGAATGACCATTTGATACTTTCTACACCTTTTCAATTATCCTCTAGTACCTTTATTCTCTTTCCTATTTTTGTTTCATCCTTTTTTCTTCCCCACTTTCTCTTTCAATAAGGCTCATCCTCTTTCTCTCCTTGTAACCCATGTCAATCAAAATAATGATCTCTTTTACCTTATTTTAAAAGCTCTAGCCATTTTTTTTGTATTGAAAAATGCTAGAAGAAACATTACAAATTAAATAAATAATAGTCTGACAAAGGGATTGAAGGAAGAAGGACAACAAAGTCGAACAACATCACCAAAATAAATATACACATCAATAAAAACCAAAAACACTTTCCCAGCTGAGATAGTACAACCAACAATACAAAATTTGCCACTAATGACGAAGCCTTGCCTAAAGAAGAACACTAATAATCACACTACTCTGAATATCAACCAAGTTGCAACCAACATTACAATTAGAAATTGAACTAAACAAATTCATTACACTTTAAACTTAAAAAAAATTGTAAATATTTTCCACCATGAAGATCCCTTGCGTGTAGTTGCAAAAACTGATGTCTAATCTCTTCCAAATGCTTGTTGATTTCACCATTTTTGATCTTCGTCTTCCATTGTGAGCATAAAATGATGAATTGAAACATTATGTCAGAGTAAAAATTTAAAATATCCATTTACAGATGCAAAATGTGATTAGAAAACACTGCTAAACATCTAATTTTCCATAAATGCAACAAAATAAATTGTCTCATAGAATCAACAACTATATCATTATGAAGATTAAAACCAACTAATTCTTCTTTCTAATGTAAGGCATGATCAAACATAGCAGGTAACTAACCAAAAATTATGTTCCATTTTACTCTTACTCTAGAGTAGTCCCAAAAAATATGTTAAATGGTTTCACTTTGTTGACAAAAAGGGCATTTGGCTACTTGAATTTTCAAACATTTTATCATATCCCCTACAAGAAGCTTATGGTGTAATACTTTCCAAATCAGAAGTTGTGCATTGGCCTCTTCCTTGGATTGCTAAATTTGCACACTTAAACTTCTCCATTCTTTCCCTAAAAATTACAACTCCATTTTATGTTGAGTCTTGGATTTAACTTCATACTTGGAAGAAGCTTAAAGTAAATCTTCTTCATGGGGAACAAGAGAAAAGGATATTTATCAATCCACCACCAATCCTTGAACGCACTGCAATGTAAGGATGTGCATATCTTCATAAGGAGCTCCATAGGAACCAATGATTTAACAAATACCATGAAGCTTTTATACTTGTTATTTAGGATTAATACATTTATAATATCTTGCCAACTATCCCAATCTAGGGAATCAAAATTCCATATGTCATAAAATTGTTTCACTCCTTTCTTGTAAAGATAAAGTGCTTGCTTAGGAAAAGTGATAGCAAGTGGTTGCCCATGATACTGGACAAGTTTATTCCACCAAATAGAGGATGTAGTTGTTAGCTACTCAAATTTTCACCCCTCTACCAAGTTGTGAAAGAACTCAACAAATTTGGACTAACATGGGACTGCTTTTAGGTTGTGGGTATTCTATTTTGAAAGCAGACCTCAGATTATGGGTTGGCTCCCCTTTTGATGTCACCTAAACTAATGATTTCTTGAGGAAAAGGGTAAAAAGATGCATGAAAATGAGAATTAATTGAAATTACTGAGGGTGATACACCAAAACTAACTAAGACTTGCAAACAACCTACACACATTCAAAACAGTGACAAATCCTGGTTTACAAAACTCATTTTTACATGCATTCTTGCATAATTAATTTATAAGGAGGTTTTTAGCATAACTCTTAGAAGGAAAATTTCACAACTAATAGCTTTTTCATTGACTAACACAACTTATAACCTACAACAACACACATTTCTACTAAACAAGTGCCTAACAATGAGACACGACTACAAGGAAAAGATAAATTTCACAAATAATATGATCAACCATCAACTGCACACAATAAAACATGAAATGAGAAGGAAAATATTTTTAATGTCATTGATTCAAAGTACTCAATTGGTATATAATTCCATCTTAGAGTTACAGTACTTAAGACAAAATCAACCCATTTTCTCACACAATCCCATTTAGAAGGTTCTGGTCGGATGCAGTAGAAAAGGCCAAAAAGAACCTTCTAAAACCACTCCAAACTATCCTCCACATGAAGCAAGGTCAAGACAATACCATAGTCACACTTAAAATGTGACAAAAATTCCTACAAATAGTCTCTTCCCTCCAAAAATAGTCAAATACAACCCTCCACACATTTCTCATGTTTACAAGTCATCATGTTTCTCCAAGAGCTTTGACCCACACTTTTAGTGCTTTTGCAAAAGCACAAGACTCCATTTTGTATTTAAAAATAATAATTTGATTAAGTGATTCATAATAACATCACTTAATCAAACTATTTTACATTTCAAAACAAATTCAAATAGAGGCCCCACCACCTCCTTGGATTACATCAATATTTGCATTAAATAAATAACATTAAATAAAAGTGATTTATAAATCACTTAAATAATATCTTACAAGTGATAAAAAATGAAAAGTAAATGACATACTTCAAATTCTTGTAAAAGCATTCAAGCCAAAACTAAACTCCTCCAAGGATTTAACTCATCCCACTTCTACATTTCAAAGCCATATCACTTGGTCAACATTTCATATTTTCAAATATAAGAAAAATAGGTCAATGGTTTGGCCTATGTGATCATAAGGAAACTCCAAGGTTTTGGAAGGCACATTTCAAGTTTTGGAAGGTTTAGCATTTTTCAAAGAGGAAAAATTTGCTAAGGCACATGGTTCTCAAAATGTAATATAAGGAAAAATTGCCTAAGTCTTGAAACTTCATCTTAAGGGAAAAATTGGCTAGGGCATAAGTTTCAACTTCAAACCCACGTAGCAATTAAAATGTGTTTGCATTTTTTTAAAACCCAAGGAAAAAATGCCTTGCTCAACCTCCATAGGGGTTCAAATCTTAAACAAAAACATGGGAAAAAGTAAAAAACTCATTCATTTGTATCGAGCCTTCTGGAGAGCTCCACTCTGCTGCCATGGGGTTTTTTGGGAACATTGGAAAATGGTTTTCTGACTAGTCTCTGGCCGATTTCATGATGAAATCTTGTGATTTCCACTGAAAACAAAAGGTAATTGTGATTTTTTGAACAAAATCTATATTTTTTCATCTTTTGACAACTATTTCATCAGTAAAGGCCACAATTGTAAGTGTTCTCTGATAATTTTTGGTTACTTTATTTCTCTCTGTGGTTGTTGTTTTGCTTTAGCTTCCATGGTTGAGGCTCTCTGAAGATTAAATGGAAGCTTTTCAGTATCAAAATGCTTGCATATTTTAATGAGAATGAAGATCGAGCTCAGGTAAGCTTCACTCAGCTTCATATACTTCCACTTTTCTGCAAATAAAGCTTATTTCAAGCTTAACCAGTGTCAAAATGAAGCAAATTTAGATTTTCTCCTATTGTATTTGAATCTATGAACAAACCCCAAATGGGTTCTTTGATTTTTTGAAGAACACATAATTTTTTGGGCGCGACCATGAAGAATTAACTAGGGTTTTTTTACATACTTTTGTTCATTCTGAATATCTCCATTAAATCTCTCCTTCACCTCTTTTGTATTTGTAATTTCATGACAAACCCATAGTGGGTTCCTTGATTGTGTGAAGAAATATCCTTTTTAGGCCATGACCAAGAAGGAACAACTGGTTTTCCTTTGACATTTTTGAATGTAGAACTATAATGGAAGAAAACCCTTCTTCATTCTATGCATTTTGCATTTAAATGCAAAAACCCCAAGTGGGTTTTTCAATTCATGAAGAAAATCCATTCTTCAAGTTATGACCTCCAAAAGGAATGAAATGGGTTTTTGCATTTTTTATTTTTATCTTGTGGTGTCATGATAGGGGGGCAGAGATCATATCAAAATGTTTGTTAAAAGCTTGGTGTTCATTTGATGTACCTTCTCGCAATTGGTATGCAACAAAATATGGCTGAGGTTACCGTCCATGAGGCTTTGGACTGGAGGATGGCATTGTAAGCAGACAATGCAATGGGTATCCATAGCGTGCATGCATGTATGAAACCTTCTGGGAATTAAGATCCATTTCATCATCAACATATTTTGTCTGGTCCTTTGTCTGCATTAGATTTGAGTTAACCTTATTTGCATACTGATAAGTTATACATGTCTGCTCATTTTGACATGGTGATTGAGATCATATAGCTTCATATACTTCCACTAACCTTTGATTTATGTTCTTCAAATACAATTCCAGATACATTCTCTATATTTCCTCATAATTCCAGCATGTGACTCATAGATGACTTCTTCAAACGTATATAATGACCTGAAGTCTGGTCATTATGAGGGGCATGCTCAACATCAGAGTCATATTTCTTATCGAAAACAAGGGAAGATGAATTGTCATATGGTACACACTCCATCTTTACTTTACATTCAGTGTGTTACAATCTTCCCATGTTTGTCATTTATGGATTCGATGAATACATCCTCTGATGCATACTCCTTGGATTTCTAGGATTAGTTGAGACAAATGAAGTTGTATGTCATATCAATTCATTTGAACTGCTATCCATTGCCTCTAACAAGGTAGACTCACAATTTCGAAAAGGTCTTTCAACCTCCTCAAAGTTTCCCATGTTTTCCCAATCATATTCTAGTATACTATTGCTTGTTTCACTTTTGTGATCCCCTTCAAAAGGTCAAGGTCACTCTCTGTTGGAGAAATATCGCTCAATAAGAAATGAGATGAATTAGTCACTACATCTGCATCTCTACTTTCCAATAAAGGGTCCTCTTTTCTATACCCTAGAATTAGGTCATCATTGATTGGTTTCAAATCTTTGCAGCAACCGCCATTTACTCCCTGGTTTTGAGAATCAATTCCCATGGACGAGTCATCACACATGGGATCATATGCATTCGTTTCCAAATCTTCATCATGTAGAATAATCCATGTATCCACATTTAGTGGTTGAGATGATAGCTCACCCCCTATTATCTAAACAAGACAAACCTGAAACCTTGCCCTCAAAGACATTGTTTACTCCTTCCATTTTCTTCTCTGCACTCTTAGCCAACATATTGGAATTTTGACACTGTAACTTCTTCCACTTCTTTCCACTTGATGTCCATGTAATCTCTTTTGCATCACTAGGATCAGGTACAATATGGTCCTTAGTTTGGTTGAACTTGTCCCAAAACATATCATCCATCTTCATCTTGATATGATCTTGTATAAGCATTGTTTGTTGTCCTGTAGCATCAAATGACTGTACTTGTTCCTTTGTTGAGTGAATGATTATTAATTGTTTAATGTGGAAAGTACATAGCTCTCTCCTTTTGTGATATGCATTCCACCCTTTGTGATGATCATGTTTCCTTGTATGACATGATGGTTTCAGACAATGACTTGATAGCTCCTTCATTATTAATGGGTTCATAATTGAACTTGATGCATCTATAATTGAACTTGATGCATCTTAGAAATCATTTGCTTCTTTAATAAAATGGATCTTGGATCCACTTAAGAAGATTGAAAGACATGTCCAGGAAAATACTACCCCTTTTGGAATGATGGCATCCTATTGATTAATTCATTGTGAAAAGATGAAGGGTAACTCTCTTGTCAATTCACATTATTTGTTGCATCTTTTGAATATGATAATGAAAGTTGATAAACTGGTGTGATTCCATATTAATTTAATGCATCAACAATTGAACTTGATTATCAATTTGATCAAGTTGCTCAATTTCCTATTCTTCCTGAAGCACAAGAGAGCAACATGCTGGGCTCAACCCTCGTGGGAGCCACATTTTACTCCACATGCTATAATTAGTTGAATCAAAATAGTAACAAGACTTGTCCTAAATCTGCACAAGGAACAAACCAGTTAGATAAACAAAGCATATCATAGGTGTGTTTGATCACTCTCTTCTTGTTTTCCTATACACTTATGGTATGTTGTCTATTTTAATGCTTATGGACATTTGATTACACGTTTATGGATGTTTTGCACATATTTTGTTTAGTGACCTTTCATTGCTCTCACAACACTCTTTTTTTAGATGCAAGAAACCTAGGAGCAACGAGGAGAGTGTCAAATGAAAGTAGGGTAGTGGGGAAGATCGAGATGATGCAAGATCAAGCTAACGAGATTCATCATTCCACCAAGAAATGACAGGTCCCTTTTCATTTTATCTGCAATTTCCTTTTTGTTTATCGATAAGCGTATAGTCTTTTCTTTATAAGCATTAGAATAACTAGTCCCTGGCTTTTGAGGGACATTGTATGATTATGATCATCAATAAAGATTACATTTGCAATACATGTTGGTTCTCTTTCTTATTTTATGCAATTTCAAAACTTGAATAATGCAATCTGTTTTGACAATCCCCTTTATGCACATAATTGAAATTTAGCAGAAAATGATGTATCTTTTAATGTTAAAATACAATCACAAAAGAAAAAATAAGTTTCCCAATTTAGGTGGAAGCATAAATTAGGTAACATTTTTGGCAACATCTACTATATGTTTTCCTGCTAAACATCATGACATGTTGCCTGAAGCTTATCCATTGTTTACTGAGTCATCTAAAAGTTGAAACAACCTAAAAACAACATTGTATGTTGTTGTAACTCATTAGACCAACATGAGACACTTTGAAACTTATTCAAAACATACCAAAAACAAAACAAACTACCTAACTATGCAAAACAACACTTAGGGAAAATTGGAAAAAAAAATTCTAACTAATTCTAACCAACATCAAGGCTTAGTCAAACAAAACCATTGACTGGCTTTGTGAAATAATTACCCCTCCTAATAAACAACTAATGCATTATATGGCTATGTAATGTTGAAATAACATGAAACACATGAAAATATTCAATAGACTAGTGCAATGTTTCATGAAAAATTCAAATAAACTCACTTTCATCTTGATAATGATCATGCCTATTGATGTCCTGAATTGGACAAGCGAGCTGAATTTGATCACTTTTAGTTGCAAATCCAAAATAAACTTCTTCTCCAATTGCATCCTTGTACTTGGGTGCAAGCATGACCTTTGGTGCTTCAATGGCCTTTGAACTGGCTAAGTATCTGATTGGACAACCCCTAGAATGAACAAACTTTGAACTGCTATTGTTGGCTGCTTCTCTTTCTTCCTATTTTTCATGGATGTCCTACTTCGTGGCCTCACCTTGCATAATGATTTTCCATGTTGATTCTTCTTCCACAGTTAATGAACAATCCTCTTCCACCAAGGTAGCTAATAACTTATCAAAGCTATCAACTCTTGGAAGGTTCTTAGGAATAGTTGGTTCAGGCTTGAAATCTTCATCATCACTCCAAGAAGTACACTTCAAATCAATCTCTTCTTCCTAAATGAAGGAATGAAAAAGTTCAAACAATGAAGTAGCTTCTTGAAACAAACTTTCAGCTGATAAATCAGCTTTGAGCTCTATTGTACAAAAAAAGGAAGCTCCTCTAAGCAACTAAGACCTTTCAATTCAGGTTCATGAGGAGTTTCTCTTTATCAAGACCACATTCTTCCTGTTGCTTCAACACTCATTCACGCATGGGAACTTGCTATTCTAGCCCAACATGATTATCAACCTTTAATAGGTCTGCTTCCTTGTTACCCAACTTTGAACAAAACTGTTTAATTATATCTCTAAAGATGGTGTTAGGTTCAGTTTCATTCTCCTCTGCATGGTCTAAGGCTCCATTTTCTTCCTTATGATAATCAATTAGCAACTCACCACATCATTTGATGTCTTCCTGTTGTTCTGAAATGACAGTTGGAGTGGGAAAACTCACACCTTCTTCATTCTAAACTATAAATTTCTCTTCTTGGTTAGCCTTTTCCACCATTGCACCTTGTCCTATTGGGAGATTTTCACCATCTTTAACAACAACAGGAGGATCATTAGCTAAAACATTGTAAGATATACATTGAGAAACCTTCTCTTGTTCGGCCTTTTGCTATTGTAGCCTATATTCCTCTATAGCTAAATGCAACATGTTCACATTTGTGGCCCCCTCCTTCTCTTGTATATAAAATCTTGGAACCTCACAGGGTAGAGTAGATGGCCCTTTCCAACTTGGAAACTTACGAGTAGAAGGCTCATTGATAGGTCCACTAAAGGGTTCAAAAGATTTCTCTTGTTTAAAACTGGGGAGCTTGTACTTGGAAACCTCTTCATTCACAGGATGGGTCAACATTGCAGGAGGAGCTAAGATGAAAATAGGAATGAAGGGGGTTGCCTAGGTTTCATACCTTAGTTGGCATTGATAATTTGAATAAGCTTGTCTACCTTGCACCTGAGTAGATAAAAACTTCATTTGCTCCTCTTAAGCAACTATCTCTCTTGCAAGGTGTTCTTCATGCCGTCTTCTTTGAACCTCCATCTCTTGCTCTTGAATGTATGCTTGGTAAGCCAACTCCTCCTAATGCATTGCAACCTCTTGTTGTCCTTCAATCTCTAACATCTATCTTTGAAAATTAGAAACTATATCATCGATACTCATGTTGTTAACCTTTTGAGATTGGGAATGTGAATAAGCATGTTGGTCGATATTATGATGATTTTGTTGAGATTGTTGTTGGACATATACAAGTTGATGTGCAAACTGAGCAGGGGTGGGTGGGTGGAAAACATGTGGAGAATATTGGTAATCTCTTGTAGCAAAGATACTTGGACTAAAAACAGTTGCATGCTCATTTTGATATGGCTGATAATTAGGTATATGAGCAACATTTTCATGAAATGAAGGGTGATAGAACATGTCTTCATAAAATGACAGACATATTGGAGCATTTGTAGAAGCTGAAAATTCATTGAAATTTCATGTAAACCAAGAAAGCCAGGTTTGATTTTTCTGAGAATAAGTACATACCAACACTTTATCTGCCTGAAACCAGTTGTTATTCTTCCAGAGTCGCCAGATGTGTTGAAAAATTGCCTCTAAAAGGCTGAAACTACTGCTGTACACACCAAACAATAGTAACAAAATGCATAAAAATGAATTGAGAAGCAGTTCATAATCCCACCGGGCGTGCCAAAACTGTTAGATACCCAAATTTGTACCCCTCTGCCAAGTTCTGAAAGAACTCAAAAAATTTGGACTAACATGGGACTACTTTTAGGTTGTGGGCATCCTATTTTGAAAGCAAACCTCCAGATTATGGGTTGGATCCCCTTTTGATGTCACCTAAACTAATGATTTCTTGAGGAAAAGGGTAAAACGATGCATGAAAATGAGAATCAACTAAAACTACTGAGGGTGATACACCAAAACTAACTAAGACCTGCAAACAACCTACACACATTAAAAATAGTGACAAATCTTGGTTTACACAACTCATTTTCACATGCATTCTTGCATAAGTAATTTATAAGGAGGTTTTTAGCAGAACTCTTAGAAGGAAAAATTCACAACTAACAACTTTTGCATTCACTAACAAAACTTATAACCTGCAACAACACACTTTTTTGCTAAACATGTGCCTAACAATGAGACAAGACTACATGGAAAATATAAATTTCACAAATAATCTAATCAACCATCAATTGCACACAATAAAACATGAAATAAGAAGGCAACTATTTAATGTCATTGATTCAAAGTACTCAGCTAGTATACAAGTCCATCTCAGAGTTACAATACTGCTCCTGCTGAAAAGATAACTCCCAAAATCAAGCTATCACTCTGCTGGAAAGAAAGAACTCCCTCCAATAACAAAGATTGAAGTTACTTAAGAAAAAATCAACCCATTTTCTCACACAAGTCCATCTAAAAGGTTATGGTCGGATGCAATAGAAAAGGCCAAAAAAAACCTTCTAAAATCACTCCAAACTATCCTCCACATGAAGCAAGGTCAAGCCAAGACCATAGTCACACTAAAAATGTGAGAAAAATGTAAGAATAGAATCTAGTCATCTAGAATATTCTTGTCATCTTGTTTCTATCTCTCTTATGCTTGTGCTTTCTATTAGGCCTCTAGATCTTGGGTGGCTACCTTCATAGCCAATTCTTACATGAAGCATTGTAACCATGTTGTAAGTTTTGTACTTATGCAATTCAATATTGTTTTTCCTATGTCTAGAGGTTGTAGGTTATGCCTAGGAAGCTCTTTTACTATCTCCTAGCATGGGGGTTGGTCCTTTGGGTACCACATGGTTGGGTGGAACACGCACCTTATACCGTTGGGTACCCAATTCTTGTTTGTGATGATGAGTACTTTATGATTGGAAAGCTCGTGTGTACTAGTGAATTTGTAATTCTATCATGTTCTCTCTTGTATCTATTGGATACTTTGTAATTTGTAATTTTATCACTCCTCAATTGTATTCGAGGAGAATCTTTGTAATTTGTAATTGTAAAATTTTTGTATAAACTATCTCATTTGGAAATGAGAGCTGTAATTGTAATATTGAAAGGATACAATGTATGAATGGATAATTTTGTACTTTGTATTTTATGTGATGCATTTTAATGTTAATAGATGTATGATCTTTAATTCATGAGTAATAATCTTTTGTTATCTTTAGTAACTTTTGTTAGTAATGGGGATTGTAAATAGCGTCGTCATGTACCTTAGAGAATGTTTATGTAAGTGTAGTTTACTTTACTTATTTAATTACATTTTTAAAAAAATAAAAAATTGTTCGCTTCTGTTATGTGTGTGACATTCTCTAGGGTTTCGTGGTGGGAATTACATGCTTTGACTAAGTTTGAAGATTCTATTATGATGTTGTTACTTTTATTCTACACTTGTTGTTTTGTGATTGTGGTTTTATATAGTCATTTTGAGGTTCCATGTTATGAGTCTTTCTCTTGTGTTAATTTTGAATAAGGAGACTTGATGTGTTAACTTTCTTGTAGTCATATTTTGAGATGGTTGGGAACTCAAAGTGTTTGAATTACCTTCAGTAGGAGTTTGTGGATTTTTAGTAGTTTAGGCTTCTGGAGCCAACAAAGAAACTTGGTTTATGTTGATTTTCCATGATTGGACCTTTAAGATTCATTGATCTTATTTTAGATTTTGAGCTTGTGGGTATTACCTTGTAGCATGGTGTTGACTTTTGATTTGGTGGGTGGTACCTTCCTTGTTCATGTTTCAATGATATGGAATGGGTTTGCGAGACGGTTCTTGCCTCACATTTTGTGTGTTATGTACACCTTGATTTTTTATGTGAGATAAGGTACACCCCTTGCGTGTTTTTGGTTTGGGTGCCCATAGGGAGAGTGGCTTTTCATGGGGGCTGACGCACAAAGGGGCTATTAGGGTAACCCATGGAAGAGTTTCCCTAACATGTGATAATTTATTTAATGAACTAGTGGGTTTGGGTAATTAAACACTAAACAAGATTAATTATGTGCCTCACCCATACCGTTAGCGCTATCATAGGCTAAGGATGGGATGGGAAGACCTAGTTGGTAAGATCACTGCCTTGTCCTCACAAAAAGTAAGTGGTTCCACATGAGTCACCCTATGGAGCAATGCCTTGATATAGGAAGTCACGAGAACCATATATGGAGGCGACACCTTGTGAAAGCTTGTCTAGATAATCCATGCAAGGCCACATGATGACACTCTCCTACAGTACCCATTTATTTTCCCTTGTTTGTTGCCTTTGGGAGTGTTGTTTGTATTTGTTTGATGTTGTTTTATGATGCTTTTGTGTTAGCCTTTTCTACTTGACTTTTGTTTGGATGTGGGTCCCTCCTTGTCATCTCCTAGCACGGGGGGTGGGCCTTTGGGTCCATGTGGTCGAGTGGAACATGCTATGCACCCCATTGGGTTCCCAGGTTGTGTTCGTGATGTGGAAGTGGATGCAGAGTTTCTAGAGCTTCAATTGGTTGAAGACTGTTCTATGCTTGTACCTTATTCTTCATTGATGCATTATTCTTGTACTTGATGTACTATTCCCCTTGCTATAAGGGACACATTATGTAATGTATTATTGTGTCTATGATGTGTTGTATTTGTGGAAATATGCTTCACCATTGTAATATTGAACTATGAATTGAAATGTAATAGAATGACTCATGTAATATCTATTGATGATGGATGGTTGTATGTTATCATTATGTTATCTTGTGAATGCATGCTTCTATTGTTATCTTCTTGGCATTAACTTTAACGATGTTTTTGGTTGGGAATGGTTACGTGTAATGCAACCATGTAATCCCATGGGACTAGTTAGGTTTCATTATGTAATATTGTATGGTTACTTAGTTAATGGTATTGCATGGTTATCTTTTTCACTTTAAAAAAAAAATTAGTGCAGTAATTTGTTAGTTGTAGTTGTCCTTTGGGGTTTGCATGGTGGGGCATTATAACATGGTATCAGAGCATAGGTCCAAACACTAGGAACTATGAGCCCATTACGTTGACCTAGTGCTCAAACTATTGAGGGTACATCTTTCCTTTGTGTCATCGTCACATACCAATCCGAGTTTGTTCCGCAGGTGGTGTCGGTCCAATGGTGCAGGAAACTGGTGGAAAGAATAGGACCCTTGGTGTAGTGTGCAATGCACCGATATTCTTCCTACCGAGGATGCATTATGGACCCTCGTGTTGTCTTGTGGTGCATTTCCCAGTGATGTGAATTTATGGACCCTCGTGTTGTCTTGTGGTGCGTTTCTCAGTGATGTGAATTTGTGTGTGAATGTAAAGAGTGTGTGTTAAAACTTGGGATTTTGTGCTTGGGGAGTGATATATCATGTTTTGTTGATTTTGAAGAGGTGTTATTTGATGGTCTTTGCTACATATGTGGTGAAGTTTTGTGTTGACTAATGAGTTAAGTATGCCTTGTGTATAAATGATGATATTTAACAAAAAATGTGTGCTTTGTGTGTGAGTATGTTAGATTTTTATGGAAGTGTAGCATTTCAAGGTAATGAATCAACTTGAATGACTAGTACGAATATGTTATGTTTCCACCCTAGTTTGTGAATTCCAAGGAGTTGGCTTTAGAAACATGGTGATGAAGGTAAAGTACGTGGGATATTTAGAGGTAGATACTTATAATCCTAAGTAGTGATCCGTTTTGACACAGTACATGATATAGATTCATGGTTATGATCATTATGTGATTATTATTCTGACTATTAAATAGTGAATTGTTTATAAGTTGAATGGATAATTAGGGCTGTTCTTTTTGTTGTGGCTAGTGTTTGTGGTATGGGTGAGAGGATGGTATAGCATCGCTCATTCATGAGCGCCCTGCTACATTGCGATTTCCTACCATGGTGTGCTTGTGATTGAATATATATATATATATATATATATGTTGCTTGATGTTCGGTTTGATGCACGATGCAAGTACTGGGCATCGACTCCACCTGCATTGTTAGGGCGTGTCCTATAAGCCCAATGGGTATGATGTGGAAATTGGAGTTGATTGGAAAGTTCCCTGTCCTAGTTCGTCACCTCGTCATTGTGTTTGATGATGACGTTTGTTGTGACCCCATTTCAATTTTGGTAATGTTCCGTTTGAAGTAAATATTAGGGTTAGCCTTGAGTAATCAATTTAAATTGATTTACAACGTAACTTAATTAATTGGGAATTAAAATAATAATTAAATGTATTATGAAAATATGTTTTTTTTTAATTATAAATTATTAATTTAAATGGTGAGATTAAATTTTTAACGATAATGAAACAAATAAAGATTAAAAAATTATTAGTTTTATTTAATTATGGAAAGATATAATTTTTTATAAAATTAAACTAATTATTAAATAGACCATGGTGGCTGTTAATATATAAGTAAAATTAAATTACCTTTTTAAAAAGTAAATGTTTTATTAAATAATAAAATAAAATAATATTGTTTTAAAGTATAATTTTAATAAATTATTATCAAGTGAAGGTAATTACTAAAATATGGCAAATAATGTGATTTTAAATAAAATAGGAGAATCCCTAATGCTTCACGTGTCTTGCATATGCTTTTGCAATCTGCACACATGTCTTCTGGCATGGAAATTGTTTAGACACCTGCCAGTTTCTTTTGCTCAAAGGTTTCTAAAGCCTTTTCTTCGAAGACAACTCAAGGAATAATGGTGTTTTTTCCTTTCCCTTGTCATGGTTGTGTTGCGGCTTTTTTCTTTCTTTTCTGCATACAAATATGTGGAGAGAGGGCATAAGGAGGAGGACTTGTTTGAGGAGGAGGAAGAAATGCCAGCTACGTGGACAACAGTGCGGGAGACCTTTTGGATTTTGGTTGTGAAGGGGTTGTGCTGGCCCACGTTTGTGGAGTTGGTGCCATATCTTCCAATTACATTTTCTTGAAAGTTTCTTAAGCCGTTTCAACAAATCCATTCTATGCTTTTCCTTCAATCATCTCTTTCCATGAGAATCACATTTCTTAGAGGCATTATGTCAAATAGTTCACGTGCTTTTTCACATTTCTTTGGGACATTCTATCAAACAGTTCACACGCCTTGTCTGTGTGCCCACATTCTGCATGCGTTTCAATCTAAGGGTTGTTGGTGTGTGAAGTATGTGTAGTCCTCATCCACTAAACCTATCTGACTGTGGGAACCTAGAACATGAGCAAAGCTTGCACTGTTAGGATGTGTTACAAAGTGCTTCATTAATTCAAATATTTTAAGAGCCTCCTTGCAAAATCCATTTTTTGTACATTCTGTAATCATTGCATTTCATTCCATGAGATGATTATAGTAAGTAATGAAATTAGAAACATTAGATCCTTAGAAGATTTGAATTATTTCCTATTTCTTATTTGAAATGGTGAGTCAATAGATTGTCTTATCATCAAATGGAGGGCTTTAATTAAGTAAACAAGTATGACACCTTTTGTTGGTTGATTATGATCTTGATTGTTTAATGGTTTTTCCTTTTTTTGAATTACTTAGTAAATAGGTTTTTGATATTTCTATTTATATGCATATGTCCTTGGATTTGTTAATATAAGTGGATTTTAAATTTATAAATTAATTATGAGTTGTGATTACTAAAGGATTCGGTGCTGTATATATTATGGGTCTTAGTAATAGGATACTTTTTCCTAGGTGAATTAAGAAATTATATGGATAGAGAAGTGAGGAGAATAAATAGGGAAAATCATTAGTTTATTTACATTTCTATAATTGGAGGGGTTTGATTAAATAAATTGAATTAGACGAGTAATTGATTAAGAATATAGAAGATGTTGAATTAGTTAATCACAAAGTATTTGCTTTGTTATAGTTAGATAATTAAGTGGCCTTAGTAGATAAAAGAGTAATTGAATTAGAAAATAGAGGTTGTTGATTTAGATAAACAAAAGTAACAATATAGTAAGTGAATTGGAAATTATTAGAAAGGGAAGAATATGTTTTCTTTAATTATTTTATATAATATCATAATGAGAGTAGGGATAAAGTGCTAATGAATATTTACTAAATGTTTATATATAAATATAAGTTTACATGTGTTTATATTTAAGTGATAGAAGTAAATTAGTTTACCCTTTGTGATTATTTGGTTATTAATATATATTGGAAGTTGAACAAAAGAAATATTGATTTAGATATAATCAAACAATTAAAAGGGATTTTATTAAGTATGTTGGGATTAAATTTCCTTGCTTGTATTAAGGAATGTGATTTTTTCTGTTTTGTTTTATAAGATCATTAAGAGGTAGTTAATGAACATCTTAGGAGATAAATTTTGTTATAGAGTAATCTTTAATTATGTTATAGAAGGAGGTTATAATGCTATATATAGAGATATAATAGGGTGGTCAAATATTTTCCTTGAGACTAATTGATTTCCCTTAGAAAGTGAATTAATAATAAATAGTTGAGAAAAGGTCAAAGTGGTTAAGATAAATTGATTATTTAGGAAAAATATGTTTTTAAGGGAAATTGATTTGTTTATATTTAGATATTGAATAGACTTGTTAAAACAAATAGATTGAATTATCCTTTTCCTTGTGATTTCACCATGTAAATTAGAATAATGGATTTCATAGTTGATTACGAGTTATTATGAATATGGTCTAAAAAGTGAAGTCAATGGTAAAGTGATGAGTTTAAAAGGGAGGTTTGATATTATATGCCATGATGAATTAGTTGATTTGATGGAGAAGAAAATAAAAATAAAAATAAAAATAAAATAATAAATAAATAAATAGGGAAATTGAGCTATGTATATTTAGACAAGGAGGGATTTAATCAAATAGATTGAATGATATTATCTTTTAATAGTTAATGCTTGTCCTTTGTAATCATTTAATAGTTGATTTGATAGTCTTCAAAAAGTGTGGTTTTTGACATATCCTTCTATACTTGAATTATAAGTTTGTTGGTAATTGGTCGTTGGGTATCATGCAAGGAGAATATTGAGGTTTTCCCTTAGATGCCCTATTGATTGATTTACTGTTGGTAAATGTAGTTGATTTTGTATGCTTTGATTAAGTTTGAAGATTCCATTATGATGTTGTTACTTTTATTCTACACTTGTCGTTTTGTGATTGTGGTTTTATATTGTCATTTTGAGGTTCCATGTTATGATTCTTTCTCTTGTGTTAATTTTGAATAAGGAGACTTGATGTGTTAACTTTCTTGTAGTCATATTTTGAGATGGTTGGGAACCCAAAGTGTTTGAATTACCTTTAGTAGGAGTTTGTGGATTTTCGGTATTTTAGGCTTCTAGAGGAAACAAAGAAACTTGGTTTATGTTGATTTTCCATGGTTGGACCTTTATGATTCATTGATATTATTTCAGATTTTGAGCTTGTGGGTATTACCTTGTACCATGGTGTTGAATTTTGATGTGTTGGGTGGTACCTTCCTTTTTCTTGTTTTAGTGATATGGAATGGGTTTCCGAGATGGTTCTTGCCTCGCATTTTGTGTGTTATTTACACCTTTATTTTTATGTGAGATAAGGTACACCCCTTGCGTGTATTTTGTTTGGGTTCCCATAGGGAGAGTGGCTCTTCATAGTGGCTAGCGCATAAAGGGGTTGTTAGGGTAACCCATGTAAGAGTTTCCCTAACAAGTGATAATTTAATTAAAGAACTAATGGGTTTGGGTAATTAAACACTAAACAAGATTAATTATGTGCCTCACCCATATCATTAGCACTATCACAGGCTAAGGATGGGATGGGAAGACTTGGTTGGTAAGATCACTGCCTTGTCCTCACGAAAGGTAAGTGGTTCCGCATGAGTCACCCTATGGAGCGACACCTTGAGATAGGAAGTTAGGATAACCATAGATGGAGGCGACACCTTATGATAGGTTGTCTAGATAATCCATGTAATGCCATGTGATGACACTCTCCTACAAAACCCGTTTATTTTCCCTTGTTTGGTTGCCTCTGGGAGTGTTGTTTGTATTTGTTTGATGTTGTTTTATGATGGTTTTTTGTTAGCTTTATCTTCTTGACCTTTTTTTGGATGTGGGTCCCTTCTTGTCATCTCCTAGCACAGGGGTTGGCCTTCAGGTCCACGTGGTTGGGTGGAATGTACTATGCACCCCATTGGGTTCCCAAGTTGTGTTCGTGATGTGAAAGTAGATGTAGAGTTTCTAGAGCTTCACTTGGTTGAAGATTGTTCTACACTTGTACCTTATTTTTCATTGATGTATTATTCTTGTACTTGACGTACTCTTCCCATTGCTATAAGGGAAGCATTATGTAATGTATGATTGTATCCATGATGTGTTGTATTTGTGGAAATATGCTCCACTATTATAATATTGAACTATGAATTGAAATGTAATAGAATGATGTATGCAATCTCTATTGATGATGGATGGTTGTATGTTATCATTATGCTATCTTGTGAATGCATGCTTCTATTGTTATCTTCTTGGCATTAACTTTAACGATGCTTTTGATTAGGAACGATTACGTGTAATGCAACCATGTAACCCCATGGGACTAGTTAGGTTTCATTATGTAATATTGTATGGTTACTTAGTTAATGGTCATTACATAGTTGTTATCTTCTTCACTTAAAAAAAATACTGCAGTAATTAATTAGTTGTAGTTGTCCTTTGGGGTTTGTGTGGCAGGGCGTTACACAATAGTTGTAGACATGTAAAATTGACTTAACAAATATCACAACTCAGAATGT
The DNA here is from genome assembly GCA_007258455.2 of Sequoia sempervirens. Lineage (NCBI taxonomy): Eukaryota > Viridiplantae > Streptophyta > Pinopsida > Cupressales > Cupressaceae > Sequoia > Sequoia sempervirens. Next base: position 36,494,801 of record VDFB02193867.1, read on the forward strand.
CTCGAAACATCTTAGAATCAACTTGAAATATCTCAGAACATCTCAAAATCAACTCAGAATGCCTCAGAACGTCTCATAACATCTTAGAATCAACCTAAAATGTCTCAGAACATCTCTGAATCAACCGAAATGTCTGAGAACATCTCATAATCAACCTAAAATGTCTCAAAACATCTCAAAATCACCCAAAACATCTCAAAACATCTTGGAATCACCCTAGAACGTCTCAAAACATCTCGAAATCAACTCAAAACATCTCCATAACATCTCGAATCATCTCATAGTCATCTCAGAATCATCCCACAATCATCCCATAAGATCAAATAGTAGCAAACAACATCCAAAACCCTAATTTCCTCTATTAATTGAATAATACAACATTATTTAATTAATTTACTTTTTCATCATTCTCGAAAATTAAATAAATACCATTTATTTAATAAAATTTTGAAAACCCTAATTATCCTATTAATTAAGTAATACAACATTATTTGATTAATTCACATTTCATCATTTCAACCAATTAAATAGATTACTTTTATTTAGTAAAGTCCTAATCCAACCTTATTTCATCCTTATTAATTAAATGACATTGAATATTTAATTACATCACTAAATCACCCTATTCCCCTAAGTTGATTAAATTATTAAATCATAATAATTTAATTCTGACACTTTTCCTCCAAAATTTAAATAATCAAATCAAACTATTCAAATCAATTATCAAAAAATCAAATCAAACTAATGCAACTCTATTTACGAAAGTCAAACTTGATTTGCATGTTCAAACGCCAAAAAGGAATTAATTAATTAAATCAATTAATTCATATTCCTCACCCACTTTCTGATTGAGAAAATCATGGGTTGCTAACTAAGCAATCTAATTTTGCTAACTCAACCATCTAATTCCTAACTAAACCCTGACTGATCAATCAAATATTGAATGATTAATCTAATTCCTAACTAGCCAATATATTCCTCAATCACCCAAATTATGCAATCAAATTTGCACAATCTTCTCATGTCTAAATCCTCTCAACACATTTTGACCGTTGATGTGGATTTTCTCCAACACGATCTTGATCGTCGATTCAAAATATCATTTCCTATATAAAAAAATCTCTCCTCACAAATAAGGATCAAAGAATCAACATACCTTATGCAAAAAAGTGCTTTCATAATCACCATTGATAGAGCTTCAACCTTTTTTGATCAACCAAGCATCATTCATCTAGCTTTTGCACACAAACTTTGGAGGCTTCGTGGTGACAAGAACAATCCAACATCAAGTGAATACACTCCGCTACGGGATGGTAAATCTATGCTTATTAATTGCCTTCATTTTGGTAATCATAGGTTCCTTAATGTATATTCAATTAGCTTAGTTTCATTTCGTATGTGTAGGATTAGATTTTAGATTTTCTGTGTTTAATCTTAGCTTAGATCCTAATTTTAGTTGTAGTTTGATCTTGTTTTTTGTCTATCATCTTCCCCCTCACACATTCTGGCATGCTCGGTGGGACATAGGTCCCCCTTACTAATGTTTTTTATGAGCTAAATTGAATTTACAAGGTTCCGAGAGCTTTTGGGAGAAGTTTCACACACTGCCCAGAAAAAAACTCGCATTTGATTGTCAAGATTTTTGAGCATCTGCAACAAGAAGCTCAATGTTTCCATGGGAAGCTCACTTTTTCACTAAGAACCTCACATTTACACCAAAAACCACACATTTGCTTATTTTTGCGTTAGCATCTGCACAGGGATTTGAGCATTTGTTTCTGGAATTGAGTATTTGCAATTTTTTCTGAGCAGTTGCATTTTTTTCTGGGCATTTGCTCTGGAAATCAAGTGCACGGATTCTGTACTATTATAATGAGCCTCCTTGCTAGTTCGTTTGATTTTTTTGAATGTTCTTGTAGACATCCAAATTTGATCGCTCCCATATAATCAAATTCACCTCCTTATTTATCCATTATGTCAATATTAATTTATTTAATTAATATTACACTTTCTGCCTAAGGTCCTTAAAAGTATTTATTTTAAAAATTAAATGCCTTACCTTACATCTTTTCCCTCTTTGAATTAAATAAATACATGAATTTATTTAATTTAGTCATTTAACCTTTTTGAATAAAATCAATTTAAAATTCTTCATTTTTTCTCTCTCCTTGTCACATCCTCCATAATCGCTTTCTAATATGGATTAATTTAATTAATTCATGATTAATATGTGCATCCTCTTAATTAGGGATTAATGTCACATCCTCCTACATTTACCACTTGCTTCTAATCTCTTATTAATTATCCTAATCAGGTATTTGCACAACCTTAATCAAAGTCATTAGCCACATTTAGCACCCTTTTTTAGTCAACCTTTTCATTTGCCTTTCTTAGCATTGACCCTCTTTCCCATGTTAATTTTTAATTCACATTTATTCATCCTAGGTCTCTCTCCTCCCCATGTGAATTTTTAATTCACATTTTATCCTTTCTAGGCTTACCTTATCCCCATGAAACTTCTAGAACATTTGACTTGTCACCTCATCCACATGTGACAAACTCCCACCTTTTTGGAGACCCTCTCTTATCCACTAGATTCTCCCAAGCTTGTGAATTTTTAATTCACATTTATTTCTCCAACCACTTTCTCTTTTTCCATGGAGATTTTTGAGGAATTCCAAAATTCCTGAAATGTCACTTTCTTCCTCACTTGGGGACAAAAAGTTCCTTTTTGAGGAAATCGTCTCACCCCCTAAGGTACTTTTCCTTCATCCACATCATGTACCTCCCTTCCACATCATCTTATCCTAGGCCATCTCAAATTCCACATGTCAAAATGTGAGGGCTTGTGAGTCCTCAACTCACCATAGCCCTACATCTTGACCTTGGTGGCTCAATCTCAACCATTGAATTCTCTAGAGAATTCAAATTGCTCTATAAATACCCCCTTTTCTAATGCATTAAAGGACTTAGTCATTTTAGCATCCTTATGCTGTCATTTTGAGCACTCAATTCACAAGTATTTTCACCCATTTAGCCAAGCCATTTTAGCCATTTTTATTTGCATCCCATCATATTGTCAATCTTGCATTTACTCATATCTATAGCCATCTACGGAGCACACAAGGATCTTAAACATCAAGGGCCAACCAAGGGATTCATCAGCATGGAGAAGGTATAAACAATTGCATTATTTCATTTATTTTCTTTGTATTAAAAATTCCTTAGGCTAATATTTGAGGTGTCTTTTGTGTTTTTCCTTATTGCATAATAATTTTTTTGCATCTTTAGAATAGGATAAATATTTAGGATCATAGTTCTAATGGGTTTTTTATGCAAGATTTGAAACATGTTAACTCGTTTTGTGCAGGGAAGACGATCGGTCCAAGATTTTCAGATCCACAAACATTTTTTTATTAACTTAGGAAAAATTTCATTGGTGCACTAAAATGAACAACACAAACTCACATTTTATTTTGGTGTTGTTAAAATGAACCAATTTTAAGCTTTCTAAGTTAGGAAATTTTGTTTGGTGCTCTAAAATGAACAAACAAAAACCTCACATTTTGTTTTGGTGCTATTAAAAATTGAACAAATTTTAAGATTTTCTAAGTTAGGAACTTTCATTTGGTGCACTAAAATGAAAAATACAAACTCACATTTGATTTTGGTGTGGTTAAAATGAACCAATTTTAAGCTTTCAAAGTTAGGAACTTTCATTTGGTGCTCATAAAAAGAACAAAAAACTTCAATTTTGGGTTCTAAAAATGAACACATTTCATGTTTTCATAATTAGGAGCTTTAATTTTGGTGTATAAAAATAACACAAAATGGTTTCTATTTTGTTGACGCATGCTCGATTCAATTTTTGTTGACCAAAGTTAGTACTAGGCCAAATTTCTTAGAAACACTTCAATTTTGGGGCTTAAAAATGAACAAACTATTCTTGCTATTTTTACACCATTGCTATCTTAATTGCTTGATGCCCTGAACACTTCAACTTGGTGCAAAAATAAAAATAACAAGTTGTTTATATTAGTCACATATTTTTTGGAGATAATATCGCTCAAGGTGTTTAAAATGAATCAATTTGCTATGAAGTATATGCCATGTATTCATTGATTGGAAAAGCTAAATGTTTGTCTTCTCCCCTCTCACCTTTTGGCGATCTTGGATGAGTGAAAACATTTTGAGCTTCACACCTTTATTTTCAAGCATACCTTTTTAGAGGGCCTACCTACTTGAGGAAACTCTCATGTCAGAGAACTTGTAGGCGACCCAAGCAGTACTTTCATTTTGGACCGCTATATAAATATTTTGTGAGTGTGAGTAAAGTTCATCACTCATAGGGTATGGATGTCATATACCGACTTATTCTCCCTTAGTATCTTTGTGATGTGTAAAAAATTGTAAGGGCTAGGAGGTTCTTAATTGAACAAAACATCGCATGTATAGGTACTTGAAAATAATATCTCCAGAACATGACTAAGAGCCAATTGTTTTAGAAGCCACCCTATTATCCAAAACATTCTTTGAAAGTGGTGCATTAGAATTTACTTCTGAGAAGCTAATTTCCAAGTTTGACTACAGGCCCGTGCCATAAGTCGCATGTAAAAACATCTGTTCGGAGCATGAGGCAGGCCCACCTAAGAGGATGGTTTCTCTCCACTAGGATTGTAATTTCTTTTTAATGTTAAACTTTCCCATTTACATTAAAAAACAATCTGGAAATCAAAATTCCGTGTTTGATTTAAAGAGAAAGAACACATCAAAACAAACACTGAACAAGATGGTCAAATAAAAAACCCTTTAATTTAGTGTATACTTGTGAAAGAATCCTTATGTTTTGCACTCCTTGAAAGGATTTATCCTTAAAGGTTTCCGAATATTTTAGATTTTATTTCAGGTTACATTTATCAAAGTAAAAATTTGGTAAACTATGGCCTAGGTGTTGTGATTTCACAACTTGAGCTATAGACATTCAGGTCACATAAAGTCCATGGTTTTGAGTCAGTCTTGTGTTGTTCTATTATTTTCCATCCTAAAGAACACAAAGGTTACAAACTGCCATTCCAACTCACAGTCTTTTTGCTAACACTTAGGTGAAAAAAAATTGAAGTTGTTTATAAGGTCATTGTTCGAACACAACATTTGGAAAATTAGATTAGTCACAATGTCTCTCATCCATTATTCCCATACTACTTATTTGAAATCAAAATCAAACAAAACACTAGGATCATTCCTTCACTCAAATGTCTATGATATCAATAGTTACTTGGAACTCGCAGATAGTTCAAGTAGCTTTCCCACAACATATCCTCTAGACAAAGGAAGTGAAATATGGACCCTCATTTCTTCAACATTTTGATTTCCAAAAAGTAGCCACATTCCAAAACAACACTCAAGTCTCAGAGTCTTGAGCTTCATAGCAACCATCTCAAACACCATTACACTATATGACCATCTGGCATTTGATGCTCTTGTTCAACAACATAGAAAGAACATGGAATCCAACAAAAGAAGTGATAGCATCTCACCAACAAACACCACAAACAACAAAAGAGATTTATGAGGATATAAACCAAGTGACCTTATGATAGGGTATTGAGTATCAAAAAATACCTGAAGCATGTCGATCTATTACCCAAATTACTCTTATCAAGGGTCACAACATCAAATAGGGCAACAAAAACAGGGATTTCAAAATTACCATCAAGGAATAAATCCAAAACATCAAATTTCCCTAGATAAAATTGAGAGAGATCTTGAGGAAATTAAACGAAATTGAAATTTGACGTATCGCCAATGCCAAGTGCAACAACAAAAAATTGCATATCCACAACGAACAAACATTATTCCACAAAAACCTCAATATCCACATTAAAACACTTCCAATATCCGCAATATCAAGAAGTTCCACAACACCAAGGTGTACCTCAAGTGCAATATCAAAATATACCTCAAACATAGTATCAAGGAGTTTCACAAAATCAAGAGGAAAATAATTGAGAAAAGCCACAGAGGAAAGATTACCAACTAGGAAGGAGATTTTCCATTTTGGGAGAGACTTTAGAGGTAACCATGAATGAACTAGTACAATAGGACCTTATCAAAATCAATGATAGTCCAACTTATGGTGAACCAAACTTTAAACTCCCTTGGTATAACAAGTATGAACAATGTGAGTTCCACAAAATAAAGGTTTACACAACGAATAGATGTGCTACACTAGAAAATATCATCCAAGACCTTATTGATCAAGGAGAAATAGCTATTAATATTCGAGGGCCAACTACTAATGACAAGGTATTGACCTCAAAAATTGAAAACAATGATCAAGAGCTATCTATCACTGATCACATTGACAATGTCTCTGCATCATCCAATGATCAAGAGGAAATACATCAAGAATTTATTCCCAAGCATGGTCAAAATCAATCACCCAAGGCTAGAAATGATTCAATCCAAAATATATTGACATCATCCAACCTCATGACAATACATATTGATGATCAAGAGACTCCTAATCCAACACTTATACCCAATGCAAAAAATCTAAGCCTAGAGCTATCAACCATATTCCCACAATTTGAGGAAATCCAAGGATATTTTGAAATTGATCCATGTTAATAATGTGATCCAAAGCATGTCAAAGATAATACCACTCGAATTCAAAATAAAAAATCCCTATCATTGAAATACTACAATGATGGTAGATATCTTCCAAGACATCCAAGGCTTTCCAAAAGAAGAACAAATACATATGCCAAACACACACACATCTACCCATGAGATGATTACTCCTAATGGACATGTAGATGATCTTCATCCAAAACAATAGTCTCATACTCTTGATATCATTATCAAGGAACAAGAGTCACCTACTCTTAACATCTTGACACATGATCAAAGCACAAAAGAATCTATAGAAATATCTAAAATTGATCAAGAATATGAATTAAAATTAGAAACATCCTCTAGGAAGGTTGAAGAAATCAAGCATGTAAATATGGAGCACAATATATTAAAATAGCAAAGATAACTGATAATCCTGAACAACAAAGCATTGGGTATACAACAGTCAAAGAAGCACCAATATATTTTGAAGAACCATCAAAATTTGATATTTTAAAGAATCAAGCCGGCAATATCAATTAGGAAGTTATGCCACATATGAAAGATCCTATTAGTGAAGAGGCTAGATCATAGTTGGAGATTTTCAATAGAGCAGAGAAGGATTAACACCTTGTTTCCAAGGTAAATCATATTATATTGCAAATAATTTTTTTCAATGGATGCATTGTCAAGATAGAGGATTAGGCCTACTTGAATAGAGTATCCTAGAACAGGTGACGATTATTCACAATCCTAAACATCAAGTTCTTGGTTATTCACCAATTAAGGGATCCAAAAATATCAGGGATACCTCTATAATACTGGGTTCAACTTTATCTAATGCAACCATCAACATAGAGAGAACAAAGAGTCCTTATGATGAAATTGCTACCAATGCTACAACTAGCCATATCATTAATCATCATCCACATATTTTTTCACCCTCTCATTGGGACCAACAAAAAGATAAAAAGATATACCCAACAATGAAACAAGTCATTGAAGCAAAGGAATCAACAAAATAAAATAGACAAGAAAAATTCGAATGGATACAAAAGAAAAAAAAAAGAAAATCATCCCTAGCAAACTCCATTAGTCAAAGAAACTATGGGGAAAAATAAAAAAGGGAAGTTCATCCATCAAAAAGGTCCAAAAATGAAAAAGAAAGCTTCAAGAGTGACCTACAAGGTATATCAAGATGTCAGTCCCAATCAAATATCTATATCTACCCATCATTGCTCATCATCCCAAGTTTGGAGAGTCAAAGTTTCCAAACTGTCAACCAATCCATCTAAAAATCATATCCCTCAACGCATTTTGCCATCCATGATATCCAAATCTCACATTGACCATGTGTTGGCATCAACTCTTTATCATAAGGACTCTAAGGAAACTCTATCATGATGTGCGCATCAAGGTAACATTAACTCCAGTATTGACAAGGAAGATAAGGATTATTAGGGGATACTTTCAAGCACTCGTATCTTAGCAAAACAACTCCTCGAAGCAGGATATCATTGGAATGTCATGATAGAAAAAACAACCATATCAACACCAACAATGTCTACATCAGCACTACCAGGTGGTTTAACATGAGCATCAAATTGTCACCATGATGAAAACTTGGTAAACATGCATTTTGTGTGGCATCAAAAATCAATAAAAAATAAAAAAAATCAAGAAAATTGTGAAGAGAAAAATCGTCCTCTAGTGAAAACCACTATGGTGGTGCTTTGGAAAAGTACCATGATGAAAACCTAGAAAATAGGCATCATGTGTAGAATCAAGCATATATGTACACCATTTCAGGTGGAAGCATCTTATCCAATCCATAATAAATCCCATCCATTTTTATCCAAATCCAACGTACCTTGATCTTGACAAATGTTTGGTGTACACTTTACACTTGCTTAGGGAAAACATCTTGACATGGGTCACTATCATTGATCCTATCCTATCCAACATTATTTGAGCCATGAGGCATTGTACAAAGGGGCATACTCTATCCAAACATGTTATCCTATCACAAGATAATCTATCATTGCTAGACACTAGGGGTAGGTCGTTATATCTTGCTTCAAAATAAATCTTGATCTATGTCTTATAGCTCATATTATGATCTAGGAATCATCCCAACAACAAGGTATCCCACCAATGCACTATTAGGGTAACCTTCAAACAAATCAACAACATTAACAAGGTGTGCCACATGGTACCCTTCCCAATTTGTCCCAACAACAAGGTATACCACCAACACACTACCAGGGTAACCTTCAAAACAGTTTGTCCTGACAACAAGGTGTACCACCAATGAACTACCAAGGTAACCTTCAAAGATACCAACAACATGGATTATACCTTCACTCAAAAAATCTAAGATATCAACACTTGCTTGAACCCTACAGCTAGTTCAAGTAAGCTTTCCCACAACAGATCCTCTAGAAAAACACAGTGAAACATTAATACAAGTTGTCAAAATCTTACACCCTAGGCAAGAGGGTAAAAATCCAAAAAACATTTGAAAAAAATAAAAAACAAAACAACATCATTGGGTTATTCCTTCACTCAAACTGTCTAAGATATCAACATTTGCTTGAACCTCACAACTAGTTCAAGTAGATTTCCCGTAATATATACTCTAGACACAGAAGTGGAATATCAATCCAAATTATCAATGTTGCTTACCCAAAAATAGTTTATGCTTTGAGTCAAATGGTTGAACTACATGGTCTCTGCATGTACAATGTAGGCAAGGATTGAAATCCCTCGAGACCCTAGGTTAGTCCCCTTAGGTTTCCAACATGCTTTATTTCAACTTAGTCAAAAATTCAAAATCCAAAAAACAGTCAAAAATACAAAATCCAAAAACATTCACAAAACAAAAAAGGTCAAAAACACTCAAACCAAGCAAACTACGAGCCTCTACATGTACAATGTAGGCAAGGATTATCTTTGATGATCCCCCAAGGCCCTAGGTTAGTACCCAAAAAACAACAAAAACATCATAAAACTTAGAAAATAAAAAAGACCCATCCTGTCCATAAAAATTTGCAATAAAACATCACCCATAATAAAAAAATCATTAAATTCACCCTTTGAAAAAACAAACAAAGAAAACATCAACAGTTGGAACCTTCAAGCAGAAAATCACAGAAGAATTTGATCGCAAAACAAACTAAAACAAATCCAAGCATCAAATACATATCTTTTTGACAAGACCCAACATCCTGAGATATGTCTTAACGGATCCATTCCTACGATAGACATGATCAACATTGGATAATAGACCCACCCCAAGCAGATATGGAAAGTGATATTACAACATTTTTTTAATCTTTTTGTTGTCTTATTTTTTGTGATTTACATTATTTACTCATTCCCAGGATCTCTCGAGGATGTCCATAAGGATTTAGAGAAGAAGGAATGGGGGAAATTGAGCATCATTTCAATTTGTTGTTTGTGGATAGTCTTGTTATACTACCATGGAGAATACTTGCTTTAATTTGTGTGTGGAAGTTGTCTTTGGAGCATTTTGTGTAACAATGACATGTTAGGTTCTTAATACCTCTTGTGTTATTGGTCTAACATGTTTTAAAGTTTCTCACCCATACACTCTAATAGGGTTTCCGTATGTCTGGTATGAGCAAGAATAATCCTTGTTTGTAGAGTCAAAGTCCACACAATAGATACAAAGTCACCTTGGTCATTAATACCCTGGTGCATTGTATTTATTTGCTACATCAAAAAGGATTGGTCAAACTGCAAAGTCTCTAAAGCAAAGAAAAAGTAACTCATCAACTACTAATAAACATCACATTTCTATTTCCTCTAATTAATATCATATTTATATCCATCATCAATATTTCCTCTAATTAACATCATATTTCTATCAATCATCAACATTTCTTCTAAGTAAACCCTGCATAGCAATATCATTAGTACCATTCTGCATCCAAAATATTGTCAATACACATCATGATGATAATAAACCAATAAAAAAATCATGTATGGGACATTCATTCATCACATATCAACACCATATAAACATATATAAACATATATAAACATACATCATCATATATCATCATCACATAGGAATAAAATGAGAATGAATCAAAGAAGGTATATCTCATTTATATCATCATAAAAAAAGAGAGTACATCATCATAAGTGTGATAGGATATACAAAATCATAATGTCTATACGAAGCCTCGATTGGGCCAATGAATATATATACAAAACAGATGTCTACAATATGCCTATGAGCAATAAACAACATGAAGATCAAGTAAAAAAAGTAAGACCCTAATAGGAATGATAGAACCCTATAGACCACCAAAATGATTTGGCTGTCTCATAGACTGTTCACTTACACCACCAAATGCACCATCACCACCATCGCTCACAACATTAGGCTCTCTAAACCATGGATTCCGAGTAGCCCTAGGAACAAAAACATCATATAGAGTCTAATAGTAGGTGGACCTCTATAAATAATGATCACGATCTTCCCTGAGAGTATCTCTCACTATAGTGAACAAGTTTAAAAATGCTCTAAAACATGCCATCGACCACTCTCGCTATCTCCCTCAGCCCTCAAAATATCTATCTGAGCCTCTATAGCCTATTGTCTCACTATCTCTGCATATTTGGTAGTAGTCATCTGAGTTAATAGTATGTCTCCATCCCTAGTTGGTGGAGGAGAACCCATAACCTGTCTATGACCCTGCACCTTAGGTGGGTGCTCATCTTGACCACCCTGTGCCCCATCATGATGGGATCTATCCAACTTCTCTGTGAGGACCTCAATACACTGTCGCTCCCCATGATGAATTGTAATACTTGATCTACCCAAAGCGGGATCACTCCCAAGAACAGTGAGTCTCAACGACCTGCGTCGTGCCCACCACTCATCATAATAATGAGATGTACCAGGATTTGCTAGACCAACTGACCAACCCAACCCAACTAGGGAAAGTGCTTTGAACTCAACAACGACAATATCTATATCTGGCTGGAGACCCCATACATGAACCTCCTGAATCATCTAACCAAAATGATCCTCGTAAGCATCAGTAACTCGACCCTATCTCTCCCCAAATTGGTGACATAGTTGATCCGATAAGTAAAAATCTAGCACAAGATGAGAACGACCAAGAAACCAACGGGTTTGTTGACAGTAGAAAAGATGATCTGAATCCTTTGGCAAGCCCCACACCCCAAATAGGGTCTCCACACAAAATGGGGCATATCATCAAAAACTCAACACCAATAAGGAAGATCCCCAGGCAAGGTATAGTGCATGAAATCCCCATAGCTATAGGAATATGGATCATCAGGATAACGATCCTGTATCTCATCCAATCAATTAACTACAATATGCTCCCACGCCCAAACATGCAAGAGAAAAAAACCTGCGGAAATAGATTTCCCACCTCGATACATGACCTCGTGCATATCTCTGTACAGGTGGGTGAGAAGAAGAACCCAAAGCATACCTCATACTATGCTCAAGCATACTCTCAATACACACTCCCCAGCCCATGAGAAACTTTCAACCTCATCTATTAGGAACAACTAATCCTGAAATCAAACTGCATAAGACCAACACAATAGGATCTGCACTGTTAGAAAACTCAGACAAATCAATCTCTGACTGGTGTACCTCCAAGTGTCAAACATATAACACCCACTGCATGTCATGGGTACCACATCAAATATGGTATGTAACTGACTCTCCATGAATAGGGAGGTGAAGTATCCTCCAAACATCCTCAAGAGTAACAGTTGCCTCTCCTATAGGCAAGTGAAACAAGGATGTCTCCGAATGCCATTGTTCCACAAGTGCAGTCATCATCATAATATGGGTCCTGATAGGAGGCATGTAGAAAATGTAATGTAGTCCCACAGAATCAAGAAAATATTGCTCCAATACACCAAAATGGGCAATGGGATCAAACAAGTGTTGAGGACGTCTCTCCCTTGGTTGTAGTACTTTGAGGCCAACTTGCAATCATTTTAAACCCACAATGTTAGGGTTTCACTCTAAATGGGTAAGTGACACATAATGACACAAAAAATGATGACAAACAAACACATGCCAGGGTTTCGAGAAATGCTAAAGTCAAATGCAATAGGAAAATTGAAATGCAAGGGTTTTGAGCAAATGCTCAGAAAGCACCAAGCAAAAGCGGGCTTTTTGGTCAAAGGCAAGCTTTTAGGTCAAATGCTTAAAACAAAGGCGAGGGTTTCAGTAAAAGGTGTGGATTTTAGTCAAAGGAATGAATTTCAGTCAAAGGTGAGGGTTTTCAACTAGAAAATGTGAGGAAACTAAGGAAAATGCTCAGAAATCACAAAACTTCACTTTTGACTTAGGAAATTAGTACACGCATAATGAGAACGAAACAAGACGAAAGTAAAAAGTGAGAAGGTACATACTGGGCCACTAATGCCTAAAGGCTATCCAACCTCTCGAACAAGCTTAGAATGATGCGGGGATCCCTTGAATCTCGACATTTCTCCTCGAAAACTGACAGAATGGGAAATCTAGAGACATGAATTAGCAAAAGGATCAAAGCTCAAATGAGCTAACTAGAGGACTAATTGCCTATATTAAACCTCAAGAAACCCTAATTTCACCTAGGAAACCCTAATTTCTACTTAGGGAACCTTCCTAATTTCAAATTAGAAGCTCTTAGAGACATCAAAATGAGAAACGAAGGACCTATAGATCTAATTCTTCAACCTAAACACATTGCAACTAGAATAGAATAGAGTCGTGAGCCTGATCTCAAAACTTGAAATTTTTGGCCAACCTCTCGAGGGGGTAGCATAGAGTCCTACCATCATTCCATGAAACACCAGGGCACAGTGGGGCATAATTTTTTTTCAAAAAAATGATCTTAAAAACATAATATTTGAAACAAAGCAACTAGTACTTTGTATCAAAGAGGGGTAAAATGTAGACATGTGAAATTGACTTAACACCTATCAACTAAAATTTCTTGGAACATCTCAAAATCAACTCAGAATGTCTTGGAACATCTCAAAATCACCCCAGAACATCTCAAAACATCTCAGAATCAACTGAAACGTCTTAGAACATCTTAGAATCAACCTGGAACATCTCAAAACATCTCAAAATCAACTTGAAACATATCAAAACAACTCAGAATCAACACAAAATGTCTCAAAACATCTTAGAATCACCTTGAAATGTCTCGAAACAACTCAAAATCACCTCAAAACATCTTGAAACATCTCAAAATCAACTTGGAACATCTTTAGAACATCTCAGAACATCTCAAAACATCTCGAATCATCTCAGAATCATCCCACGATCATCCCACAACATCAAACAACAACAAAATACATTCGAAACCCTAATTTCCTCTATTAATTGAATAATACAACATTATTTAATTAATTCACTTTTTCATCATTCTCAAGAAATTAAATAAATATTGTTTATTTAATAAAGTCTTGAAAACCCTAATTCACTATTAATTGAGTAATACAACATTATTTGATTAATTCACGTTTCATCATTTCAACCAATTAAATAAATTACTTTTATTTAATAAAGTCCTAATCCCACTTTATTTCATCCTGATTAATTAAATGACACCAAATATTTAATTATGTCACTAAATCACCTTATTCCCCTAAGTTGATTAAATTATTAAATCATAATAATTTAATTATGACACGTTTCCTCCAAAATTGGAATAATCAAATCAAACTATTCAAATCAACTATCAAAAAATCAAATGAAACTAATGCATTTCTATTTGCAAAAGTCAAACTTGATTTGCACGTTCAAACACCAAAAAGGAATTAATTAATTAAATCAATTAATTCATATTCCTCACCCACTTTTTGATTGAGAAAATCATGGGTTGCTAACTAAGCAATCTAATTTTGCTAACTCAACCATCTAATTCCTAACTAAACCTTGACTGATCAATCAAATCCTGAATGATTAATCTAATTCCTAACTAGCCAATCTATTCCTCAATCACCCAAATTGTGCAATCAACTTTGCACAATCTTCTCATGTCTAAATCCTCTCAACACATTTTGACCGTTGATGTGGATTTTCTCCAACACGATCTTAATCATCGATTCAAAATATCATTTCCTATATAAAAATCCTCTCTCCTCACAAATAAGGATCGAAGAATCAACATACCTTATGCAACAAAGTGCTTTCATAATCACCATTGATAGAGCTTCAACCTTTTTTGATCAACCAAGCATCATTCATCCAACTTTTGCACACAAACTTTGGAGGCTTTGCGGTGACAAGAACAATCCAACATCAAGTGAATACACTCCACTATGGGATGGTAAAGCTATGTTTATTGCTTGCATTCATTTTGGTAATCATAGGTTTCTTAATGTATGTTCAATTAGCTTAGTTTCATTTCATATGTGTAGGATTATATTTTAGATTTTCTGTGCTTGATCTTAGCTTAGATCCTAATTTCAATTGGAGTTTTATCTTATTTTTCATCTATCATCTTCTCCCTCACACAATAGTAATGTAGGAGCATACGTCATATAGAGAATTGTAAGTAGTGAAAATTCTAAATAAAAATGCTAAAAAATGACCACTTCCAACTATGGATTTTATAACATTTTGAAAATTGATATCTCTGCATTTTTTGATCTATGGAGTTTCTTTTTATAATTGGTTATATTTTTCTTCCATGGATTGAGTAGTATTTTTTTAATTTTGATAGGTTGGTTTTTTAATTTTGTGTACTTGATTTCATTGATTAAAAAAGTTTATTTACATGTTCTTATTACGGATTTGTATTTGATTGTGTCTCAATTTATGGTGAGTCTTACATGTTATCTTATCTTGTAGGTACAATGGTAGATGAAAGATCAAATAAATCCCATAAATGAACCAATTGAGAGAAAATTGTAATTGTTGGTGTAGGTTTTTATTTTCCTACTGGGTTAATTTATTCTCCCTTAGTCCTAGGTTTTTCCTACACTTTATTAAGCTTTTGAAAGGATAATAAAGTTATTTTATTACTAGGAGATAAGCGTGTGGTGTCCCCTTCCTTAAAGGGTGGAACCACTTTCCACTTTTGGTGGCATCCTCCACTTTTGGTGGTCCATCTCCACTTTTTGTGGTTGATTCCTATTGGTTGGATTATCCACCTACCTCCTCTCCTAAGTTCTATATAAATTCACTACCTAGCTTGTATTTGCATACTTTTTCAATCTTCATACTTTTGAATTTTTATGCATTGATCTGTTATGCATCTTTTAGCTTGGAAGCTCTTAATACAATTCTGTCACATTAACATTGCATAATCTTTCAAAGTCCTGGTTTGCATTCTTTATGTTTTTCCATTTTATGTAACTTTGATTTTCTCTTAAATTCCTTGGGTTATTCAATCTATTTCATATTTCTAACATGGTACTAGAGCTTTTTTTTTGAGAAATATAAGTTCATAGATTATTGATTGAGAGATTGAGTTTCTTGTAAAGATCTTGTAAATTATCGTATGCTCTTCTCTTGCATTTTGAACGATCTGGAGAATCAAAAAAGATTTACAAAGATCTAATAAGCTCTTCATATTACATATATGTTTTGTGAGATATGGATGATTACAACATTTTTGGTTATACTGGCAGCAAATTTGACTGTTCCAATGTATCTGAAAGGGTCAAGAAATTCAATATTGGCTTTTATTTCATCCAAATTGGAGATCATTTGACATAGTTGGAAACTAGGGTTTGAAGTTGTAAGGCCCCACCTTGCATGTGATTAGTAAAGCCCTAATATTTTTTATGTGATACCAAATAGATGGTAAGATGTATTATGGATGAAAAATAGTGTGATTATTTGATAATATTCGTGCTTATGCTACCGTGAATGTAAGACCCCGTTTCGTGTCCCCCATTTTATTTCAAACAAACAATTAGTTAGATGATAATTATGATGAAATGAATGATGAAACTCTTTTTAGGATTCATGGACATTAACCTTGATTTAATTATGATAGAAGCACATATGAATTGTTGGATATAACTTGAAAGAGCTGGGTTATTTGGCATATTAAATTTTGGTAAATGGTTCATCGTTAATGTTATAGGAGTTTAAAATGAGTTACTAAGGTGGTAAACAAAATGATGGAGTGACTATTTCATTGACTATATTCTTGTATTGTAGTAAGTGTGTATTTCCTTGGATTATAATGAAAATTGAATCTAGGTTCATTTGATGTATTAATGAGTAAATAGTTCATGAGTGAAAATTATGCGAATTGGATTAGCTAATAATATGAAGAGATATATGATCTAATCATGTGGACCTTGGTAATGTGTAGGAATCGAATATGCAAATAAGAGGACATATAAATATTGGAATAAAATTAAATACATCTTTGGGAAGTTCTAAGTGTAGCCCTATTTGACTTAGAAGGGTTTGAGGTTTTATTATTGATTGGGTGATTATGTTTGAGTAGAATCCAATTGTAGGACATGTGATGTGAGTTTGGTTGAGGTTGGAACCCTTGGTTAGGATCAAAATTCGTATGGATTTTTGTGTGGGTTTTAAAAGGGGATTATTGAATCAATTTTCTTGGTTTTTGAACAAGAATAGACCCCTATTACCTATACCTATGGTTTTGGAACCTTTTTGACACATGTGAACTTGTCCTTGGAGTGTGAAAAGACCCCTCAAAAGTCCACATTCATGAATGTGAAAAATTCAAAAAAGTGTTGGGGCTTTGGAAGAGTGACTTGTCACTCTCAACCTCTTACTGCCCAAAAGTTCTTGGAATTGGCACAAGACTCACACATGCGTGAGCACTTGTGGGAAAGAGTGTAGGTTTGAAGGTCCCTATATATCTCAAGAAGATGGAAGATTTGGGAACTGCCCACTTCTCCTTTTGGAGAACTCAAGTTGAGATAGAAGAAAGGATGGGAAGAGGAGAGGAGTCCTCCCTCAAAGGAGAGAATGACCAGGATGGCGGGAATTTGAGATGAAAGAAGGATAAGAGAGTTTAATCTCCCCACCTAAGGAAAGAGATAAGTTTCCTTACTTCCATTTTCGCTTGTTTATTTGTTGCAAGAAGGTGGCATGTTGTATAGATCATGGTTGAAACTAGAGAATAGAAAACCTAGATGCATGAAATTTGGTGTTGTGCTATTCTTATTCCTTGTAAAAAATTTGGAAATAACTCCATTTATCATCTTGGAGCTAGAAGAATTCTTGCTCGGGGGTATGGCTAGAGCCCACAAGGCTCCATGATGCCATTACATTAGGGTGGAGAGCAAGCCTCACTCTTTTGTGTGTTATTATTTACATTCATAATTATTGATGTAATATTGAAGGCTAGGGTATTGTTGTAATATGAAGAATGAAATAGAGCAAGCCATTGTTTACTATTATGTTATATTGTAAATCTAAAGAAGCGAGTTTCATTTATGCCAAATGAATAAATGAAAAGAGGAATAAAAAAAAAAAAAACCCTTATCCTTTGAATGCATTCTTCACAAATTTATTTTGGGAGGACAAAGGAAAAATGTTGGTTAATCTATGTAAAACTGTCCAACTCCAAATTCCATTTAAAATAATGTAAGGAAGGAATACATATAACTCCTTTTATTTGGAATCAAAAAATAGATCTGCATGAATTTATTGTTTGCCAACATTCATAGGTAGGTTGGTTTACAATAGTGTTGGAAATGTAGATGTAAACAATATTTTGTTGTACTATTACATTATCAAATAGATTTAACTATTTCATTTCAGATGTTAAATCATAAACAATATCCCAAAGAGGAGAGAATGAATAACATATTTATGTTTTGAAAGGTTTTAGGAAACCCCTTTTACTAAGATTCATAGTTTCTGTTTGAGCAATAACTATGATTCCTTTTTTTTTAAAAGAAAACTTATACAGTTTAAAAGAAGAATTGTACTCTTTCTATGCTAAAATGATATACGAGATTTGTGGAAAACCCAACATTTGGACCTAAATTATGAAAAAGCTATTTCATTTAATTTTTTTTTTTACATAGTCCTATCATATCTGAATTGAGAATGGAATATAATTTTGTTAGAAGGACAACAATTTTTCTGTTTCAAATGAATATATGCTACCGGATTTAAAATGACTTTTGTTTTGTTGTTGGGTAGTATTTTGTATCAGGAGAAGGAGGAATCATATCCCTCTGTTAAAATATGAGTCATTGCAGTAATCTATGTGTGTGAAATATTCTATCCTTTTTGCCCCAACCTTGCTTGTAACATTTGGAAACATGAAAATAAATGTGCAAATATAATCATGCTAAAGGAATGTAGATGTAATGTCCCCTTCTCAAACCTGATCTTTCCAGTGACCGTTGGCCTTTTTCGGAGACCCGAAGGCTAGTCGGAAGGTAAAATTAGGGTTTCCTATTTTGAAGGATGTCTTTGCTCGGAGTTGGTGGATTCAATGGCGGATTCTTTCTGGGTTTTCAGAGAGCTTCGCAGTGGTATATTCATCTCGGCATTCTGAGCATCTTCTGGAATTTACTATTTTTAGTAAATTCTATTTTTGGCAGTTTTACAGTTGGGTTCAATGGTTGACTTCCTACTTCAGTTTGATCAGTTGGCTTGCTCATTTATGGCTTCGGGGCACAATTGGAGAGATAAGTTGAGCTATTTAATTAAAAAAGTCACGTTTTAATGTTATATTTAAATGTTGACCCCCTTGGCCTAGTCTATTGACTTCATGTTGTTTTGAAAAGTGGTCTTTTGAGGGGGGCGCCTTCATTAAAGATTATTTTATAATTTACCAAGGTCAAATCAAGCTTTAAAGTTGGACGCCTTTATTAAAATATTGAATTTAATTCAAAAGGTCAATAGTGAGCTTTGGAGAAAGGGGACGCCATATTTTGAAATGATTAGGGTTTTGACTTTGAAGTGAAGTTTAGGGTTTCGAGAAGTCAACAGGAAATTATAAAAGGAAGGCTTTGAACCTCAATTCATCATCTTTGGTCTACAATATCGTTATGCTGCCAGTTTGGCTTTGGAATTGCTTCGAGGAATGAAGGCCTCCTAGCTCGGGCATTGCTTCTTGCTTGCAACACAACAACTAGTGGTGATTTAATTTAGTTTTGTGAGTTTCATTGAGATTTGTGCTTTGTAATCAGCTTGTAGCTTTCTTGATTCAGTTTTGCATATTAGAGATTTTCATGAAATTGCATTATTTGTTACAGCAGATTGTAGTTTTCCTTCATAGGTCAAAAAATACAAAAAAGATTGTTCTGGGTGTTGTTCATATCCCTCTGTCTGGGAAGGGCGAACCATTAGCTTGAGTTTCAGATTTTTTAGCAAAGTTTGGGATTTTTAAAGAGAAGTCAAACTTCTTGCTGGGGCCGTACCTCTTATTACTGTCTTGGAATTCGTGCAAATTAAATCTAGGGTATTTTGATCAGTTTTAAGGCTTTGTCTTGGTCGCCTATGTCCTTAGAGTGCATTGCATTTTATTTCATATCAATCGGATGTTCCTTGAGGAAGTTATGAACATTTCTTTAAATTTGTAAGCTGCTGGTTACTCATTTGTAAGTGCAGATCTGTGAAATCAGACTTATCATTCTGGTCTTTTGAGAGAAGTTATTGTTTTGGCAACTTTGAACAAGCCAAGGAGAATCCTTTATATGAGGTACTGCTAATTTTTGATATTCCTATGCTCTTGGCAGGCAAATGAGTCTCATTTTGTAAACTGACAGTAGTACTGGCAGTAATTCTCAATATTGTTCAATTCTTATTTGTAATGCTCTCTTTCCATTGTGAAGTTATTTTGTAATAGTTACATCTCCGCCCTATGGTAGCTACTTTCCCAGTTCGGGTTAGAAAGCACATTCTGGGTGTTGAGTCCTTTCCGCAATTCAGTTATTTCTTTCAAGCATTGTTATTTGTAATACTCCACCATATGGTTGCCCCTCACTCCATACTGGATTGGGTAGCACATACTTGGTGTCGAGTTCCCTTTCAGTACTTAGTGTAGAAGACCCTCTAACCATATGCTCGCCATCATCGGCGCCATTCTTGGTTAGAGTTCCTGCATAAGCAATTTGTTTAAGATCCTCTGACCAATGCTCACACCTTGCCCACATCGGGATCCTGGTGTACATTCTGGTTAGAGTTGCTTCAGCACGTTTTGGTTTATCTTCTAACCTTAACGGGTGCATTGATTTGTAATTTGTAATTTGAAAATTTGGAAAAAATTTGGCTCAAAATATTTCAGTGGTATCAGAGCCAAGATCTTTCCATCCTGTGAACAAACTGTCTATGAGTGACAGAGAAAAGAGATACATTGCAAGGGAAGACAAAAAGGTTGGAAAACAGTTCCAGCCCTATTAGGCTCCAAAAGGTCAGACAACTTCAGAAGTCTTGAGGGCTCATTGGGAGTCTTCTCAGGAAACAGACATGGCAGAAGGTGAGAGATCAGTTGGGGGTAACGAGAGGTTTACCAACAACAGAGATGACAGTGGGAAGGGAAGAGAGAGATCGATAAGTCCCGGGAAAAGATTTGAAAGGAAGATGGATGCCTTGATGGACATGGTATCTCTCATGATGGGGAAAGTGGGCCAGAACACCACTCCACAGAACAACTCAGGGCATAGAGGAGAGCATAGTGCCTCCAACCAGCATGATGGACATGCAGCTCGACCTGTTTCAAACAACACTTATATTTCTTCTAGGCCATTCAAACCCACCTTTTTGGCACCTATAAACACTCATCCAGATCCTGAAGAGAATGCTTCATTCGTGGAGCAGTTGAGACTTGGTCGTGTAGAGTATGATTCTCTACCTGATGACATCAAGATGGATATGTCCTACAATGACTTTATGGATCATAAAAGGAAAAATAAAGGACAAGGTAGACATTATGATCAAAGAAGACCATCAACTCAAGGAGACTTGTACCAAGCTGTCAACAAGGTTACACTTCCACACTTTGACGGGAGTGATAACAGTTCAGCCCGAGCTTGGATACAGAAGCTGGATAACTATCTAGCTCTCAGACCCATGGCGGAAGAAGAGGCGATCAAGTTATCTACGCTACACCTTGATGGAGTGGCGCACGAGTGGTGGTACCATGGCCTAGTTACTTTGGGTCATCGGTCAATCACAACTTATGATGAGTTCACCACTAGGCTCATCGAGAGGTTTGAGAAAAAGGACCTTGAAATACATTTCAGAGAACTTGGACAGTTGAGGCAGTTTGGCACATTTGATGCCTACATAGCTGAATTCCAGAGACTCTCAGTCATGGTCACTGGAATCACGGAGAGGTGGTTGGTGATCCTTTTCAGTGAAGGTTTGACAGAACCACTCAAGGGTTGGATTAAAGCCTTTGATCCACCAACCCTACAGGAGGCCATGAAGAAGGCAAGAAACATGGAGTGGGCTGCTCCTAAGGCAAAGTTTCAGTCAAATCCACCCTTTCACAAAAGGGATAAAGGAAAAAGACCCCATCAAAGACCTCCTTTGAGACCTCAGCATAAGGAGTTCAAACATCAAAATCCCCATGTCACAAGATTGGACCCAGAGACCCTGAATGAACTCAAAAGAAAGGGGTTGTGTTTCTGGTGTAGGGAAAAATGGTCTCAAGATCATGTTTGCCCTAAGGGAGTTAAATTTAATCAGATTGAGTACTATTCTGCTGGTGAAAGTAGTTCTGATTTTGAAGAAAGTGAAGTAGAAAGAGCTCCTGAAGAGTCCAAAGATGAGAAGGAAAGTGGAGGAGTCTTGGCTCAACTTTCGAGCTTCCAAAGAAACGAATCCTTCAAGGTTCGAGGAATGATCAAAGGGCAGCGAATCGTTGCTTTGATCGACACTGGAGCAACACATAACTTCATTGATGAAGTTGTGGTGGCAAAGAAGGGGCTGCAAACTGAGGAGTTCAAAGGCTTCAAGGTCATGGTTGCCGATGGATTCCACATTTCATGCACCAAGAAAATTTTGAACATGACCATGCAATTGGGAAATTACGAAGTCAAGGATGAATTCTATGTAGTTCATATTGGAGATACTGATGCCGTTTTAGGCATTCAATGGCTGCGTTCACTTGGGGAGATCTCCTTGAATCTGCAGACTATGGAGCTCAAGTTTCAATCCGATGGGAAGAGGATAGTACTAAGAGGAATGTCCAATGGGGGCCCTCGGGTTGTGTCATTCAAAAGAATGGCAAGGCTGATCCGTCACGATCAAGCTGAGTGGGTTGCAGAGTGCATGATCCTTCCTGCTAGTCCGGTTGAGACTAAAAGAGACTATCCTCCTGATGTTCAGTCTCTACTCACAAAGAAGAGCAAAGTCTTTGCTGATTTGCCTCCTGGACCACCACCTGAACGGGGTTCAGAACATATCATAGAGCTCAAGGAAGGAGCTAAACCGGTAATTACGACTCCTTATCGGTACCCGAAGAGGCAAAAGGATGAGATTGAGAAGAACATTCAAGAACTCTTGGAGATGGGTTTCATTCACCCAAGCAAGAGTCCCTTTGCTTCTGCAGTGGTTCTTGTGAAGAAGAAGGATGGTACCATGCGCATGTGTGTGGACTATCGTGCTTTGAATCAAAGCACCATCAAAAATCGATACCCCATTCCAAGGATAGATGAGCTCATTGACGAGCTACATGGGGCTAAGTTCTTCTCGAAGATCGATTTGAGATCGGGTTACCATCAGATTCGAATGAGAGGATATGATGTGGAGAAGACAACTTTCAGATGTCACTATGGCCATTTCGAGTTTCTAGTCATGCCCTTTGGGTTGACTAACGCTCCTGCTACCTTCCAGTCTTGCATGAACAGAGTTTTTTAGAATCAGTTAAGGAGGTTTGTGTTGATATTTTTCGATGACATTTTGATTTACAACAAGACTTGGGAAGATCATCTCAAGCACTTGGAGGAAGTGCTTAGCATCCTGGAATCTGAGAGTTTTTTCGCAAAAGCATCCAAATGTGAATTTGGAATGGAGGAGTTACTGTACCTTGGCCACATAATCAGTGCTGAGGGAGTAAAGGTGGATCCTGAAAAGATAAAGGCAGTAGTTGATTGGCCACCTCTTGAGAACTTGACTCAGTTGAAAGGTTTTCTAGGTCTTTGTGGGTTTTATCGGAGATTTGTAAAAGGATACTCTCAGAATACTGCTCCTCTTACTGATCTCACCAAAAAGGGAGCTTTTTGTTGGTCAGAAAAGGCTCAAATTGTTTTTGACAAGTTTAAGAGGATCATGAGCTCTTGTCCAGTTGTGGCTATTCCAGATTTTTCCAAGCCTTTCGAGCTACAATGTGATGCATTCGGTGAAGGAGTTGGGGCTGTCTTGATGCAAGACAAACATCCTATTGTATTTGAGAGTAGAAAACTGATTGGAGTTGAA
This sequence comes from Sequoia sempervirens, assembly GCA_007258455.2. NCBI lineage: Eukaryota > Viridiplantae > Streptophyta > Pinopsida > Cupressales > Cupressaceae > Sequoia > Sequoia sempervirens. Next base: position 36,518,814 of record VDFB02193867.1, read on the forward strand.
AGAACATACTCTATCTATGACAAGGAAATGCTTGCCATTATGCATGCATTAGCCAAGTTCAAGCAGTACTTGGTGGGAAACAAGTTCATGGTCAAGACTGATCACAATAGCCTCAAACATTTCATGCATCAAAAGGACCTGAACGAGAGGCAACAAAAGTGGGTGAGTAAGCTTCAAGCTTATGACTTTGACATTGAATATGTCAAAGGGAAAAATAATATCGTGGCTAATGCTCTATTTAGGAGACCCCATCTTAGCTCATTGTGTGAGCTTACTGTAGATTGGAGAGACATGTTGCTTGCTGATTATGCCAAAAATCAGTTTGCAACCAACATTATTGAGGGTACTTTTCATGATGAAAGGTACAAGGTGATTGAGGGGTTGATACACTATAAGGGAAGAATCTTTTTGGTGGCTAATTCTAAGCTTAAGAAGAAGATTCTATTGACATTTCATGACATTCTGCTTGCTGGTCACCAAGGATTTTTCAAGACATATAGGCAGATCCGAGAAAGATTTTCTTGGAAGGGATTGAAAGGAGAAGTACAACGCTACATTCAGGAGTGTCCTGTTTGTCAAATGAACAAGAATGAGCATACATTACCAGTTGGTTTGCTGCAACCACTCCAAATTCCCAATCAAAAATGGGAAAGCATCTCGATGGATTTCATCACAGGGTTGCCCAAGGCCCAAGGGAAGGATTGTATTTATGTGGTAGTGGATAGGCTCACCAAATTTGCTCACTTCTTCGCCATTACCAGCTCTTTTTCAGCAGCCCAAGTTGCAGATCTATTTTTTCATGAAGTGTTTAGGCTACATGGGTTGCCGAAAAACATTGTGAGTGATAGGGACAACAAGTTCCTAAGCACTTTTTGGCAAGAGGTCTTCAGAATGAGTGGTACTGTGCTCACTCCAAGCACTAGTTACCATCCCCAGACAGATGGACAAACGAAAATAGTGAACAAGTGGTTGGAAGGCTACTTGAAAAACTGTGTTGGAGCAGCAAAGAGCATGGGTTAAGTGGCTTCACATAGGGGAGTACTATTATAATTCTTCCTTTCATATGTCAATTAAGATGTCTCCTTTCTTGGCTCTCTATGGGTATGAAGCACCTAGCTTTGCCGATTTAGTGTTTGGTGATAGCAAAGCACCTCAAGCTAAGGACTTGTTGCAGCAAAGTCAAGACATCATGAAATCATTGAAGGATAATCTGCAAATTGCACAGAATCAACAAAAGATGTATGTTGATCAGAGGCGTGTTGAGCGTTCTTTCAAGGTTGGGGATATGGTTTATCTCTGATTACAGCCTTACAGACAGTCTACTCTCAAGAAGAGTGGAGCTGAGAAGCTCAAACCTCGCTTCTATGGGCCATTCAGGGTCATCAGAAAAGTTGGGGTGGTAGCTTATGAGTTAGAGCTACCTTCTGATAGCAGAGTACACAATGTCTTCCACGTGTCTCGCCTCAAGAAGGCACTTGGACATAATGTGGTTGCTTCATCACAGTTGCCACCTTTGGATGAAGAAGGACAGTTGGTTCTAATTCCAAAGGAGATACTTGATTTCAGAGAACGTTCTTTGAGGAAAAGAACCATCAGAGATTACTTGGTGAAGTGGAAGAACCTGCCTATGGAGGATGCGACTTGGGAAAATGATGAGATTGGTTTGCGATTGCTTGAGGACAAGCAATCTTGGGGAGGGTGGACTGTAATGTCCCCTTCTCAAACCTGATCTTTCCAGTGACCGTTGGCCTTTTCCGGAGACCCGAAGGCTAGTCGGAAGGTAAAATTAGGGTTTCCTATTTTGAAGGATGTCTTTGCTCAGAGTTGGTGGATTCAATGGCGGATTCTTTTTGGGTTTTCAGAGAGCTTCGCAGTGGTATATTCATCTCGACATTCTGAGCATCTTCTGGAATTTACTATTTTTAGTAAATTCTATTTTTGGCAGTTTTACAGTTGGGTTCAGTGGTTGACTTCCTACTTCAGTTTGATCAGTTGGCTTGCTCATTTATGGCTTCGGGGCACAATTGGAGAGATAAGTTGAACTATTTAATTAAAAAAGTCACGTTTTAATGTTATATTTTAACGTTGACCCCCTTGGCCTAGTCTATTGACTTCATGTTGTTTTGAAAAGTGGCCTTTTGAGGGGGGCGCCTTCATTAAAGATTATTTTATAATTTACCAAGGTCAAATCAAGCTTTAAAGTTGGACGCCTTTATTAAAATATTGAATTTAATTCAAAAGGTCAATAGTGAGCTTTGAAGAAAGGGGACGCCATATTTTGAAATGATTAGGGTTTTGACTTTGAAGTGAAGTTTAGGGTTTCGAGAAGTCAACAGGAAATTATAAAAGGAAGGCTTTGAACCTCAATTCATCATCTTTGGTCTACAGTATCGTTATGCTGCCGGTTTGGCTTTGGAATTGCTTCGAGGAATGAAGGCCTCCTAGCTTGGGCATTGCTTCTTGCTTGCAACACAACAACTAGTGGTGATTTAATTTAGTTTTGTGAGTTTCATTGAGATTTGTGCTTTGTAATCAACTTGTAGCTTTCTTGATTCAGTTTTGCATATTAGAGATTTTCATGAAATTGCATTATTTGTTACAACAGATTGTAGTTTTCCTTCATAGGTCAAAAAATACAAAAAAGATTGTTCTGGGTGTTGTTCATATCCCTCTGTCTGGGAAGGGCGAACCATTAGCTTGAGTTTCAGATTTTTTAGCAAAGTTTGGGATTTTTAAAGAGAAGTCGAACTTCTTGCTGGGGTCGTACCTCTTGTTACTGTCTTGGAATTTGTGCAAATTAAATCTGGGGTATTTTGATCAGTTTTAAGGCTTTGTCTTGGTCGCCTATGTCCTTAGAGTGCATTGCATTTTATTTCACATCAATCGGATGTTCCTTGAGGAAGTTATGAACATTTCTTTAAATTTGTAAGCTGCTGGTTACTCATTTGTAAGTGCAGATCTGTGAAATCAGACTTATCATTCTGGTCTTTTGAGAGAAGTTATTGTTTTGGCAACTTTGAACAAGCCAAGGAGAATCCTTTATATGAGGTACTGCTAATCTTTCATATTCCTATGCTCTTGGCAGGCAAATGAGTCTCATTTTGTAAACTGACAGTAGTACTGGCAGTAATTCTCAATATTGTTCAATTCTTATTTGTAATGCTCTCTTTCCATTGTGAAGTTATTTTGTAATAGTTACATCTCCGCCCTATGGTAGCTACTTTCCCAGTTCGGGTTAGAAAGCACATTTTGGGTGTTGAGTCCTTTCCGCAATTTAGTTATTTCTTTCAAGCATTGTTATTTGTAATACTCCACCATATGGTTGCCCCTCACTCCATACTGGATTGGGTAGCACATACTTGGTGTCAAGTTCCCTTTCAGTACTTAGTGTAGAAGACCCTCTGACCATATGCTCGCCATCATCGGCGCCATTCTTGGTTAGAGTTCCTGCATAAGCAATTTGTTTAAGATCCTCTGACCAATGCTCACACCTTGCCCACATCGGGATCCTGGTGTACATTCTGGTTAGAGTTGCTTCATCATGTTTTGGTTTATCTTCTAACCTTAACGGGTGCATTGATTTGTAATTTGTAATTTGAAAATTTGGAAAAAATTTGGCTCGGAATATTTCAGTAGATTCCTCTATTCATAATTTAGTGGTACAACCTTGTAAGTAATATATTTGATTACCTTTAACATAGATTTGCACATATTGGCAAACTGTATAATTTTCTTGTATGGTCATATAAGAGTAAAAACTGGGGGGAGAAACTTAAATATTGGGTATTATTACACCCATTTTTGGTATTTGTGAAACCATGTAAAAATTTCCTAACCTGCAACTGGAAAAAAGAATGTTTGTTAAGCCATAAAATACATAAATATAAGAATGTCTGTTAAACCATAGAATACAAAAATATGTATATAGATATAAGAGTACAAAGATTTTAGAGTAAATTTATTAAATTGCTCAAATTTATTAAACTGGTAAAGTTAAATTTTAACAATATATAATTAAATAATAAACTAATAAACATAAAAATATTTACTTATTTATTAATTTTGGGGTAGCCTCCATAGAGCCATGACACAGTCAAGACTTTCTTGGAGAGACCTGTGGCTCCTATGGAGCCCTGACACAACGACCTCCATGAGAATGGATGCGTCCCCTTACCCACCACTCCACACTGTTGTGAGTCCAAAATTTGAACCCACTCATTAGATCCAGCGCGAAACATCATAACTTCCTGGTATAAAAAATTAGTTTTTTCATTACCTTCGAATATGGTGTCGTTCACCCCTGCTCATCCATGGTAAATGGTATTAAACTGTTGAAAATATTAGTATACCATATTAGGCGCCCAAAAGCTTTTTGCCTCAACATGACTCGGTCACATATACTCCTTTGAAAGGAATCCTCTTTCTCTGTTTCAAATGTAGAGTAACAGGTTAATAAGGATAATAATAAAGTGATCAAATAAAGAAGAATAAAATATGGATGTAAAACCTATGGAGCTCTGTAATATAGACTGAAAAATAAGGAGAATGAAAGCAAAACGTATTTTATCAAAAGATTGTACTAAAAAAAAAATATATATGCAAATCTAGACCTGCAGTTTCAAAGCCAATGAAATGGCATGGCATGAGGGTTAAATCTGGATTGCGGCCGTTATCTTCCCTTGCTATGGCTCTTCATCTCTATTGGTGCAAACCATAGCCTTCCATTTTCCTCTTGCACAAAGAAGTTAAAAAGGAAAATAAAAAAATTAGGGTTGCAAGTTATTTGGAGGTGCTTGGTCTAAATTTAAAATGGACATGATTCAAAATTTCTATTCAATTTATAATTAATTATTAATAAATTTTTCCTCTCAAAACTCATACTTAAGACAATATTAAATGAAATTAAGTTTTGGAGTAATGGCATGAGAGTTTCTTTATTAAAAGAAAAAAGAAATAGTATTTGAAATAAATTAAAAAGAGAAGTTTAGTTGGCATGCCTCCACCTCCTTTATAAAAGAGAGATAATAAAGCACGTATATAAAACAAAAAAACAAAAATAAGAAAGTGTTGACCAAAAAGAAGGAAACTAATAAGCTTTTAAAGTATATATAAAATTCAACTTAGAAACTTTTTAAGTTTTCTAAAACTGATAAAGCTTTTATATTATATATATAGAATTCAAACAAAAAACTCTTTAAGTTTCTAAAATGAATATTCCAGCATGTCATTGATTAAAAATAGATAAAGAGAGATTAGATTTTTCTTATAATATAATCAAGGTTTTAGAAAAGAAATAAATTGGGGATATGTTATTATTAAAATTGCATTCATTGTTTTATAGGATCATTATTTGTGTGAAGTAATTATAATCACATTCCTTGTTTAGATAAATTTAATATTTCTAGGAAGCAATTAAGTGGGCATTAAAATAATAAAGATATATTAATGACAATTATATTTTATAGAAAGTATAGTGAGATTTAAACGGATAATAACCTATGTTCAATTGAGATTTAAATATAAATAAGTTTATAGAAATTATAACATTTTGAGAAATGGACAAGTATTTTTTTTTTATATATAAATTAAACTATTTATCATATTAAAAATGTAACATTGGGAGTAATATCAATACTAATTAATTATTTCTATGATCAACAATAAAATGAGGTTTAGTGTAATAGTGGTTAATATAGTATATCATTGGTAACTTTAGAATTATTAAAAATTAACGAGAAGAGGATATTTTATTTCATATATAACTTTGTGCTTCTTTTTATAAAGGGCCCTAAATATTAAATTATTGTTAAACCTGAGTCCTTCTATTCTCACCCTATTCAATCCGATACTCATACACTTACACAACCCTATGAGAGTATAATTAATTAGTTGCATAGTTAACTTATGTTCTGGTTTAGAAGTGCCTTCACATGGAGGTGTACAACTCATATATGTTACACTACAAACACTTAGAGTGTTGTTTAACTTAATTATTGTTTATTAAAAAAATAAAAATAGGCGGGTTTTTCTAGCATAAAATATGGGCATGACAAAAGCTCAGATTTGGCTAACAATATTTTTACTGAATCATTTTCAGCCCAAATGGATCTTTCCATTGCATTCAAAAGGCTCAGAAACCCCCATTGTCATATAAAATTTGTTTGTTTTAGATGAATTTTATTTTTGGAAAATTTTTCTTTTGCTGGGAAGGTCGTCACTACAGGCTAAATTTAGCCATTTTAAAAAAAATTCATAACTTTTTGCCACAATGTCCATTTTCTGCAAACAAGATATCATCGAAAAGCCGAAGATGAGCACTTTATATCCACAAAGGTATTGATTTTTTTCCATTTTCTACCAAATATTTTAGGTTGAAGGTGTTTGTTGCTAATTTCTTCAACAAGCCATAACTTTCACTTGGTGCTCCAATTTTTAGAAACAAATAGGCGTTGGAAAGTGTAGACACTTAAAATTATCTTGATTGATATTGTACATCTGAATTTGATTACTAACACCATTTTTTCCCAAATCACCTCTTTTCGACTGTTTAGTTAAATAATCTTCATTATTTAACTAAATTCATCAGTTTCTCCTATTAATCAAATGATCAATATTATTTGGCTAATTTATCCCCCTTTGCACTAATTTTCATCTTATTTAATTAGGTAATACAAATTATTTAATTAAATCACTTATGTCTTCTCATTTAATTAAAAAATCTTTATTATTTAGTTAAAAGTCATTAAACCCCCTTTCATTAAATAAGTTAATTATCAACTTGCATTCTCATCCATTTATGAGAATCCTTGATCCATGCCATCTCCTCTCATGGCTTCTCATCCATTGATTGATCAAATCAATCCTGACCATTGATTCAACCATTTCTCCTATAAATACTCCTCATTTATATGAGAAATGGATCCACTTCCATTTTATCATAGTTATGTTGCACATTTGTATACTCACTTTCATCCATTTGCATCCATCTTTAGTATTTAGTATCATTTTAGCTTAGTTTTCATCAATATTCATCAATGGAATCCGTTTAGAAGCTTGTTTCAATCTAGGGATTGGGAAAGGGATAACATTCCACATAAATGCAACACCAATCCCCCAATGGGATGAGGTTTGAGGCATTTAACTAGTTTCCTTTATGCATTTCTTCATTATTTATGTTTAAATGGTTTCTTCATTCTATGTTTTCAAGTATTTTATTGGGAGTATAGCTTAACTAGCTAGATATTGCTTAAAATCTATTAGATCTGGCATGTTTAGCTTAGGTTATGATTATTCTCACATTATGGCACTAGAAGGATGGCTTAACTAACCGAATTTGACAAAATTTTCTTGAGTTTTCTATGATTTCTAGGTTTTGAGGCAGAGTGACGCTATTATTTTTGACAGAGCGACGCTATTGTTTTTGACAAAGTGACACTATTGTGAAACTTTGGCGCTTTTTTTTGACAAAGAGATGCTATTGTAATGATATAGAGGTGCTATTACAAAATAGAGGCGCTATTGAAATTAGCAACACCTTTGTTTTCCTCCTTTTGCACTCCATTTTTAAACGGTCATATCTTGGTCATACAATGGTATTTTTCAAAGCTTTTTTTTTGAAATAGGGTAGAATTTTGTACTCTTTGCAATGATGTAGGCGGTTTTCAATTTTAATAGAGTTAGATTCTCCATTTTTGCACCTAAAGTCAAATTACATTGCAACTTGGTATAGGTTGTAGGGTTTTGATGCTTAATCATTTATCTAACCCTAACATCTTATTTTCTTTTTTGGATCTAAAATTTGGAGCATGAAATGCAGGTTTGGAGAGGAGCATAAAATATTTAAGTGAAGGAGAAAAATATCATTTGATCTTTATTGTAAACGTGTTTTTAGAACACTTATGGGATGACATAAACCATCATATGCTACTTTATTTCATGCTTTAGGATAACTAGATTTCAATTTGGGCTTTAAAACTTACAATTATTTGAGTTTTTCAAAGTTGGATAAAATTGAACCCAAACATCCTCACATTGCAATGATGGTTTAAAATTGAACATAAACTTACACTTCATTTTGGTGCAATTAAAATAAACATAACATCTACTTTGGTGCATTAAAAAGAATGAGTGTATTCTGTGCTTTCCATGCTTGTGTAGACTTTTAGTGCCTATCCACTCCCCTTGTGCTTTGTGCAATCTTGGATGAAGAGAAACACTCTAAGTTTTCAAAGTTTTTTGAGTCACCTAAAGGATTTTCTACGTATCCTCTCCCCTTGCGCTTCGTGCGATCTTGGGTAAAGATAAATAGCATTTTCTTGTATTTATTAGATAAGGGCCTATATTTGAGATACATCTCGCAATGGAGAACTCATAAGGTGACCCTAAAAGCATGTTTACTGACAGGTTATATAAAATTTATGAAGTTGAAAGAAAGTAGCTTATATCGGGGGTGTGGTAACACGACAGTGCCTAATCCTCATCCAAACATAATGATTTGGGTAGGAATGACTAAAGCTTTAAGTAGCTTACATATGGTTTATACCCCTTGTGTTCACGGTGTCACTAAAAACTTTGTCTAGAGGCCAACCAAGTTTTCTGAAACATCCTTTGAAGTAGTGCATTGAAATATTATCATTTTGAGAAGTTACTTATCACATCTGATTTATAGTTGAGGCATAAACCTAGAGAGTTAATTCTCTTGTACAAATCTAGGCATGTCATGACAATACATTTCCTTGACATGGCCTATTTGACCCCTCTATAGATTTAGTTTACATCATTCCTTCGAGGGTGAGGTAAGACTACTAAGAAGTGACGTACCTATATTCCTTTAGATTGTAAAGTGAATGATTTTGTTGAGCCAAACTAGTAAGTCTTGTGGAAGAAGACTTGTGAAATATCTCCCATACCTATCGAGTCAATAAATACATTTCATGTTAAAATGAACTCAAAAAAACATCAACATGGTCTTCAAATTTCAAACCCTTTGATTATTTGTGAGTGCACTTCAAGGACAATATATTTCTGCATACCCCTAACTATATCTTTTTTTCAAAACAATATCTAGTGGTTTCCCAATATATTTGACCATATCTCTATTCACATATGCCAAAGATAACCTAGGGACCTATGGCTGAACTCTTTGGTTTCCACAATGTCTAGCTTTTGTGGAAAACATTTTTCCTTGTCATAGACATTTTTTAGTTTGAACTTGATCAAGAAATTTGATGTGGTAATAAATAAATCTCATTAATCAAAGCTTAACTCAATTGGACCCAAAAATTAGGTACACCTTGGTTTCATTTTTAAACATCTTGACTTCCAAAGCAACAAAGCGAAAACATGGAAATGCATACCAAAACATTGTATCAAATTTCTAACCATCCAAACATTGATTTCTTAGGTTTATCACTCCAAGGGTAAAGCATGCTTTCACTACCTTGATCTTGCAAATAAATCCCCTCTTAAATTCAAAACATTTGACATCTCACCTCACAAAAAAATTTAAAAATTTGGACACAACAACCTCCTAGACTTAAGGTTTCATCAACCAACACCTAGTTTAGCTATATGATTGGAAACAAATCATTTTTCATACATTTAGTTAGATTAGCAAGCATCATTTTGAACAAATTTTATCCTAAATTCACAAGTCTACTCTTAGGAATTACCAAATTTATTAGAACCTTTAGCCAAAAACATCAAACATCAAACCTTTAGTCTAAAGTGTTTTCCAAAGTTTATAAGTTCATCATCCATATCACTCACCCCTATCATCATCCATTTACATCATTGGTCCAAAAAACCTTAGAGGATCACTTTTATCAAAATTTGAATCAAATTTAGAGTTCCAACAATACAAATCTCAACACACCTCTCCCATAGTTTATCTACAATTTATGGTAATAGCAAGATCACAATACAAGAAAAACATGGAGAAAAAAAAAACATCTACCACAAGTGGTCCCAACCCACAAGAATTCAATCCTAGGAGCTACTCAACCACATCATAGTAAATGCCAAAAAATACATTATACATGGGGTATGAAGTAGATGTCACAAATAAACCACATGAGCTCACTCAAGAGGAACTCCTTGAAGCACAACAAGACAAAAAATCACACCATATAATCAACACTTTGATGAAGAAGAACCCCAGACAATAGATGCTATTCTTAGAAAAAGAAGGGGCTAGACTCCCTTCAACATTCAATTTGAACACAATTAGGGAACAAACCTTAGGAAATGTGGCTTCAATTCCTCAAGGTTCCATCACACAACCCTTGGTACAAGGTTTGAATCAATCTACGATTCAACCAAATTCATCACTTGTATCGAGTCAACCATTGACTAATAACCTTGCAATTCGACTAGGAAGCAACCTTGGTCTCACTCCCAATTTAGGAGGCAACACAATTTTGGGTACACAAGACACAAACCTTCCCCAAAGCATAAGTTGGACACTAACATTTAGTGCCCAACCATATTCTTCCACCACCACAAGTACCCAAAGTGTGCCTAAAATTACACAAAGTCATGTGAGCCAAGTACCCCAAGTGGAACAACAAGAAGTTCAATCATCAAAACCCCCACTTGACACACAAAAATAATTGGCTCCACAAGCCCCTCAAACCAACCCACAAAACACATCAAACCCATTTATCATGAATCCCATCAATCAAGGAAACCCATTTGTCATGAATCCCATCAACCAAGGTAATACCTTGGCCCCAAATAAAACAAAAGGGAACCCTCAAAATAAAAACAATAAAGGGAACCCTTCAAATCAATTAATCCAAAGCCAAAGAATACCACTAATATCGCAACACCAAGGGGCACCATCTCAACCTTTGGTACCCCAAGTAATGTAAAATCTAATGGGACCCCAAACCTACATTCCTCCACCCCAATCTAAAATTTTACAGAAATGATAGTACAAAATCAAGCACAAAATGTATCAAATCCAAATCTAATGTACACCCCTCAAAATATCATTAGACATCAACCACCCCACAATCAACTCAACCCATAAATTACTCACACCATGGTCCCTCAAAATACATGACACATTCCACAAATCAAAATGTTTTGACCCAATACAGTATAATGTTGCGAGCACAACAAGCCTATCAACAAGAATTAGAACAACAACAAGCTCAAGCTCAAGCATTGCAAAAACAACAATCCCAAGAACAATCTTTGCAAGCACAAAAATCCTATCAATAAGCATTGCAACAATAACAAGTTCAAGATCAAGCCTTACAACAACAACAAGCTCAACAATAGGAATTGATTGTACAACAACAATAGGATCAACTACAAGCCCAACAACAACAAGCACACTTACAAGCCCAACAACTATAAGAACAACAATACACTCAACAACAATAAGTTCTTGCGCTATAACAACAAAAAAAACAAGGCTTGTACTACAACCCCCAACAATCATATGTAAACAAATAACAAAATTTCTTGAACCCAAATGTATAAGGAGCATACACACCACCACTATCACTATCACCTACACAATATCAAAATCCACCCTACACACCATATAACACCCCCATATAAAAATCCAACCTACAATATACCACATATTCGCCTCCACCAAATCTTCAAGATGATTTGTCATCACAAATTAAGGTGTTCATAGAGCAAATCCAAGACATCTAAATAGGGAAAACAAAGAAACCGCATGTGCAATAGGACTTGTGTCTATACCCCTTTGATAGAAACATCATGATGATACCTTTCCCACCTAGATTTGAAGTCCCAAAATTTGATAAATATAGAGGTTGAGGAAATCTAGTGGGTTATATCAAAGAGTTTTACGTAACATGTATAGAAGTTTCTTACAATGATTCAGGTATTTGATGTGCCTTTCCCACGTAGTTTGGGAGGCCTAGCGATAGATTGGTTCTCACATTTACCTTTGGGAATTCAAACCTTCCAAGACATAATCGATTGGTTTGTGGATCACTTCTCTTATTTAACCTATACATAGACATGAGCTTGGAAGATTTGTACACCCTAAAGAAAAACAAGGGGGAATCCTTCATGAACTTCCTACAATGATGGAGGCAGAGAGCTAGCAAAAGAAAATGGCCTATTCCTGAAGATCAACAAATAGGGATCATCATTGCCAAAATGGACATAGATCTATCATTTCAATTAAAAATGCAATGTGTCACATCATATGAAGAGATTATCCCTAGGGCCCTTAACATCGAAAGAGCCCTTATCACAGAAGGAAAAACACAAGCATACAAGGACAACCGCCCATCTACTAGTTCCAATGAAAAAAATCGCTTTTAGAAAAAGAACAAGAATTTTATGAGTGATGGTGTTGTTGATGTAAAGGTGGTCCTAAGTGCTCCAATACAAGCAAACACCCAACCAATGAACACACAACAAAACACACAACAACCATACACACAACCGCCAAACAATCAACCCACAATCAATGCTGCAAACACTCAAAGAGGACCACAAAGAACAAATAGTGATCCTAAATGATGATTCACTCCCTTAGGGGGACCTATGTAAGATGTGTTGAGGAAGTTGATTTAGTTTAATCTTATCGCATTTCTAGACTTCAAATACTATCAAGAGCCACAAGTTAAACCTCCTAGCTATAGAGAAGATCATTTTTGTGAATTTCACTGATACAAAGGTCATAACACACAAAAATATTTTAGACTCAAGAATCTAATACAATATCTTATAAAACAAGTAGACATTGATGTTGATAAAATATGTGGGAATGAAAATCTAAAAATTTACAAAAATCCTACACCTGATCATGCAAAAGTGAAAGATTCAGGAAAGGAATCAAGCTCAAATAATGTAAACCAAACCAATGATACCATGGTGGGACACATTCATGCTATTCATTCATCTCAACATGCGGAATTAGATGTGTATCAAGATACTATTTTAAAACAAAGTCCAAACCAATCAATAGTGTCTAGCAATATTTCATACCATAATAGCATCAAGTATGTATCAGATTGTGATATCTCTCCCACATACTACTTCATGATTAGGCATATTGAAGAAGTTCCAAAGGAGCAAGAAATATCCCTTATTGCACCCATACTTACAAAATGTTGCAAAGTGTATTTTATCGATGATGTATCATCCACCCAAGGATCATGTCAAGAGGAGGTTCTTGAGGATAATGAAAGTTGCTCCGAATCGAGTCAGGATCAAGAACCCCTATATCCAAAAAATTGCCACGATTTGTATAATAACTTCCAACCCATAAGTGATAGTTGATATTCCCTAAGTCAAGATGAAGATCTCACTTCCACAGAGTTTTATCAAGAGCTGATGAAGATCTTCCAAATCGTTTTAAACTCCAAAGATATCCTTGATATCACCCTTGAGATGTTTCTTTCTGATGGACATATAAAATTTCTTCATCCAAAATAAGATTATCCCACTCTTGATATCCTCACAAGATCAAGCAACGGTCTACAATCTTGATTCTTATAGTGACTGTGCATCATCAACATCTTCTGAATCAACACCAACAACTTTTGAAGTAGTATCAATAGATAAAGATGTCATAAAATTAGAGTAAACAATTAATATTCCTAAACAATATGAACCCATAGCAATATCATGTGTTCACGACAAGTCATATTAAATGGCTATTGATTAGAGGATACATTATCAAGTCAAAGGATTAGGTCTTGTTAATACCTTCAAAACACCCAGGGCAATTTTTTCTAATACAAACATCAACATAGGGGGCATGAAGGGTCCTTATGATGAAAATACTGTCAACACTACAACTAGTTGTATCATGAATCATCATCCATCCATCATCTCATACAAAAATTGGGACCAATATAAAAAGAAAGATCCCTATCAAAGCAAGGAGAATATCATTAAAGAAAATGAAGCAGTAAAGAAGAAAGGACAAAGTAAATACAAAATAAAATCATCCCAATCATACTCCATTTGTCAAAAACTATGGGGTAAAGTAAAAAAGGGAAACATATCCATCAAAGATGTGCTCAAATACAAAATCATGCTTCTCAAGCGATGAACAAAGTATATCAAGTGGTTGGTCATAATTTCATGAAAACTACCATATCTACTCATCATTGCTCATCTTCCCAAGTTTGTAGATTCAAAGGTTCCAAACCATCGACCAATCCATCTCATATTCCTTCATGCATGACATCGTGCACTCCCTTCATGATATCCAATTCTCATGTTAACCTGTGTTGGAAACTACTCTTCATCATAAGGATTCTGAAGGCACTATATTGCAATGTGCACACATAGACAAGGTTAATTTTGACACCAACAAGGTAGATTAGAGTTCTTCAAAGTTGCATTCAAGTGCTCATATATTAGGAAAGAAAATTCTTCAAGTAGGATATCATTGGAACATTATGATAGTGGCCTTTACATCAGTACCACCAAGTGGTTCACCATAAAGGAATTATTTTCAAAAATATAAAAAAAATAAAAATTGTCCTCTAGTGGAAACCACTACGGTGGTGCTTTGGGAATGTACTATGATGAAAAACCTGGTAAAAATGCATCATGAGTAGAATTGAACATATAGATCATCCTTTTTAGATGAAAGTATCTCATCCTTGTCATGATAAATACAATGTTCCCTCCAGCCATCCAATCCAACTTTATCCAGATATTCTAGTTTTTCTTGATCTTGATAAAGGTTTGGTGTATACTTCAACTCTACTCATGGAAGTATCTTAATAGGCTCTTTATCATTTTGTCTCATGAAGTCCCATAGCCTATATCTAGCATGGTAAAACTCTATTGAACTCTTCACATGTACATCACCTATCTTGGTTTGTTTATTGAAATATGAAACATTGCTAGACATTGGGGATAGGTTCTTGCAATCTTGTTTTCAAATAACTCTTGATCCATGTATTCTATCTCATAAAGTGACATCAACATCATGATCTAGGTATCGTTTATCTCTCAAAAAATCCAAAAAAATTGAAAATAACCAAAAAATCCCAAAAAAGATTGTAAAATCCAAAAATACAAAAACATCAAAGTCTTGTATACCCCAAAATCTAAAAATATTTGAAATGTTATGAAGTCAAAAGAAAACCATCCAAATTATATCAAAATCCCTAAACAGGCCAAAAAATAAAAAAATAAAAAGCATGGTTATCAAACTACGCTGTCTCTGAGCTTGAACCTAGGCAAGGCCATCATCGATGCACCCCAAGGTATTAGGTTAGTCTTTAGGAGTCCATCATAATAAAATTACAATCCATCAATGTTCATATCTCATAAACAAATAGTTACTGGTCAAAGTCAATCAGATTATGTGGTCTTTGCATGTATAACATAGGAAAGGCTAATCTTTGATGAGCCCTTGAGGCCCTAGGCCAATTTCCCCTTAGGTATTAGTCTAAACTCAGATAACACAAAAACATTTGAAAATTGGAAAACCCAAAACATTGGAAAACATTCAAAAATACTAAATAGCCTCAAAATAACTTGAAAATCTAAACATTCACATAATCTCAAAACATCAAAACAACCTCAAAACATTGAAAAACGTAAAAAGAATTCACCCATCCCATTTAGATTTTATCCACAATAATCTTCCATCCATAATAAATTGATCATCACCCTCACCCTTTGGTAATAGAAATGGAAATAGGTACAATAATAACTAGAAAGAAAACCTTAAACGTGAAAAATAAAAATCTTGATCATTATCAAAAATGTTAATCAAACCTTATATCAACAGCCTTTCAAACAACCTATCAACCTACCAACATCCAATAACATGTCCTAGGCTACATATTTCCTACAATGGGAATTATCATTGGCAATCATTTTAGATACTTATCCTCTAAACAACACCATTTGGCAAGAGATATGAATAACATTTACTATTTGTTCATTTTGATCTTTTCTTATGATTTATCTTATTGGTCCATTCCAATGACCTCTCGATGATATCTATCAAAATGATTTAGAGAGAAAGGAATGGGGAATTGATCATTGCTTTGGTTTGTTCTGCTTGGTGGATGTTGTAATATAACCTTGGAAAATGCTTGCTTTGTTGTGTGCAGGGAGGTCGTTTTGAATAAATTGTTGACTATTGTGTATGCTTTGGCCCAAAATGTTCTAAACTTCTAAAATATATTCCAATGAGGTTTTTGTATGTCAGGTGTGAGCAAGGATACTCCTATCTATTTACAAATTCAAATTCCATTGCATTAGATACAATGCCATCCTGGTTATTGATACCTTGATGCATTGTGTCTATGTGTTATATAAAAAATAAGGAATGAAATGATGCAGTATCCCAATCCCTAAAACAAGCAAATCATCAATCTTATCACCATATATAATAAAGTCTCAAATAATCGTAGGCTTGTTGGACTTTTGAATCAATCTCAAAAGAAATGGTTAATCAATGTTCATTTCATTCTTCTACTTCTACCCATCTTACTCTACCTTATTCTTCTATTTTTACAAACAGTTCTATCCAAGTATTGAATCTGTGTGATATATATCAAAATATACATGAGGCTACCCATGGCCAATTGTTGGATCTCAGTTGTGTTTATGGTTTGTCCTTGATGACAAAATCTCTTTCAATTAGTTCTCTTTGATGATCTGTCTCAGTTTGGATCCTTATGCTTTATTAATGGCACCTCTTTGATGACTTTGGCATTGGTTTACATTCAGATGGCTTCAGTTGGTTTTGATATTCTGCACTTATTCATGGATTTAGTTTGTTGTGTATTGATGCCTCGAGTTCCATGTGCAGACAGGTGGCATTCACTGTTTATGCTTTCAGATGTTTGTGGTGATCAGTTCAGTATGAAGGTTTTTCAAGTGAAGGTATATCTTATGTTTATCACTATTGTTACATATACTCCTTCACATGGTATTCAACTTGCTTCATTGGAAAATTCAGTCTTTTTCATATGATAGCCTATCAGATTTCATTGATATGATCTCTTTATAATACATCATATTGGGACATATATTTGTATTGCTTATGCACTTAAGGTCGATATCATTTTCACGATCTTCCGGGCTCACACATATTTAATTGGCTCAAAGTCATTAAAATTGACTTTGGAAAAGTCATCGTCTACCATCATTCTTCATATGCTTATGTCGGCATGAGTATTTTTCACCGGGGAGAGGTCTTTCCGAATGATTCGGGTCTCACTGACTAATACATATGGAGGTTCATCGGCAAGAGCTGGGTGGCATCGGAATAGGTCTCGACGAAGTGGGTTTTTTCTTTCCGACAGGGGCTCTTCATCAACGGGTTCTCGGGGAGTGTCTTACTGAACAACACATGGAGGGATTTCTTCGGCCAGGCAGGTTGCTTTCGATACAAGGTCTTGGTGAGTGACCTTCGGTCTCACTGACATCACATCTAGGGTTTCACTTCAGCCAAACATAATGTATTCAGTATATAGTCTCACCGAAGATTTTTTGTCTCACCGAACGATGCACTGAATGTCTTATCGACATAAGGTTACTGCTTCGATGAAATGTTATAACGACCCTGTAGTGTCTCACCGACTTGTGCAAAGGGTTACTTCGGCCGGACTATGTGATATCGAGGTGAGGTCTTGGCGAGTGACCTCCGGTCTCGCTGACATTACAAATGACTTCTATCAAAAGGCTCATCGGTGTGAGATGTTCTCTTCGGAGTAGGTCTCCCTGAGAGCGATATGTTACATCGACAAGTTTGATCACGAGGGATCTTAGAAAAACAAAGACTTGTCTACAAGATGTCTCACTGATTTTGTCTAGTCACAACGATACATGAGATGGATGGGAGTATTGGTGAAAGATAGAGCAATCTATAGAGTGTCTCCCTGACTATGTATTGTCTTGGTGAGGACGAATGAAGGTTATATCTTGGTGAGCATGTGCTCTTGTCTTGGCGAATTGGAAATGACAAAGACCTTCGGCATGACAGAATGTATTCGATATGTTGTTTCCCTGATATCACAGTGTTACAATGAAACACAAAGGATCATTTCAACAAAGTCGTCGATGGAATTGAAAGAATGATTAGGGAAAACTTTTTGAGTTTATTCTTTTGCTGGGTATCGAACCCTAGCCTGGCCGCCATCATGAGCGTTTAAGTTTTTTTTTCCTCACAGCTGCTTTTGGGTGTTATTGCTGGTTGTAATGGTTTCATCAGTAGATTATGGAGGCTCTACTTGGTGCGTTTCTGGCTGGAGGCTTGGTAAAAACTGAAATAAAACATGCACTGCCTCAAATGGTAATTGTTTTGATATTAATTCTACACATTCAGGTTACATGTTTTACTAATCATGATTGCTCCCAGGAAATGATGAATTTCTAGTCATTTCAAGTGTGAATCTGCATTCATTGGCACCGTTTGACTGTCAAAGCTTTATTATATCATGTCAAAGTATTTACAGCTTATTGGATAAGCGTTACTCCTACAAACATTTATTACTTGGCATCTTTCTTCCTGAAAATAGTATGAGGATTTGAGTTTCCTTTTGACCTCGTATTCTTTGAAGACATTTTCATGGCAGACATACTTGAAACATTGTATAAAAAATAGTGTAGTAAACACTGTAAAATCTTTGGTTGTGATTCGTGAATATTGTTCTTTGGTTGTATCAAAAATGTATTGAAATACTTTGTATTAAAAATCTGAAAAACAAAGATGCAAAGATACATTGTAATATTCTTTTCTATGTAATATTTTAAGGATTCAACTGTTGAATTATTAGGGTATTAGTTAGACAAGAAAAAAAGAGAGTAATGAGCTTAACTAAAAACAGAGAGATCCTTTGAGATATTATTATTGTTCAGAAATATAATTTGAGGGGTTGGTACTCCTTGAGATAGATATCTCTAAATGAGGGGTTGGTGCTCCTTGAGTGGGTGCTCAAAATCAGCCTATAAGGCATTGTGAACAGTTGTTTAAAGGATTAAGCCTGGAAGGCATTTCGGGAGTGGTTTTTATACCCCAGGAGGGTTTTCCACTCAGAAAAATCTTGTGTCTCTGTGTTCATTTGAGTTCTCACTGCTTTACTGTGTTGTTGTTTTAGTTCACTGTTGGATTATTACTTTTCTCAATTCTGTTTATGAATGATTACATTTAACTCATGAATGTATTAATCAGAGTAATATTGAGATAAAATATGAGCTATGTTTTTGAATTTTTGCAAATTGGTCAAATCTGTTAAGACACCGATTCACTCCCCCCTCTCAGTGTCATTTTAACTCCAACACCAATGACTGTCTATACATCATCAAATCTATCTACATTATACATTTGAGCTTTCTAGTCCTCTTTGAGTTGAATTGATCTTGCATCTTTGTCGCGATCTCAACTTGAAAATCAAAATTTATGCTCAATCTCTTGAGGGCGTAATGTACCAACTTAATTCCTTCTACTGGGGCAATAATGGGACATCCAAAAAAAAGTAATTTTTAAATTTTGATCTAAGTAGCATCATTAATCTGAAAAGCGTCTGTCTTTGAACCAATGTAATGAGTACCTTGCTTCAAAGAGGGGCAAAATGTAGACACTTAAAATTATCCTGACTGATATTGCACATTTGAATTTTATTACTAATTCCATTTCATCTTGAATCACTTCTTTTCGACCGTTTATTTAAATAATCTTCATTATTTAACTAAATTCATCAATTTCTCCTATTAATCAAATGATCAATATTATTTGGCTAATTCATCCTCTTTCACGCTAATTTTCATCTTATTTAATTAGGTAATACAAATTATTTAATTAAATTGCTTATGTCTTCTCGATTAATTAAATAATCTTTATTATTTAGTCAAATGTCATTAAACCCCTTTTATTAAATAAAGAACTTTACTTATTTAATGAAAATACTAATTTCTTCTACCTTGCACAGTTAAAACATTGTTTTAATGATCTAATTGTCTAATTTATCTCACCCTCGCACTTGCAAGGGAATATTCCTCCATTTGAATGTGAATATCTTGCAAAAAACTTCCTGACAACTTCCTAATTTTAGGAAGTGTGCTTCAAATCAATGGATCCATGGTTGTCAAACTACATTGTCTCTGAGCTTGAATGTAGGTAAGGTCATCATTTATGCACCCCTAAGGAGCTAGGAAAATCTTTAGGAGTCCATCATAATAAATTGACAATCCATCAATGCTCATATCTCATCAATAAACGATTACTGGTCAAATTCAATCAAACTATGTGGTCTCTGCGTGTATAACATAGGAAAGGCTAATATTTGATGATCCCATGAGGCCTTAGGCCAATTTCCCCTTGGGTCTTGGTCTAAACTCAGAAAATGCAAAAATATTTGAAAACTAGAAAACCAAAAACATTAGAAAACATTCAAAAATTCTAAACAACGTCAAAATAACTTGAAAGCCTAAATATTCACATAATCTCAAAAGATCAAAATAGCCTCAAAACATTGAAAAATGTCAAAAAAAAAATCACCCATCCCATTTAGATTTCACCCGCAATAATCTTCCATCCATAATAAATTGATCGTCACCCTCATCACCCTTTGGTAACACAAATGGAAACAGGTACAACAATAACTGGAAAACAAACCTTAAACATGAAAAATCAAACTCTTGATCATTTTGCAAGGTTAAAATTAGGAATAAGATGATGTTGTGGTATTATTGGGGATACTCTAAATTCTCCTGCCTCCAGTTATGTAGTGACATAGTAAAAGACCAATTTCCTTAAATTTCATAATGGATGAAATTGGAAAGAAGTTGATCTAGTTACCTAGCTTTTGAGCCAAGTTTTGAACCAAGATGAGGAGCTCTAATGGAGATAAGTGTTTTTACAGAGTGTGTAAGTATTTTAATCTTGTTTGCATTGAAAGTCATCAACTTCTCATACTCCATTTTGACAAAGGCCCTCAAAGAGGAATTGTGGACTTTCAAATTCATTATGTGCTTTCCTGGTTCCTTGAAGCTGCCCAAAGATGGTGGTAGTAGACTAACTACCCCTTATCTTCTACATATTTCCACTTGGTAACTAGGATAGGTATATTTTCTATATTCACAACTCCTATTTTCCTAGCATGGTAGGCAAGCCTTATGGATTTTTACAGTCATTTTGGGTTGTTATGGTGGATCAGATTGAGCATATTATGCAATATCATTTGTATTAAATATTTTAACTACCGGATCGTGCTTCACCATAGTAGGATGCAAAACTAAGGTACATTTTTTTTTTTATAAATGTAGAACTATAGTGGTGGCTTGGAGCTATCATTTGAGATCTCAAGATCCCAAGAATGGTCGAAAAGCCATGTGGTTTGAGAATATGGTTTGTATCCCATAACACCACTACCAGATTGGAATCAATTATGTTTGATGTAAAGTGACATGTGTCATTTATACAAAATAAGAGCTTGCATGCTCTACTCATCTTTAAAATGCTATGTAATAATGTAACATTGAAATTCAATTTCAGTTGTAATAAAAAAATAGTTGTATTATTCTTCATTATTCATTTATAGTAAAGAATTATTTTTGGCATTAAGTGTTTATTCAAATTATACAAGTAATTAACATTAATGTTTCTAGTAGTAGCACTTGTACATAAACTTTAAAGGAGGTTAGGTTCAATAATTCCATCAATAGAAACTATATGTATGTTAATAGGTTACAAAGTATGTGTTTGTGAATGCATAAGTTGCAAGTTGAAAGTTCTAGTTGCCTGTGGCTGGATTAAACAATTAAAAATAAGTGCTAGATAATGGAATGAAATAAACTTAGAAAAATTATATTTTTTTCCTTCAAGAAATTAAATATTATTTATTTATGAAATATTTGTATGCATATTTAAAACATAAAGCAATAAAAATGAAGAAAGAAAGTTGACATCAAATTGACAAAAAACACTAAAAATTTCACAAATAAACTTAGACAAATCAATTTTTTTCCTTCAACAAAATAATTATATCTATTTATGAAATATTTGAATGCAAATTTAAAACATAAAGCAATACAAATGAAAAAAAAGTTTCCATCAAATTGACAAAAAAAAAAAAATGTCACTCTTGCTAGGCTTTGCCGGATTGTTATTTCTAATTTGTTGTTGACCTGCTGCCCTGGTTCTCGATGTCATTAGTTGTTTTATTAAGGGTAAAAGTACAAAGCTGTGTCAAACTTTTATAAAGAAACAACCAACACTGATCCAACTTTTAAACTTGAATCACTAAAAAATTGCATATATGTTTTGAATTTTGAAATGATGTAAACTAATAAAATATGTATTTTTTAGTATATTTTATGTTTGTATTTTTTGAAAAAATAAAAAAAAATTATTTTAAAATAGTTTTTATAAATTAACAGTATAATTTTGTAGCTGATAAAATGCTGACAAATAGAGTTACATGAGATGTCAAACTTTATATAGTAAATTTTATTTTTTTTCCTTCAATTTTTTTGTGCATGTTTATAACTTGAATATTTAGTGCACGGATAATTTTTTTTTCAATTTTGATAAACATACATTTTTAAATAAATGTTAAAATGTGCATGTATTAAAACATAGTTTTTTCCATTCGACGTGAACTTCTATAAATTACATAGTTATCTAAAATAGAAAAAAAATACCATCTTGATATAGATTCTTTTATCTAGTGCATCATATTTTTAATTTTTTTTTTAATAAGTTTTAGTATTTCTCTTGACATGGTAATCAACCTAATATTTTGTGCCAAGAACCTACTTTTAGTAAAAAAAATAAATTAAAATATAAATAATAATTAAAATATTCATATATATATTTGAAAACTACACTTATGGATCTACAAAAGGGTATTTTTGATATTTAAAAAAAATATTACTTTCATGAGTAGGAGTTGTTGAAACAACAACTTTTACAAATAATTGTATTTTTTCAATAAGTTGGCCTCAAAGTAGTGTTACATATGCATTTAGCCTATAATTTTAGTTGAAAAAGTTGTGGAAATATCTAACTTAGCTACAATTAGTCTTACCAGGTCATATGTTTGAAAAAAAAAAAAATTAGTTAGAAATACTAAAATTCAGTTGTGCTGATAAGTTGGCCAAAAGTGTGACACAACTTTGTAATTTTACCCTTAAGTCCTTTGCAATGTTAAGTTACCAACCCCTTGATCCTCTCCTAGTGCTCACTTAAGAAGAAGATTTTGCATGTGCTTAATTAAATGGCTTAAGTGAGCACGAAGCATGCACTTTATGGTTCTGCGAGTTTGCAGTTAGTTTTATAAAGGTTAAGTTAATTACCACAAAACCACAAAAAGGGGATAGGTTTCAATTATGCCACAAATGTCAAGCAATGTCTTGCTTTCAAAGGGATTCCATGAGTTCACATGATGGTTCAAGAAGATCTATATGTGACTCACGGAATGGACACATGGACTCATCTCAATTCTCAATGTCTCTAACAAGTTTACTATCAAAGGAAAATCTCATGAGGATTATGTATCCTAGCACACTCAAGTTTAAAACAACTTTAAAACACATGTTTATATCATAAATTACTCGACTGTTTGATGAACATTTGATGGATGGCTGTAGTTGTATTCTAGAATAAAATGCAAGGAGCACTAGGCTTGTGAACTAAAACCTTTGGAATCACCATATAACCATTAGATTTACAAAGATCAATGGTTGAGAATTTGTTTGAGATGGAACATTTGAATGATGATGCATCTCGATGAATGATAAATTAATAGAAGGTACAAAAATGCAGGACAACTATTCAATTTATTTCTAAGTGTCAATACAAAAATGTAATGTAATAATTGTGTACTCTAGAGGTAACACGTTGATGTTTCATTCACTTTAATATTTGAAAAAGAGGAAAAAAATAAGTGAAATTTCTACTGCTAAGTGATTTTATTTTTAAGTGAGAGGGTAAAAAAATGAGGATATTTTAGATTGCTCATTGCAGTGCACTAGGGATATTCTGGGTTCCAACATAGCCAACCCACACCTGTCAATGTCTTTGTGTTAATATTTTCAAGAATAAAAATATGGGTAAGTGAAATACAAATATCCTACGTTTCATTGTTACTTAAATTCTTATTTTTTTAAACTTTGGGTTTAGGGTTGAGAACTTGAAAGCCTTAAGAGAAATTAAGGACTTAAGAGGGACTTTACACTGTACAAGCATGTCTACCACAACTCCCAACAAAATAAAATATAAAATATATTATGTTGGAGTGCTTAAAACCTCAAGTTTCATAGATGAATACCATGATATTTATGATCCTGAGATCTATGGTAGGTTTACCTCAAAAATTAGATTTTCATGTGAGAATAAGGCTGCAAAGCAAATGCAAAATAGTAAAACAATGACAATTAATAGTATCACTGAACCATGGGTAGTTGGATCGTGGAACATGATGCTACATGAGGTTTTCCCTTGCCCATAATTTATCATGGTCCGTGCCCATAATTATGATGATAGTAAAAAAAAATTGTTAATAAAGATAAAAAAGAAGAAATATTATCCATTACTGCAGAAGAATTTAGAAAAGTGTTGGGGTTTACAACCAAAGAATTTGGAAACATCCACATTGACCTAGAAAAGCTTGCTAATGATTATGAAGTAGTCAATGAAAGGGAGAAAAATACTTTTCTAATTAAAATAGTTTAGGATAGAAACATATTGAAGAATAATCATAAGCCTCCTTATGATTTGAGAGCTTTTAAACCATGGGTTCGGGATACTATTTCCATGCTAGCATTTTTCCTTAGACTGGATAACAATCAGGAAGTGGGTGCAATCCTCCTTGAAATGGTACTTAATATCCATTATAATGAACAAATTGTCAAATATAACTTTCTTGAGAACATTGTAGAGTCCATGTATAAATAATTTTTAATGATTAAAAGAGGTTCCATTAATACATTTAGGTTCACAACCTACTTTTTCTATTTTTTATTTTCAAATTTAGTGGAATGTTTTAGACCACAAAGATTTAGATTCAACCCTATACAAATGTCGAGGAAAAAAAATGGCTCTAGTATATGATTGGACCACTAAGATAAGGATGCATGATTCTTGAAGGAACTAAAATCATTTTGTAGACTACATTTTGGGTCCATTGTATCAAGCAATTACAAATATTCTAATACCTAGAATGCCTATGTCTTGTAAAAATTACATTCAACTAGGAAAAGAAATACAATTGGCTGATTGGTACTTAATGGAAGAATATATACTATGCTAAGATTTTATGGATTAGGAGTAGAGCCATACAAACTTCAAATACATGTGACAAAAAGGGTTTTTCCATTGTAATATGTAAGGAGAATGGAGAATATTGATCAACTATACTTTGTTAGTCAACAAAATAAGATCATATTTCCTTCTTTACCTTTTTTCATGTGGATGGTTCACATTCGAGAAATTTTTTTTTAGTGTGGTACATGATATTTTAATTTTTTTTCAATTTGATGTTGTCTCTCACTGGCAGTATGATCGATGTGACACCATTAAATTAAGGATTGTGGTCAATAAGAATTCTGCAAGTAGAATTCAACATTAAAGTAAACCACTGCTTGAAAACTTGAGAAATAAGGATTCTTGGGATGAGGTCAAAATAGCAATGGAGAAAAATGCCATTGAGAAAGGTATTTATTTTGAACAATTGTCAATAGAAATTATGGCATTGCACCAACAAAGAGAAGCAGAGAAGAAAACCAGGAGGTATAAAAATTTTATAAAAAAAGTGATCTACCATCTAGTAAAGTAAAATTACCAATTCTCTAAAAATGGCTTGTACAGAAAAAAATTGGTCATAATTAAAAATTATTACCTTTTGGTCTATGATGAAGGATCTAGTGAGCCAAAAAATAGTGCAAAGTTTGAAGATATCAAAGAAGATTATGAGTCTAGCAATTTATGGAATAAAAAGCATCCCTATGAATGTGAAGAAACTAATGATGGATACAATGATGATAGGGAATAAAAAAGTGTATAATATGCAAGCAAAGTAAAATTTGGTTTAAGTGATACTACAAAACAAACATATACTTCAAGAGTAGCCATAGATGAAAAAATGGGTTATGAAGGTGGTGGTTTGTGGTCCCAAGGACAAGGCATTTGTACAACAATAGATGTATACCCTAGAAACCTATTGATAAGTGAGGCCTTGGAGATGATAAAACAGCCCAAGGGTATACAAGAACAACTCAAGATGAAAAATTCATTTTGTTACAACTTCAAATCTTAATCCTCATGGTCATATACAATCACAACTAGGACATGCACACGGTGGAGAAACTAGTGCAACAAGCACTACCACTAGTGGAAATGGTATGGGTGGTTGTACTAGTATTGGTAAACATGTGCTACAATAATAAATTACACACAAGAGTCCAACAATACAAGATACTACACAAATACCTAGTGATCAAGACATACTAAAGAGGCCAAGGATTATGATAGGTCCAAGTCCAACTATGAGTACCGGTACTAGTACCACTACCTTAATTTCCAATTCCACCCAAAATGAGTTATTTCCAAGCACTCCTCAAATTAGTGTGGCTTCAAAAACAAGTTATCAACTGCAAGTACTCCTCCATTTAAGCATTCCATTATTTCTATGTCCCTAGGTTTTGATTACAATGATGAATTTAAAAAGAAATCAGAAATTTATAAAAAAGAAAGGAAGCAACTGATAGAGAGTTCGTTTGTTGTAACTTCAGAGCCTACAAAAACCAAGGTATTACCCATATTTGACCTAAATAAAAAAATCATAGAGTACATGTTTTTTGTTCCCATAGTTCAAAATAAACTAGAGAATTAGATGGATCACTTTGAATTTTAGGTGAGAAGTTTCCAATTCAATTTTTCTAGATACAAAAATTCCAATAAAATTATTGTATCAAACAAGAACAATGAATTGGTGTACACATCATTGCTAAAGAAAGAGAAAAAAATGTTGTAGATTCAAATAGAAAAGATATAGGTAGACCTAAGAAACATATAGCAAGAGAAATGAATTAGAAAAAATAATAAAAAACTCTGCCTCTACATCTATAAGAAAAGAGGATAAACAAATAGAGGTAGAATTGAATGAACTAAAGCAAAGATTAGATGAGATAAAAAAGAAATATGATGAGGAAAAATCCACTTTAGAAAAAATAAAACAAAACCTAGTGAAAGCAAACCAACAGTGGGAACAAAAATTTGAGGAAGAGAGAAAAAACGTGAAAGATAGGTGGCAGAGTTGAGGGAAGCAAAAAATGAAATAAAATCTTGTTAGAATAAGTTAACTAAATTTTGTAGAGAAATAATGAGGCATATGAAAGAAAAGATCTAGGAGGAAATAATGCAAAGGATTGATCATTTGTGTGAATTGTTTCAATTGTTTGATGATCTAATAGTACATAATAGGAAGCTCAGGAAATACATAGGGGAGAACAAAAAACTGATTTCAATATAGAAAACTATAAATCAAATTCAACAAAAAATCTACAAAGCCAGTGACAATGAATTTGAATAAAAAGGAATTAAAAATAAGATTGATGCCTCAATGAATTTGTCATCTATCATTCTCAAGTTTTTGAGAATACGTGAAATAGAGGAATTTCTGGATCGAGCTGCAAAAAAGATGAAGAAGCTAGATAAAAAGGTAAGGAACTTGATAGAGCTTGGTTTTCCAAATTCTTTTGACACAAATAGGAAATTCATTGGAAAGGACAATTTTAGAAAGAAGATGGAGGATACATGAAATATTGATTTGGACCAATTTCCTCAGAACCCAGATGAGGTGAACTATTTGGATTCCATCAAACCATTGATAACCTTGAATGCAAATTTGATTGAAAAATTCAAGTCAAGTTCCATTTTCAATCATGAATTGTTAACAAATTTTCAAGTCAGACACTATCAGTTAGAACAAATGAAAGTTCCATCAACTGAACAATGGATCTTGCTACAAAAGCTGGTAGAATGATTTGATAATATGAGTTTCTAACTTTTCTCTTTGTAGAGTTGTCTTTGAGCAAGATTTTGCATTGCCTCTATGTAATCCTTCATTTGAAAAATTAAAAATCAATAAAAACTCAAATTTAGTAATGTGTTCAATTATCTGTATTATTTATTTTCTCAATTGAAGAAAAACTATGGTTTCTACTACTAGATACACATTAAATTATTGTTAATGTTCATTGTTGTATATGCTACTGTTGTTAATATGTTATTAAGCATTGAGTTGAGTGATGAATCACTGATTACATGTAAAACTTGTTACTTATTAGTATGACAATTAAAATATGAAATTATTAATAATATGTTAATTTATTCAATCTGATTCATAATTTGAAATTTCATGGAATACAATATAAAATATCAACTACAATTTGGAATAAGATTCATGAAATGCAATATAAATACCTAAAAAATGCTAAATCGCTTTGAGTGGAGCTTTCAAAATTTCATGATTTTCATGTTGTCTGGTGTGGGAAAATTTGAAATTCCTCAATTGTATTGAATTAGGGTTTTAGGGTCTACAAGCTAGGGATTTCTAAATCCCTCATATGCTAAAACCATAGTATCCTCCTATTTTGTCATTGACATGCTACACTTTTTCACCAAGTCTTTAAGTTACAACTTGAGGTTATTGGTGTCTGGTGTGTCCACATCCCCCTCTTACTAGGAAGTTCCCCTTTTAATTTATTAAATGTAAATATTTATCTTCCTAAAGTATTATGTTCCTTAGGTGCTTTGGACATGTGTTGACATTTCACATTGTCTCTATGGTTCACAGAGGCTTTGGTTTTGTCATTTTCTAGCCTTGCAAAACCCTGCAAACATGACACATGTCCAAGTTTTTCAATGGGTTAATTTGTTTATCTAATGTTTTAATTACACTTTGTTAAGCCCTTTGTTTCATCCATGGTTTGTCTCCCTTTTTCCTAGTCACTTTAAGTTGTTGAATTAAGCACATATGTTTCACAAAGGTCATTCTCTTTGCGGAGCTCTAAAATTCTAACACATTATTCCTCATGAAACAAAAAAATATTGGAATTTTTTATACTATGTGCTAATTCCTATCACAGATGCTCAGACCTTTGTGGAGCCATGGTGGAACCGATCCTTTGTTGCTGCAAAGTTGTGAGATGATGACAAGTGTCAACATCACAACACTTTGTGAAGAGCCCTTCCTAGGGGGTATATTTTTATCTTATTATACCTTCACGAGTCTGTGAAATGATGAATCCTATCTGCATAATGACAAAAGGTGTCTATCACTTCAAAAAAGAAAATTCAAATTCACATGATGATCATCAATCTTGGGATCAATAGTCCACATTCAAACCTGGCCAAGTGCTCTTATCTCATGATTGTCCTTCTGAGAGAATGTTTAAGGCAAGGAATGAAAAGTATAATTGTTTACGTGGTCTATGAGTTGTTCCATGTATTTATTCCTATGCCTCCTATCTAAGATTTTGGTTGTCAAAAAGGTCTTAATTAGACATGATTCCAAGTAACTCTTGAAGATTTTGTAATTTTTCTATTTGATACCACAAATAGGAAATGTTGTAATTTTTCTCTGTAATAACAAAAAATGACTCAAATATTTAGTGTATTTCAAGTTAATTTTTAATATCGACCTATCTTGCTCTCCAATATTCTATTACTATCTTTTGACTCAAAATAACCAAGGGCTATTTATAAGTTCTCATATCACATCATGTGTTATGGATGTTGAACTATTAGCTTCTGTTCAAGGAATGGATTACTATTGATTTCAATTATTCATCAAAGATAATCAGTGGGAAAAACCAACACTACTATTGTTAATATTTTATTAAGCATTGTGTTGAATGATGAATCACTAAGTACATGTAAAACTTATCAGTATGACACAATTAAAATATGAAATTATTAGTAACATGCTAATTTATTCAATCGGATTCATAATTTTGAAATTTCATGGAATATAATATAAAATATCATCAACTATAGTTTGGAATATGATTCATGAAATACAATATAAATACATAAAAAATGCTAAATTACTTCCATTTTCCAAATCACATCCTGGTCCTCACTTTGACAATGAGATAAAGATCCATCTTGGATCTTAGTTAGGTCTTCATTTTCTTTGCCCTACATATGTCCTCTTAATTGCATCTCAAGTTCAACATTCATTGTGTCACTATCATTTGTGCCACTGCCACTAATGTTTGAAGTGTTGCATAACCCTCTTCTTTCACATATGAACTTCCAAATTGTGAGTGCCCTTTCAAAAGGAAAACTTCAGACGTTGTACCTAGTTGAAAACACCCTCAAGTAATTTTTCAAATTATTTTCTAGTTTGTTTCTTATCTTTGATTTCAAAAACCCCAATGTATTGAAAACTCTCGCATCCTCCACCAACCCCAATATCATTGTTTGACATAAATCAACAATTTTGAAATATTTTGATAACGAATCACACAATATTTCACTCTGACCAAAGGTTTCCCAAAGCCTTGTTATTGATCCTGCTTCCATGGGCTTCTCCATGGTGTCAAAATGGCCCATCAAACTTACTAAAAAATGCTTCAAATAGTCTAGGTTTCCTCAGTTTCCTGACATCTAAAATTGAGGATACACAACATACGTGGCTTCAAATAATTAATCTCGAGGGAATATTTCATAAATATCTAATGAAACATTTTTTTCAATATCCTTCAAATTAACACTAATCGATTTAATTAATGTTGTTAAAGGCTTCCTTTGTAACAAACACTTCTCTGGTAGAGCGCCTTACTATTATACAATAATGCACTAGTATCTCAAATCCACGTATAAAGACACATAACTACCCAATTACATTAAACTATAAATAATTTTCAAGATTATTCAAATATGTAATTAACTGTTAGCTTACAAAAATTGGAATTTCAAATCGATAATCTATTAGATTTGGATATATATTATC
Organism: Sequoia sempervirens; assembly: GCA_007258455.2. NCBI lineage: Eukaryota > Viridiplantae > Streptophyta > Pinopsida > Cupressales > Cupressaceae > Sequoia > Sequoia sempervirens. Next base: position 36,549,755 of record VDFB02193867.1, read on the forward strand.
GAGGGTCATGCATGTAATTTTACGTGGTTTAGTATATTCATACATATACATACTCCTATCTTGGGATTTCGTCACAATATTGTTCATTTCATCCAATGTGGGGAGAAGACCAATTAAAGTTAAGAGTGTCTCTATATCGCTTAACCTATGTAAGAGGTCAGGAGATTTGTTTACTATGTTGCAATGTTCATATATTAGTCCAATCAAGGATCAATATTCTGAAAAAATCGTTGCGTAGGTTCATGCAAGGAGAACAATATGGTATCAACATCCTTAAGAAGCTTATTTCCTCTTGTCATAAAAAGTTTGGGACTTCGATAGAAGTATGCATAGAGATCATGGACTAAATTTTCTTTTGATACTATAGGAAACTTTCTTACAATTTTAAATTCTAAGTTTATTTCGTGGGCCATGCAGTGAATTCCAATCATGTATGGTGAACAAGTAGTTTTTAACTTTACACAAAGACTGCTCTTGTGACCTTGCATTACTACAACTCCATCAACTCCTACAAACACATACATTTTGGAAATTATCAAGTCATCCATACCTCCAATTTCATTAAAAGATTTATTAATTAGTTCAAATAGATTTTGTGATGTTGAACTTTCCTTCATTTTATGAACATAAAGAAGATAAGGTTGGCAGACACGTTGATGTACAATATACACATGCATACATACCCAAGAAGTATTATCTATCATAGTAAATTTATTTAACAGTAATGCAATTAAATTTGAATCTTTTATTTTCTCATGTAAATCTTGATTTTCCATCGCACCAAGAAAACTTTCCTATTCCAATCTAGCGTTTATTGACCAATATGCACTAAGAAAGTTAGGAACACCCAAAAAATATAATAAATTAAAATATTCTAGGTAGTCTGTCATAGGACACCCTTTGCACAAAATATGAAAAAAACACTCATTTGAATAGTTTTTGCTAGTTGTGCTCTGACCATTACCTTTCCAAATTGAGCTTCAACTGTACCGCCACATACAATAGGCTTTTCCATTCTTTGCATATGCCCATCATATTCCAGGGAATACTTAACATGAAGACATTCTTCCTTTGATTTCTATCTTACTACTGATTTTTCCTTTCCATCTATGATTTGTTTTTCATAAAATTTACTGATATGATTTTCTATAGTGTTAAGGTTTAGTTGCAGCTTCTTGTCTCTTTTACATTTCCAACTACACATCTTACACTTTCATTCTGTTGGAGGTTCATCTTTGTTTGCATTCTCCACTAGTTCAATGCATGGGTAATTTGACACCTAATCAATCTAAAAATTCCTTGTCATATCCCACTCGCGCCCCATTTTTTATTTGGATTTTTCTTATCTTGCTAATAACATCATTTTCATCTAAGTCAATTATCTCATTTTGGCTCACCAGGGTATCCTTTGGAACATCTTTTGTGACATTCCCATACTCATTTGACTCAATTAACTCAATCCCATATTCCAATGAGTATTTTGAATGCCTTCTTCATTAATATTTGGTGCAAGAGTTGATGATGTAGCTCCATCTTGATTTGATGGATCAAAAACATTACCAATTACAAAGTAAGACTTTATGGTAACTCTACATTTTAGGTGTTTTGATGGCCTCCTAGTCCCTTCACCACCCTGAGGAGTCTTACCCTTGTTGCACTTGTTGCTCGACATATTGATCTCTCACTTCGAATTAAAGTTGGAAAATATGTTTTATTGTTTAAGGACATAAAATAGAGAGCCCATTCCCTCCTCAATATCATATTTAATATTGAAGCAAGAATGAAAAAGAGGTAAAAAATATTATCACTATGAAAAAATGATCACTTACCTTTAAGTTTTTATTGACTTGCCTATGATCAAGGTTCCAAGTCCAACATATGAATTGAGAGTTCACAAGTTCAGAGCTAAACAAAATATGTAAGAATAAATCAGAGTTTTGATTATATTTATATCATTCCATATTTGAAAAATTCCATGGGATTTTTAAATGGTGTAGTAAAAATTTGGTGAATCTCGCGTGATTATACAATGATACATTTAAATTTTGGGTGAATCAAACCTCAATGGAACACATACATTGTAATTTTCAAAGTGATTATGGTCCTACAATTTGCATGGAGGTGTCATAGTAATTGGCGAAATGTGTCCTCAAACGTAATTATTTTTAATATTATTGGTGAAATGGGTCCTCATAAGAACTTATTTGTAAATTTTAATTGGTGAAATAGGTCCTCACACATATTGAAAATTTAATGATGTTGGAGAAATGTGTCTTGATACACAATGTTGTTTTAATAGTATTGGCAATACGTAGGTGATTTAATACTTGCTTTGAGATTCGAGGAGAGAATATTAATTGATCCATTTGAGACGCGTAGTTTGTTATGGAAAAAATATTAATTACATATGCCTCATAAAATAAATCGATGCCACGAATGGAAATGCATTGGACCAATAATTTGTAAAATCTGGGTGATCTGGTGTCCCCATTGGTTATGATTTATTCGCCAATTGGTGAAGATTCACCACTAAAAAATATTTGATTAAGACTATCATAAATTCATTAGGAATATCATAAATTTATTACAATAGTCATAACTTTATATTTAGTGCATCTTAGGGTCAAACCAACAATGCCAACATATCCAGATGGGCAGGTTTATGGTAGAAAAGGTTCTATTTCATACACCATCTTGCCTGAATGTTGCACATGTGGTACATTATGTTAGCACTTTCTCTTAAGAGAACGTGGAAAAATTTGGCGTACTATTTCAAAGAAATTGTGGCACCTACAAAAATTTCATCTGAAGGTATAGGGTCATGTAGGTTCTATCCACAATAACCTTTCTTAGTTTTTGAAATCTCCAATCCACTTGACTGTGGCAACAATTTTTCAAATGTTACAAAAATGTCAGATGTGTTTAGTAAAAACCTATCAAGAGCCATAATTTTTGTTTTGTTTGTCATGTAGCCAAATCGATAGTTCCAACATGTGTGAGTGGGTGGGTTTATGCCAAGAAAGGTCCTGTTTCGCACCTTGGCAACATATCAGATCATTCTAGACTACATTGTGTTAACACTTTCTCTTAAGAGCCCTAAGTGCCAAAAAGTGGAAAACTTTGACGAGCTATTTCTTGGAAACCGTGGCACTTCAAAAGATTTTGTTTGAAGGTATAGGGTCATGTAGTTATTTTTTCGCACCCCAACATGTTGGGTCATTCTAGACTACATTGTGCTAACACTTTCTCTTAAGAGCCCCAAGTGATAAAAAGTGGCAAAATTTGATGAGCTGTTTCTCAGAAACCATGGCACTTAAAAAAATTCAATTTGAAGGTATAGGGTCATGCAAGTTCCCTCCATAATAAAATCTCTCAAATTTTCATATCTCCAATCCACTTGATTGTAGTGACAATTTTTCAAATGTTGCAAAAATGTCAAATGTGTTTAGTAAAAACTTATCAAGAGACATAATTTTTGTTCTATTTTTCATGCAACCAAAATGAAAGTGAAAACACATCTGAGTGGGCAGGTTTATGCTAGGAAAGGTCTTGTTTTACACCCTAGCATGTTGCATTGTTCTTGGCTACATTGTATTGACTCTTTCTCTTAAGATCCCTAAGTTGTAAAAAGTGGAAAACTTTGATGAGATATTTTTCAGAAAACATGGAAATTAGAAACATTTTTTTTTGAAGGTATAAGATCATGTAGGGTCCCTCTATAATAACCTCTCTCAGTTTTTCATATCTCCATTCCATTTGGCCATGGTGACAAGTTTTTGCACATTGAAAAAAGCAACAAATACATTGAAGAGAAAGTTGCAAGGTGGCATTATTTTCATTTTGTTCATTGTATGACTAAACCGACAGAGCCGAAACATATAGGTGGGTGATTTTATGCTAGGAAAGGTTCTATTTAACACCCCAACATGCAAGATCATTCTAGGCTACATTGCATTGATGCTTTCTCTTGAGAGCCCTTAGTGTCAAAAAGTGGTGAACTTTGACGAGTTGTTTCTTGAAAACCATGACACTTAGAAATTTTTCATCTAAAGGTATAATATCATGTAGGGTCCCTCTACAATAAAATTTATCAATTTTTCATATCTCCAATCCATTTTCCGCAGTGAAAAGTTTTTGCATGTTGAAAAAAGTGTCAATTGCATTGACAAGAAAGTTACAAGGTGTTATAAATTTCATTCCATTCATTATGCAGCCAAACTGATAGTGCCAACACATTTGAGTGGGCAGGTTTATGCTAGGAAAGGTCCTTTTTTCACCCCAACATGTTAGATTGTTCCAGGATACATTGTAATAATGCTTTCTCTTAAGGGTTCTTAGTGCCAAAAAGTGGCAAACTTTGACGAGCTATTTCTTGAAAATTATGGCACTTAGAAACATTTAGTTTGAAGTATAGGATCACGTATGATCCCTCTACAATATAATATCCTATTTTTTCATATCTCCAATCCATTTGGTCATGGTGACAAGTTTTCACACATTAAAAAAACATCAAATGTATTGAAGAGAAAGTTGCAAGGTGACATAATTTTTGTTCTATTCATTGTGTGGCCAAATCGATAGTGGAAACACATCCGAGTGGGTGGGTTTATACTAGAAAAGGTCCTATTTCACATCCAAACATGTTGGATCATTCCAGGCTACATTGTATTGGCGCTTCCTCGTAAGAGTCCTTAGTGCCAAAAAGTGGCAAACTTTGACAAGTTATTTTTCAAAAACCGTGGAACTTATAAAAGTTCCATTTCAAGGTATAAGATCATGTAGGGTCCCTCTACAATAAAATATCTCAATTTTTCATATCTCCAATCCATTTGGTTGTGGCAACAAATTTTCACATGTTGAAAAAAGCGTCAAATGCATTGAAGAGAAAGTTGCAAGGTGGAATAATTTTCATTCTATTAATCATGCAACCAAACTAACAGTTTCAAAACATTTAGGTGGGTGGTTCTATGCTAGGAAAGTTCCTATTTTGTACCCCAACATACCAGATCATTCCAAACTAAATTGTGCTGGTGCTTTCTCTTAAGAGCCATAATTCCAAAAATTGGTGAACTTTGATGAGATGTTTCTAATAAAATGTGGCACTTAGAAATGTATCATCTAAAGGTATAGGGTCATGCAAGGTCCCTATACAATAACCTCTCTCAGTTTTTCATATCTCCAATTTGTTTGGCTGTGATGAAAGTTTTTCTGCCACCCCAAAAACTGTCATATGCATGCAGTGTGAAGTTGTAAGGTAGTCTATTTTTTGTTTTGTTCTTCATGGGGCTAAAATGACAACTCAAACATGTATGGGTGGGAACATATATGCTAGGAATGGTCCTATTTTTCACCCCAACCCGCTCGAACGTTCTGGGTTACACTATGCCGATGCTTTCTCTTAAGACCCCTTAGTGCAAAAAATTGTCAAACTTTGATCTACTGTATCTCAGAGTCGGTGGAACATAAAATCATTCTATTTGAACATATAGGTGCATATGAGGCCCATATACAACAACCTCTCTCATATTTTAAATAATTGAAATTATTTGGGTGTGGTGAAAGTTTTTATACTACCCCAAAAACATCAGGTGCATGTAATATCAACTTGCAAGGTATCCTAATTTTTATTCTATTATTTGTGGACCCAAACCGTTAGTGGAAACATGTTTGGGTGGGAATTTCTATGGAAGGAATGGTCTTGATTTTCACCCTAACACTCCAAAACATTTTGGGCTACAGTATAACCCCTAAGTTGGCCTTACATGCAAGATAGATTTGAACTTTTAATCAGTTAGAATTAATTTTCTCTATCCACGAATTTTATATTTGAGGATAAAATCAAGATTAAACTTCCAAAACTCTCTTCATGTATTAAGAAAAGGTGTAAGGATGATAAATTTTAAGAGGAATACTAGATAAAATAAAAATTTGAGCATATATGAGCTACATTCCTAGAATTCTTTAAGGATGAATTGTTTCTTGAAGATGACTATGTGGTTGCAACATGCAATGGTCACAATAAAAAAACAAGGAGATGACTAGTTAGTTCAAACCTGACTCAAGTAAGCCTAACCTTGCATAGAGATGTCTATGTGGTTATTACATGAAATGGTCACAATCACAACATGAACATGACTAGTTAGTCCAAGCCTACACAATTGTATTGCATGATATCTATGTGAGGTTAGGATTATTTGAGTTAGAGCAACATCGATTCCTTGAGTACCATAGCAACCTATGAACATCTAATTAGTCTAATATGAATCTAGTTAAAGTCAAGAAGATATGAGAAGCCTATCAATATGTGACAACCATTAAGAGTTCAAATGGAACCTGGAAAGTGGGAAAAAATCACCACATTAAAGAAGACATTTCTTTCTAAAAATAAAAAAATATCCTTCCAAGTAAATGGTGCAACAAACAAAAAAATAGAAGTGGTCCAATGTTGATTGACATGCTTGAATTCTAGAGAGAAAACCAAAAACTTCATAATGGGCAAGAGTACACCATCGAAAACAAAACATGAATTATTTAAATTTGGGATAGGGAGATAGAACCCACCATACCAATTGAAATGTCAAAAACATATCTTACATAGCATAAAGTAGAGGATGATGACATCAAGCCCTCAAAAGAAATTATTAACAAAAATCCTAGCATTCTAGTCAAAACCACACAAAAAACCATACAAAAAGTTGAACCAATGTGATTATTCCATGAACATAGATGTGGGTGCAAGGTTAGACACTAGAATTTATGATCAATGGTAGTAGCTTGAAGAACCTCATTTCTTTAGCAACCACTAAGTGACCAAAGTTTCCAACCACACTTCATCTATAGTAGTAGAAATTGAGATCGTTTAGCTCCTACAATTCCCAAGGTACATGTGTTAACAAAATGAAGGAAATTAGGTTCACAAAAATGAAACACAGGGGGTATGATGCACCTATTTTTTCTAATTTCATTCAAAATATGTGCTATAGAAGACCAATATGAAATCTAATAGAACCAACTATCAAAATATAGATCTTGAAAGGATAAAATACTGTGTACCTATCACCAAAGTTGCTTTTTCATGGCTCACTAAGGACTCATTCACCCTATGGAAAATGGGTCTTGGCCAGGGCTCCGAAAAATTAGTTTCTAGATTTTGTTTTACCAGTTCTACACTCCCAGATTCTAGTTGTTCATTGTTAGAAAGCCATAAATAAAACTTGTAGGCTAGTTTTCGTGATTTGACAACTTTTCTTGCAACTTTGACAACTTCACAAATTTCTTCAATTTTTCTCTTCAAATGATATTCAACCTAAAACCTGCAATCACACATCAAAGAGAATTTTTTGTTTGTTTGTTAGGGAATAGGGTTTTGCCTTGGTCAAACCTAGTTTTGGTAATTAAACCTTGTAATAAATAAAGCATGAAAGGAATGATGAATGAATAAATGCAATGTCACAACTCACCAATCCTTATTTGAACCTTGGATAAATTTTAAATCTAGCATGAAGTGGGCTCAATGAATGTAGATCTTGATCATGAAACTTAATGCAAAACAATGCCTTTAATATGCTTGATTGATCTTGAACACTACATCACCATATTAGCTCAAACAATATGCATGATGAAATACGTCTTTGACATGACAATGGAATATTGATTGCTACAATAATCTTCTATAATCTACCCTTTAATTCCTTAGAAATTCTCTTGATCTCATAAAATTGCTATTAGGATTTTCAAATAAATTTTCTTAGGTAAAACTAAGTGAAATAGCCTTGTATTTATACATATCTTAACATTAATTCCTGAAATTTAAATATCACAATTAAGTCCATTTTATTAAGAAGGTCCTAAACTTAATGCGAATATGTAAAAAATATTACAACACTAAATTAAGGCAACATTTGACTTATTTTATTATTAATTATTCCCAAATTAAGTGTGGAAAGGGATAATTTTTTTGACACTACATTTTGGCATCACTTTAGTGAGAATATGACCCCATGCCAAACTCACACTAAAATAGACATTCAAGACACTTATGTATGAAAAAAGGAAAAAGATGCACAATCATACATCAAAGACTAGGAAGATCAAGCCTAGACTATCCAACACGACGTGATACACATCTAAGCTATCGGTTTGCGCTCACTTTGAGGTAGCAGAACTTCAAGTTGTCCATTAGGCGAGTCTTCCAAAAGGGTGGAAAATGAGAGAATCATATTAGGCTCCCATACCATATCAAAACTATCCTCCTGAAAACTTCAATAAGGCACTATAATGCTAGGCAAGGATCCAAAGGAAAGCAAGGTGTGTTATGCTAGGTTGCCTTGAATTTAGTGTTCAAGCTTCACAAGGTCAATAAGCTGCATTATGCCAAACACTAATGAACATTATACATATATAGGTTTTTGTTCAATGGGTTTTTTCTTAGTTTGTGTAAGGTCTTATTCTCAGGGATCATCATGCCTAATGTCTCCAAGAGAGGACAAATCAAGAGCAAAAGTTTCACAACATAGGGAATGGAGTGAGTCACATCACTACTAAGAGGAAAGTCATATTCTAAGAAATATCACACTCTTGGAGGACATCAAACCTAATGAAACCACCAAGATAATGACACATTACAAGAATAAAGAAAATTGCACCATGAAACATGAAAAATGTCTAAAGATATTATGGATGTATTCCCCCCATTTAAAGCAATTGCTAACACCATCGTTATGAGAAATTACTTTAAAGTAGCCAATGTTCAATCCTAAGACATGAGAGATTCCTCAAAATACCCTATGCCAATTCATATGTTTCCAAAATAAAGCTATGTCATGAAAAAGGAGGGAGGGGTTGCCCCAAAAAATATATAAGCTGGGATCTATGGATTTGGGGTCAATATGTATTTTCTAAAATGTTGTTATAGAGCTTGAAAATGTCATCATTCCCCAAATACTCATAGAATTGGAAGAATGACACAAAGAGAGTAAAAAAAAAGAAAAGGCCTTTTGGGTCAACATGGAAGAGACTAATTATCTTGACGCCTTGCATCATCCACACAAGGAGAACACAAGACAAATGAAAAAGGTAAAATATTTATGACATATTGATAATGTAGATACATATAGAAGAATGCACAAAAAGAGAGACAGAGAGAGATACACCAAACAAAACAACATGAGGGATCGCATTATGTAAATGCAATCACATAAAGAACAAAGCAAAATACTAGTCAGGCACATTTGAGTCAACCTATAGCAAGTTTTCCACATCCCAATCTTGATCAGTGTATACAAAAAGAGAACAACTAGCCAAAGGGAAAAAAAAGTGCCAAAACTACGACAAGTCTATCTAACCCCTTGCCCCCACTAAGTGCAGGGCAAGGATGAGCCGAGATAGGTGATGAGAATGAGTTCCTTGTGATAAAGAGAATGATTTGAAATGAATGTATAACATTTAATAGTGAGAATACTAGGATCCTACAATGATTACATGGAAAGGAGCAAAAGGGCATGCTTTAAGGGATTATTCTTATGATATCAAACTTCTCAAATATTCTTTTTAAAGAACGACACCCATCAATACTATGCCCAAGAGTTTTATGATATTGATAGTGAGACCTATTTTTGTTCTTAGGATTTGGATTTAGATTTTATCTAATGGATGGTGATGTTATGAGTACTTGATTTAGAAGTGTGTGTATTATTCTTTCATTTTCTGACATAGGACATGGAAATTTGAGTTTCTTGAGTTTGTAAGGTTTTTGTTTCTTGCTTGATTCACCAAATTGTTGAGGTAGATGTTGAGGAGGACCTAAGATGATCCTATCATCCTTATGAGGCAATGGTTGTTCTGTAGGAAAGAGGAAACTTATGTCAGAAGGAGGATCTTGATATCCTAATCCTTTGGTTTTTTCAATTGGAATTTTCTCTAAAAGTTTATGAATTTCATGCCCAGTAGTTATGTCACATCCTTGGTTGGTTAAAATATTAAATCCTTGGCCATAAATATTTTCTAGGTTGATGGGAGTGTTGGTCACTTTGTTAACATAAGATGGATATGTATGATTAGAGGTTCACTCATTGTTTGAAGTTTAGGCTTAGTTTGTGACTCAATTTCAGGATGTAAAAGACCAAACATATCAAGTTGTGTTGGTTGTTTTATGGAAGGATAAAAAGATACATTATTCTCAAGATTATTAAGGAAACCATTTATGAACTCATTCATGCTAGTATCATCTTCCCCGATGATGTACAATTCATGAGGAAACTAATTAGGAGTTAGTTGAGCATGGTTAGATTTAATTGCATTAGGATCATTGCCAAAAACACAACTTGAAACATCAACCAAGGGGAATAAGGACTTCCACACATTGCTAAAACACATGTCCATTTTTAGATTTAAACAAGGTAATTTTTTGATTACACTATGTAAAAACTTGAAAATGAAGTCTTGTAAATGAAATTGTGAAATCACACAATGCACTACATTGATCAAATTAAGCTAAATATGATCAAATTGATGAAACATAAATTCTACAAACAGTAACACAAATCTGAAAGCAACAAATAGAAATACATAAATGAATATTTTAATGACTAGAAAATCAGAATATGACCTAATTAGGGACTCATTCTCCCTAGGGCGAATGGGTCCTAGGTTATATTTTTGAAACAAATTTTTATAGATTTTTAAGTGATTTTACTGGTTTTTAGATTCTGGTTTGTTATAGTAATTCTCAGTTTCATTTTTCCGTGAAATGCAAGTGCAAGATGTGATAAAATGATAACCTATAACACCTAATTTAATATGCAATTGAGTTTCAATTTTCAAATGCAATTTAATATGATATAAATGATATACAAGATGAATTATTTTTTTTGTATTTTTTAGATTTAAAGAATGTAAACAATGCAATCCTAAAAGCCCTAGATGCAATGCAAAGTTGAATGAAAACCAGACACCCTAAATGAGACCTAATTCAATGCAAGATCTAAATCTAGGATGAAAGAGGACTCCAAAAATTAGAAAATTACAATGCTCAAAAGGTTGGGTTCACCAAAATGAAATTAAGGAAATTAGGTTCACCAAAATGAAACAAAAGGGGGTATGATGCACCTATTTTTCCTTATTTCATTCAAAATATGTGTTATAGAAGACATATCTAAAATCCAACAGAACCAACTATCAAAAAATAGATCTGGAAAGGGTAAAATGCTATGTACTTGTCACCAAAGTTGCTTTTTCATGGCTCACTAAGGACTCATTCACTATCAAAAAGCCAAAAATAAAACATGTAGGTCATTTTTTGTGATTTGACAAATTTTCTTGCAACTTTGACAAAATTGCAACTTTCTTCAATTTTGATCTTCAAATGATCTTCAACCTAAAACTTGCAATCACACATCAAAGAGAGAAAAATGTTGTTTGTTATGGAATAGGGGTTTGCCTTGGTCAAACCCCATTTTGGTAATTAAACCTTGTGATGAATAAAAGCATGAAAGGAATGATGAATGGACAAATGGAATGCCACAACTCACCAATCAATACTTGAACCTTGGATAAATTTTCAATCTAGCATGAAGTGGCCTCAATGAATGTAGATATTGATCATGAAAATTTATGTGAAACAATGCCTTTAATATGCTTGATTGATCTTGAACACAACATCACCATATTAGCTCAAACAACATGCATGATGCAATACATCTTTGACATGACAATGAAATCTTGGTTGTTGCAATAATCTTCTATAATGTGCCCTTGAATACCTTAGAAATGCTCTTGATAATGCTCTTGATCTCATAAAATTTATATTAGGATTTTCTCATAAAGTTTCTTAGGTGAAACTAAGTGAAATAGCCTTGTATTTATACATATCTTAACATTAATTCCCGAAATTCAAATATCACAAGCTGACATTGAATTGTGGATTTGAAATCATTAAAATACCACCAAAAACATATTCAAAGAGGAGTTCTAGGTCTAAGTGAGGACCCATTCATCCTAGGCCACTTATCTAAGACACACATCAGACAAGGTGAAATGTTATGCAAAATCAGGGTCATAGGACTAAGCAAGGACCCATTCGTCCTATGGGGAATGGGTCCTAGGTCACTTACTTAGGACAAACTTCTTCCAAAATTAAGTGTTGTGTAATGGCATTTATGAATGTCTGGTTTTATCTCTCAGAATTTACATTTAATTAGGCTTGGATTTGAATTAAATGGGCCAATTAAGGAAAATTAACCTCAATCAATTAATAAATCCCTAGATTAGTGTGAAATTGTAAAGATACACTTTAGAACACCCTAAATAAGGCACAATTAAGTCCATTTTATTAAGAAGGTCCTAAATTTAATGTGAATATGTAAAACATATTATAACACCAACTTAAGGCAACATTAGGCTCATTTTATTATTAATTATTCCCAAATTAAGTGTGGAAAAGGGATACCTTTTTTGACACTACAATTACTATCCACTATTTCTTTTCATATGCTCTTTTTTCTTTTTTAGAAAGATTACTTTTGTGATGTAGTGCTAATGGAAGTCTGTAATGCACTCCTTGGGCATTGATACATGCATAGTCACAAGTGTATATATAGTTCCAATCCTCACAACATAGTTGTGTTAGTGGGTAGTAAGAGATACTAGTTTCATAAAATGATTTCATGCTCAACACATTAGCCAACTCTAAATAAGATTATGTCATACAACTATACAGACTTGTATTTCCACAATTCACTATCAATTGACACACAACTTGTAATGGAAAAGATAGATTAGATTTTGGAAGCCGTCTTTACATAAAATTATTCTATACTTATGTAGAGTCTAGTTAAAGTGAGCTAGCTCGCAAAACAAGCCAAATGGTTCACTAAGTAACAACTATAGATCAAGGTTTTGCACCTACTTTGTAGGTAATGCAATAGGCTATTACTTTACAAGGAGAGGTAATTGATCTAATAGGATCAACTAATATTTATTTTTATAGTAATTCCAAGAACATTCTCATGGCTTGTGATTATTATGATAAAATTATGGTTTGTTGTACACCAAAGAAAATCTAAAATGCTCACAATTATGCTAAGATCATCAATCTATCTCCAACAAATGTGAAATAACCAAGCAGTGGTGCAAATTACTATACAAAAGATAATACTTGGAAATAACTATAATTTTTTCAACCTTTTGTAGTTTCTAACATGGCCTTCAGCAAGGTCAAACATACCTCCAACAAAAAATGAAAAGATGAATTCAAATTACACATCATTGCATAATTCCAAGTGTTGTGCTTCAAACATCAGACAATGTATATTCACGATAATGCAAGTGACACCCCTGAGACTTATGTTTATCAAGTCATCCACCAACACATTGCACACATCAATAACATTGTCCAATAATCATGAGATGATACACATGAAAATAGTTCAATTATTATAATAAACATAATCCTTCATGGCATGCAATCTATACATACATGTAACATTAGAAAAGAAAAGAAAATAAAGGAAAACATATAAATAGATGATATTATATAATAATATCCATACATATTCCTCAAGAGTATACCATGTAAGGTTGAGAAAATGAGTAAAACATATTTATTGTTTTTAATTTTATAGAAATATCAAACTTTGTAGTGCTCTATATCATAAAAATTTCACACATAAATTTATCTAGATCCTCATCTTGATAATAGTGGTAACAAAAGATTTGCATTAACCAAAAATATATAAGGCCATATAATGTTATATGTCGATAAAATTAAACACTATATCCAATAAAGTTATATAGGCTTGAAGAAAAGCCATATGGACATAAAATTTCACAAATCCATAAATACAAAACATATGTTCAAAAATGCCACATAGGCATAAAACAAAGGACCAAGTGAAGGAAATAGATCATGAGCTTCTTTTGACTATTGACTAGATCGAGATGCATGTGATGCTGGTGTCTTTCAAGTGTGCTCACTCGTCCTCCTCTCTCCAAAATTCTCTGGACACCCATCTAATTCAATAAAAAGTATAGACATTAATATATAGAAATTAAATTGTGGAATGACATATAATAGAATAATCAATTATCACATACAAATAATCAACATGCTCATCCAAAAAATGGGAACGTTCATGATGTGGAGTGATAAGCCCCTATATAAAGCATAAAGATATCAATTAAACTACATACAAGTATCATTAAAATTTTCAATAATAGACCAATAAAAGAACAAATATAATGTGAAATTTACTAATCTATCTCATACCTTTTTCAAAGGATCAAAAATTTCTACTGCTGCAACAACACTATGGTCCATTGTGGCATGAACATTAGGAGGAGTATTTGATGTCAACATCTAAAAATGAAACAAAAAATGTTGTTCAATTACCAAAAATACCTAGCATTATTTTACATCATTAATGAATAAAGGTTACCTAGGTGAAAGTTCCTCGACAACAATAAGTGCAAGGTGTCAATGTTGAAGGTCAACCATGAAACTTTTTTACATCCAAAGTGAGTTATGAGAAAACCATTCATATAAGGTTCACCTATTCAATGTAACAATAATATTTATTTATTGGTTACATACTTGTGAACTTGACGATGTCACAAAATAGGGGTCTAGGGTAATGCTAAAAGTAGCATGAACACTGACCTTGAATTTTCATCATAATCATTATACTTTAATTTAGTTATTCTTACATTTCAAAATAAAATTTAATAAACAAAATTAAATGAACTTGCTGAAATTTACTTGAATATCAATTCTAAATGTTTCATTCAACAAAGAATCTATCATAACCATCCCTTGTGTAGCTGATGTATCTTGCATAGTTGCATCTTGACTATCAGGATCATATATGCAAACAATTCTGTAAGAGTGACAAAAGTGGACCAGAACTCTAGGCCTAGAAGACTCGCCCACATCAGGCTCTACTAGAGGCCTCACATACTGTACAAGGTAATGAGTGAGTGAGTTAATGGAGTCCAAGGTGTCCATCTTGAAACTATCCTTCACAACAAAAGGAATAGTCACATGCTCCACCATGGGTCTAGCCAAGGGTCTCGATGCCAACTATGGATTATATCGTGCCTCCACTTTGTCATGTGTGGAGCCCCTACCTCTACCCTAGAAATCTAGATAGTCAAAATAATTTGGAATCTCATTGAGGACAAACTCACAATAGAGTTTCCTCAAAAAGTACTGTGGCACCTCATGGTTTTTGATTAAGGGAAAAATAGGTTTTGATGGGACCCGAAACCCATTACAAGAAGGTTTTGAAGGGACCTAAAACCCTTACAAGGCAAAGAAGCTGCTAGAAAAATAATCAACATACCAATTGTGACCCATCAATAACAACCATACAAAGAAATTAAAATCAACTCAAGATGCAACAAAAAGGTTTTGAAGGGACCTTAAACCCTTTACAACCAAGATTTGACCTACTTAGAAGATCAAAGATACCAAAAACAATCAAGTTTTTTCAGGGACCAGAAACCCAACAATTTACAACCGCCAGACCACAACAAACCAATCGCTCAATGCAAGCATCACTGAGCTAGAACAAAGAGGGAAGTAAGAGGTCCCTTTTAGAATCAACAACCCATAATGCAAGAAAAAGTAAATATAAGCATTAAAATACTTGTCAAACTAGAAAGCCAACTCAATCTTTACCTCAAAAGGAGAGAGCTCCCCTCTATTAGAGAGGATGTCACAAATTTTTTTTCCACTGCAACCTAGAAAATCCAGCAACCTCAACCTCAAAAGGATCAACAAATAAGGAAACTAGAAAATTTCAACCCCCAACTCCACCTCAATAAGAGAAGAATCCACCTCAATAGAATCCGAGGAGAAAGAAAATGCTTCAACAAAACAAGTAGCCATACCATCCTTTGGAAAACCCAATAACACAAAGGCTAGAAACATCTCCTTGAATAACAAGGGAGTAAAGAAGCACAAACCATCCAAAATAGAGAACAACCCTTCCAAAATAGGCTCAAGAAAAGCAACAAGGAGAACCTTCAAGGAACCACTAAGAAACATTAAGCAGATACAAATCAACCTAACTTCCAATAAACAGACCATCCGTTGATCATAGTTATTGCACAGAGGTTGGTCAAAAACCATCCACCACCTATCCCAAAAAATCTTTTTTATCCCTTCATGGTGGCACCAATGGATGGGAACCTCCTGCATCTAGCTGATAAAGGTTGATTGGTTTGTGGGTTTGTGAAGAGGGCACACAAGTTGGATTTGTTAATTTTCTTTTTCTTTACTTCCTCATATGAAAGTTTGTTTGCATAAAATTATTTTTGTTCCTCCCTCTTATAGGACCAAAAATTAGATTGTGCACTCATTGATCCTACATGAGATATGATAAACTATAGGGATTTGAAAAGGCCTCTCGTATGAGGGTTTGTTGCAATAGTATCAAGTTTAGCCTTGTAATCAAATCCTCAAGTTCTTTTTTGTTGTTTTCTATTTTCCCTAGAATATTTTCTTGTGTTCCTTGGGTATGTATAGGAATTGAGGGAGGAGTTTGATGTGGTTCTTATTCATGAGGGTCTTCATGAGGAGGCAATTGAGGATTGCCAAAACTTGGAGGTCAAAATTCATTTCCTAAAAATTAAAACAAATTTTAATTAAAAAACCTAATTCAATCTACAATTTAATCAAAATTTGAAACTAAATAAGCGAAGATACTTACCTCTTTCACCTCCTCAATGTCTCAACAACATATTGATGAAGATTCACAAGCTCCAAGTGAAAAAATGGCTTTCTATTTGGCAACTTGGGTTGGAGAGGAGGACGCAAAAAAGTCATGGGTTTAATAGAAGAATATGGTGAAGTTTTTTTCTTTTCTTAATATATATTAAATTTTACATTTAGTGAGCATCAAACTGGGTTGGTATGACCAAGCCTTAGGCTCGGTCATCTAACAATTTTGTGAGCACCAAATTTTGTGGTCATCAAACGTTCAATTCAAGTTAAAATGTAAAATCATGACATCTTAATTGTGTCACAACTTTGTGCACTTACCCATATTTTCTAATAAAGCTAGTAACCACATACAAGTTCTCTTGGTGTAGAAAATCCATGGGCCTTGAATTATGTACTTAATTTTATTTGTATTTCCATTGGATGCATTTCTAATATGTAATTTGAAGTGGGAGAACATGTTAGGATTAAGTTTCCATTTACCAAGTGCCATCCTAATATATTTTATGTGTCTCCAACACTTTTGCATTTAGTGTCCTTGGTTGCCAAGGGTGTAATTGGAAAATAATTTGTAATTATTATCCACCATGAATCTTGATATTAGTTGTTATATTCATTCCTGAAGGAGGTAAATTTGACATTAGTAGTTATGTAACTATAGTTAACAAATTTATTAACTTGGGTGTGAAAATTGAGTTGTGGAGTATCTTGCTTGTTTTTGGTGGGTTCACTATGAGTTTAGCATGATGATTTTGGATTCCTATATTGGGATATGAGAAATTATAAAGGGGTTATGAGTAAAAAATTATCTTTGTTATTGGCATGGAGTTTATCTTTATTTATGGCTCTTTGAGAGTTTAATTTACACTTCTTGAAAGAGCCTCTTCATTATAAATGTTTGATTTTTTACATTTTATAAAACTTTGATGATATATTATTTTTGGAAACCATTTTTGGTACAATCCTATTCTATTTCTCTATAGATTGGAGGCATGAGATAATCATTTCATATTTTTTTTATAGGTACATAGGTATGGCTAGATTTTTGTTAGAGTGGAGAGAGTGTTAACATGTTGAATTTATCTCTTTGTTAAATATTAATAAATACTTGTCCTCTTTATCATGCAGATATTTTTCATGAAAGGGGTTCTCCATGTAAATACTATTTTCATACAGTTTGCAATTGATTCTATTATTATTGTTGATTTTATTCAATCACATAAAAATCATAGATTAATCCTTAGATAAATAATTGTATTTTAAATTTATATACATTTATAAGATATTTAATTATAGTCGTTTCACCTTGTTTCTCAACACCCTTCACAACTTTTTCAACCATGTTGTGATTCATATAGACACTATCCATCAAATCATAGAAGTATTATAGACATTAGTTGAAGAATGATTTTGCTTCAGGGTGATCCCACAATACTGGTTTATAATTTTTGGCCAAACTCGACATTGAACTGATTATGCTATGTCAAACATATTTATTCACCAAATGAGGATACTGCTAAACCATGAGGAATTTGAAGATGATGCAAACTAGTGATTTGTGACATTTTTTCTATAGATTATAAATATATATATTTTAAATTTTTTTGAATTAGATTGCATTTTTTTCCATTTCCTTCAAAAACTAGTTTTTATCAGTAAACACCATTTTTAAGGAGTGATGCTCATCGTAAACAACATAATTTTTTCTCTATGAAGGATAAAATTCTAATTTTTTCAAATTTAGCTTTGTAACTATGATATCTAACAAGTCCATTTGGTTTCATAGTATTTTGTTGATTTTTTTTTTCTTAATCAAGTTTTGAAGTCAAACCAATTACAATTTAGACATAGGCAGATTGTAAACAACATAATTTTTTTTGTATGTATCGAAATTCAAATTTTTTTACTAGATCAAGGACATCAATGCTTACCCCGAACATATTTTTCAGAATTTTTTTTTGATAATCTACTATTTTTCCACATGTGTACAAAATAGAGAGCTTGATTTTTGGTGAAAAACCTATGTTTAATTAAACCTAAAAAAAATACATAATAAAACCAAAATATATTAAAATTATATTTGATGGATAGCTCGTTTTGAGGACTACCATCATCTAGTTGGGTCTATGAAGTTTCCTCCATTTTCATCCTCAACCTGAGCTTTAAAAGGTAATTTTTTGTAAAAAATTGGTGCAAGAAGGGGAGAAGGGAAAAAGGGGGGTTCGTTCGAACCCCCCTTGACCTTTTGAGAAAAGGGGGGTTTGATCAAAGGGGATTCAAGCGAACCCCCTATTTTTTCAAAATTTCTCTTTGTTTCCATTTCAAAAAACATGCAAAATGAGGGTTCAATCATTAAATAGGGTTCGATTGAAGGGGGGTTCAAGAAAACCCCTTTTGGGTTAGAGCGAACCCTCTCCTTCGTGTGAACCCCCCAAAACCCAATTTTTTTTCTTTCATGGGGGTGTTTTTGCAAATTTCCTTCCTCAATTGAATTGTAAACTAATTTTGTGGGATCACCCTTCAATACTAGCCTCATCTATATCACCATGGAGCAAATAGGTACCTGAAACCATAAATAACATGGAGGCTTAGCTTAGGGATTATGCTATGTCAAACATATTTATTCACCAAATGGATTAATTAAGATCTAATAATACCTTTGGTATTGATTCCATTATGCATGCACAAGGAGTGCCATCCATGCTTTGGCCAACTCACAAATGCATATTCTGCATGTTCATAAATTTGGAAATTTAAGATCTTTTTCTCCAATTATTCTAAAAATTATTGATCATGTGTAAATTCCATATTTCCTCTCCTTCCTCTTCTTGACCCTTATATTGAAATTCCTCATGTCCTCTAGATTATGACACTTGATTTCACTAAGATGAAGAAGCCATCTCAATAAAGAAAAAAAACCAAGAGTTAAAGAACCATAAAGAAACCCACATAATGATTTTATGTATGGGGTAAGTGCACAAAAATGGTTCCCAAAAAGGGGACTTAAGTGGACAATTTTTTTCTAAAATTAGGAAATATTAACCTTGGACGTGAAATTGAGGATAGTTACACTCAAAATTTTGAGATGGAACAAAAACAGGGATCAAAGTGCTCTGAGTCTACTTTCTAGACTACTAATTTATTTTGAAAATGGTTGAGATTAAGGGGTTCAAATGAGGGAAGTACACAAATTGGTGTTGTTTTTTTCAGAAAAACATAACATAGCAACTCTTGTACAACCCTTGTACGATGAACTTTTTTTTAGTATTTTTAAAATCGCTACAGTTAGAAGTTAGCTAATAGTATGTAGTTGAGGCACGATTTTTCTGATAATTTTTTAATGAATATTTGATTTTTTACTAATTTTCGAAGTGGACACTTCCTGAAAAACAAAATTTTGGCCGTGCTACCCCTACAAATTTTGGAAAAAAATTGATTTTTTTAAAAAATTTGTAGAATGGAGTCTAGTTTCTAAAAATGTAATTTATTTAAAATTTTGATGAACAATTAATTTATAACGAAAAAACACCAAACACTAATTTTTTCCAAAAAAGAGACATACAAACAAAATAAATTATG
This sequence comes from Sequoia sempervirens, assembly GCA_007258455.2. Classification (NCBI taxonomy): domain Eukaryota; kingdom Viridiplantae; phylum Streptophyta; class Pinopsida; order Cupressales; family Cupressaceae; genus Sequoia; species Sequoia sempervirens. The sequence continues at coordinate 36,570,051 of VDFB02193867.1, forward strand.
GATGAAAGGCTTAACATTTTCAAAAATTGAAAAAAATTACATCGTTGGATAGATAAGAGAGAACCTAACATTATCCAGATGTTCAATTTGTTTGATATTGAACCACATGCAATCCGAACAGTGGGCACGAACTCAATTACATGAAAAATTGTAGAATTTACAAAAACACGCCTCTGGTCGTTGGGAATTCCCTCCAAGCCTTTGGTTTGGTATTCCAAGGAGAATACCAATTCCAAGGCTTGGGGATTCCCAAAGCAAGATATAACGCGTGCACATTATAACACGCACACGTTATTTCTCAGTTTTGACATGGTTTTTTTGGTTTGTGGGGAGCATGTCTAGCAAGACATAACATGAGCATGGTATAACGCACTCACATTATGTCTTGCTTTATGTTAAATTATAATCTATTGAATGTATGTTTATATATTTATATATTTTTATGTACATGTATGCTTGTATGTCATGTATGTATGTATATATGTATGCCTATATGTATCAATGTGTGTATATTGTATGTATGCCTATATGTATGTAAGATTGTATGTATGTAGGATTGTATGTACATATGTATTATGCTTGTATGTATGTATTTATGTCTTTAGAGGGAGGGGGAATTTTAAGAGAGAGAGAGAGAGAGAGAGAGAGAGAGTCTGTAGAGAGGGAGAGGGGGTGGAAGTGAGAGTTTAAGATAGAGGGAGTGGGAGAGAATGGGTTGGAGTGAGAGGGTTTTATCTAGGTAGGGTGGGAGGGATTGAGGGAGGGAGAGAGGGAGGGGGGGTGGGAGAGAGAGAGGGGAGGAGAGAGACAAAGAGAAAGAAAGAGTTATGTAGATAGGGTGCCAAAGGGAGAGACTTGAGAGTGTGAGGGGGGGTGAGAGGGAGAAACTTGAGAGATGGGTAGTGAGAGGGAGTGCAAGAGAGAGCAAGTGGGAGAGAGAGGGAGTGTGAGTGAGAGACCTGAGAGAGGGAGAGGGTGTGGGAGGAAGTGACCTAATAGAGGGAGAGAAAGAGGGCGGTGGAGTGAGAGGGACTTAACTAGGTAGGGTGGGAGGGATAGATAGATAGATAGATAGATAGATAGAGAGAGAGAGAGAGAGAGAGAGAGAGAGAGAGAGAGAGAGAGAGAGAGAGAGAGAGAGAGAGAGAGAGAGAGAGAGAGAGAGAGAGAGAGAGAGAGAGAGAGAGAGAGGGTATAATGGTTAAGGGTAGAGGGTAAAGGGAAGATAGATATAATTAGGGAGAATGGTATAGGGTAAAGGGGAGAGAGATAGAGAGTGAGTGAGGGTATAAGGGTTAAGGGTAGCGGGTAGAGGGGAGAGAGATAGAAAAAAACCAACTTTCTCATAATGCAAGCACGTTTTGAAGAAGTAGAGATATGACTGTTTTGAGCAAGAAATAATGCACTCGCATTATAATGCAAGCATGTTTTTTCTTGATCTAGAAATGGTAAAAAACTCAATATATCCATGATATCAAGGCCCACATTCTGCATATTCTCCTGGTTCTGCACATGCTTTGACAAAAAGTAGCTTTTTGATGATGTTGTGAAGTGTACATGCATGTTTTTCACATTCCACGACCTTTTTCATGATCTTTCCACCACCTTTGCATGAAATAGCAGAGTTTTCACGTTGAAAGACATATAATATCAATTCAACTTTGAATTCTCGTGAAAAGTGATATACAATTGAAGTTTGGAGGGGAACAAGCTTTTGAAAAAGTCAAATTGTTTAAGAGTTTGAAGAAATAAGAAGCTAAGGCTACATAATTGGGTTGAACTCCTCCATTTGAAACTGTGGTTTTTTAGGTATGTGAAGTCTTTACACATTTTCTTTCATTCTATTATGGCTTGCTTTTATTTTTGTTATTTTTCATATTCCATGTTGATCATTTTTTGTTTGTCATTATAACCTTAGGTTGTTAATACACATTTTAAATTACACAATTTTATACTTGCCAATTGAATTTTTAAACCACATCTCTTTGAGGAATTTTGTTATTTAACAATTGACTTACCTTGTGTATGCTTCTACATTTTGTACACACACACACACACATATATATATGACATACATTTTAAGGAAGTAAAATAAAACATCATTTATGAATCCTTTATTATGGATGCACATACCACTCTCCAAAGCTTTCATCGAGGTAATTTTTCAAAAAATTATACCAAGTAGTTGATTTCCTTGTCTGTGCTACCAAATTTTCCATACATGTCTCTAAAAAATTGGAATATACTCCTCCCACATTGATAGATCTTAGAAACTATTTTGGTTTTCATCTCTATTTCTAAATTTACCTCATCACTAAACCTACCTCATCACTTTTAGTTGTGATATATTTTAAATGTTTCCTTGATTAGTCTACCTACAAGGGATTCTAATCCTTCTCTCCACTATTACAAGACTCTTTATTCAAGGCTACATTGGCAACATGGGGAAAGGTGCAACTTATCTTGCAATCATGGATCAAAATGGAAGCAGATAGGAAATCATGGCTCAAAATGGAAGCATGGAAAAAGAATTTGAATTGTGATGCAACCAAGGGAGGTCTTGAAACAAAACTCAACAAAAAAAATCAACCAACAACAACAATTCACAAGTCACAATTCTCAAAACTCTTCACTTTTCACCAAATCAACACTCTTCCTTGTAGCATTGCCAATTCATTCAATCAGGTATTTCTTCTCGATAAAATTCTTTCAGACGAAGGCCTGAAACATTTCAAGGACCCTTCAGGGTACACAATCACATGCCAACAAACCACTATTGGTTACTTTATAACGGATTTCTCTAATCAGGCTTTCTACACAAACTAGGCCTCAAATTAGGCCACTTTAACAAAGAAACTTATCTTGAAACTTGACCAAAACATCCAAACACATGTGGGAATAAATTTATATGTATTCAAACCAAATAATTCATGATTAGTTCTCATAAATTCATCCACCAAGATGCCAATACCAAAAACCCTCTTTTTAAGCCAAATAACCTAGGGCTTATTGGAAAACACACTTCCTAACCCTATCACAACATTCCACCACCTCAAAGAGGTCTAAAATGGACCTCATAAACTCAATTCAACAAGAAACAATGCTTCCCTAACACAATAATCACTTTAGCATGTCAAAACCTCTCAAATTCACATGGAAAACATGAAATTTCACTATAGGGCTTTATGCCCAACTCAACTCTTGACCTTCCCTATACTTAATCAACATTCCCACAAATTTTTAGTGATGTTGTAGACCCATTCCTTGAGTTACAGTGGCCAGAATGAAAGGAATGGGTCAATAAACCATTTTAAATGACTTTCAAACCTTAGAACTATGTTTAGGGTGGAGCACACTAGCTTGCCAATGTGGTAGGGTTGAGAAGGTAGGGGTAGTGTATGCCTCATATATCACCATGAGAACCCATTTCTATGAGGCATACATTTACCCTACCTTCTCAACCCTACTGCATTGGCAAGCTAGTGGAGTGAGCTAGCTTGCCAATGCTCCACTAGCTTGCCAATGCAGTAGGGTTGAGAAGGTAAGGGGTAGCGTATGCCTCATAGTAATGGGGTCTCATGGTGATATAGGGAAACATATGCCTCATAGTAATCACCGTGATACCCCATTACTATGAGGCATATGCTGCCCCTACCTTCTCAACCCTCCACTAGCTTGCCAATGTGGTAGGGTTGAGAAGGTAGGGGCAGTGTATGCCTCATAGAAATGGGGTCTCATGGTGATGTATATCACCGTGAGACCCCATTTCTATGAGGTATACCGTGATGTATAGAAATGGGGTCTCACAGTGATGTATATCACCATGAGACCCCATTTCTATGAGGAATATGCTGCCCCTACCTTCTCAACCCTACCGCATTGGCAAGCTAGTGGAGCAAGCTAGCTTGCCAATGCTCCACTAGCTTCTCAACCCTACCGCATTAGCAAGCTAGTGAGTGAGCTAGCTTGCCAATGCGGTAGGGTTGACAAGGTAGGGGCAATGTATGCCTCATAGAAATGGCGTCTCATAGTGATAAATGTAGGGGCAACATATTCCTCATAGAAATGGGGTCTCATGGTGATTTCTATGAGGCATACGTTTCCCCTACCTTCTCAACCCTACTACATTGGCAGGCTAGTGAGTGAGCTAGCTTGCCAAGGAATTTGAATTCACATGCCTTGTCCATGCTTCCATTTTGATCCTATCTTGTAATAATGGCATACCCCTACACCACCTTTGTCTATGCTAGAAATACTCTTCTACAGGATGATTGTAAGTATTTTTTATGAAGCCTCGAATGACATATATTTGATTTATTTGAATGGATACATTTTTCAGGAGCTAATATTCATCTCATTACCATGCTACAAGTAAGATTATCCACCATGCCTAAGAAACGAACAAGGAAAAAAATAATAGATGAAGAGTATGAAACCTTCAAAGAAAAGGAGAGAGAACGGGTGGTGGAATATCGGGAAAAGAAGAAATTGGATATGATTGACAAAAACAAGCCAATTGAAGAGGAACCTCAACCATAAAAAAGAGAACAGGGTTTGGTAGCACAAAGGGCATGAATGCAAAAGCATCATGGTAGGACAGATTCATATACCATATTTGGAGACACTCCATCTACCACAAGTGAATACAAAGGGACACCATTAAGCACAAGAAAATATGGAGGGACACCATCTACCACAAGTGAATATGGTTGGACACCATCCACCGCATCTCAAGTTGAGAGTACATCATCACTTAGATTTGACAAAGAAGGTAATCCATCATCCCCATGTGAACCTCAAGGTATGTCTTCTACTCCACCCTCGATCAAAGGTACACAGTCTAGCCCACCTCAATTAAATATTGATGAAATTCCTAATGTTGAGATGTATGTACCTAGGAGAACACCACCTAGAATTTTGCGTAGAAAGCCAAAGTATTTGATTAATATTGATGAGGACATTTTGTAGCAGATGGAAGGTAAGATTTCAACATGCTCTTGTAGAAGATATGCTGATAAGATTTGAAATTTGTTCTTTGAAAGGATAAATGAGACCGCAAGATGTCAATATTTGTTGAAATGATGTGGGGTATAAAGTATAGAAACATCATGATGACTCTTGGGTTGAGAACATCGAATGCATCAAGTGAAAACACTATTGTGAAGAATCTAATGGATGCTTATGAGAGTGTGGGTAAGACCTCATGCTCAAAGGATAGTAATGTCACCCGACGTGTCATTACATTGACTTTGGTAAGCATTCAAACAAAGAGAGCTTGTCTCATTAGAAAGATGAGTGAACAAATGAGAATTATTAGAAATTTTTTATCAAGAGCCATTCAAAGGAAGAAAAGAATTAAGTGCACTGATTCAAATGAATTATGGGAATTCTCAGGGAGATTTCCACAAAAAGATAAAAAATATGTTGAAGCATTGAGAAAACTAATTGAAGAGTATTGAAAGAATAACACAAGGTCATCTCCGAATCAAAGGGATGTGGTAAGAAGGAGAATCAGTAGTCGGAACCGTGAGCCACATCCAAAGAATTTTTTGGATACAACTCAAACCCAAATTTTTCATAAATTTCAATAGGATTATCCTCAAATTAGTATTTTTCAAAGATTTTTTGAAATGGTTAAACCTTTTTTATGTCAAGATAAATTACACACACACTACTTGTTACTATAGAATACATATTGAATTCTCTAACCATTATGATGTTTATCATTCTATATGTTTGGATTTGCATACTAACGATGTTTTGCAGGATTATGGCATAGAAGCCCCACCAAAATCTTCAAGAGAGCACTTATCAAAATTTTTATGTGAAATAGAGGATGGCCATATATTCTACAAGATAGCATGCTTGGATGGTTCATGCCAGTGTTGTGGTGGCTTGTAGTGTATGCCAGTATGTCAACATATGGAAAACACAGATGAGGTGGGACAAAAAATAGTAGAGTTTGGGAAGTATAAAATAGTGGCATACGCTACAAAAGATGGGCCTCAAGAAAAAAGGTGTGATTTGGTTATTCAGAAGATCCCAGTGTATTAGTTTATGTCCATATTTCCTGACAATATAGTGTATGAGTATGCAAGGCATACCCATAGAGCTCGATGGCTGGACACACAATTCAAGATATGCAAGGAAACCTTTCCAGTTGGAAGCATAGTATGAGTGGTTGATTTTCCAGAGAACTACACTCTACATCCACAACATGAGGTGTAGTCACAGTATTAAAACTCCACACAGGTTTCAATATTTGTGTACATAGCATTCATTCATGCAGCTGATAGTATAGAGGACCAAAGGAAGGTATTGAGGGAGTATCACTTTTATATTAGTGATGATCACACACATACTCTAGAGTTCGTGCAAGGTTGCTTCCAGATGTTTAATAGTGATTTGGATCAAAGGGGCATAACATACAATCGACATATAATATGGTCGGATAACTGTGCAACATAGTTCAAGAACTTGCACATGCTCTATTGGTTGAGAAGGATGCATGTCATTACAGGTGTACAACATATGTGGAAATTTTGTGAGGCCAGGCATGGAAAGGGGGAGCATGTTGGTGCAGGAGCATGTGTGAAAAGAGCATTAGCACCAGAAGAGTTAAAGTATAAAGACAGTGCAAAGTTGATAGATGTAAGATCAATCATCGAGTGGTGTAATGCTTTGATGGGTCTAGGTAATGAAGGTAAACCTTTAGTTTGTAGATTTTTTTGGTTGATAGATGATACCAACATTGCACCATATGAGGTTTTTTGTACGATAACAAGATCGCGTGAGGTACACTCTTTCCTTAGCTCAAATGCAGGTTCATGGAGTATCAATACACAAAAGGTGGCATGCTTTTGTTCTTCATGTACAATGCAAGCCTGGAATGATTGTGAGTCAGGGGAGTGGGTTGACAAATGGTTGAAAAGTTATCTTAGCCCACTTTACACGTATCACCCTTTGATGACATTGGAACTAGCACAAATGGAATCATCGGTCAACTTTGACCACGTATCAGATCTAGTTCAACCAGGTAATATATCTGCTTTCTTAGTTTTTGAAATTCCATATTGTTATCTTACTTTGTATTGTATTTGTAATGTTGACTAATTTCAAGAGATTTGCTGCACATATCAATGTAGGGCATGTTTATGTAGTTATTGCAGATGAAGACAATGAAGAGGGAACATACTATTACTTATGTCATTTTGTTGAGGCCAAAAAGAAACTGGAGGCCCCAGTTATAAATGGAGAAAACATCGAATACCCTACAGGCTCAGTTGTTGTTACTGGAACATGGCTTAGAAGGTACCCACATAAGAGTGTTAAACATTAGCTATTTCAGGAATTTGACATGCATCGTAAGATTCTTCATTACTTAAACCCTGTCGTGGCATCCAATGTTTTTTTGACCAAATATGGGGGTATACCTTTGAACAAGACCTTGTGGAAGGTCCATGAGTCTGACCACGAGACAATACTTGACACAATAAAGAGTAGAGCAGACCCAGATGGTTCATTGGATTAATTTGTAAGTATGCACATAAATTCTTATTAATTTATAATTTTATGCACATTAATTTGTTTGATTCCAAGCTAACATCTTATTTTACTTTTCCTATTTGCAAGTAACCTACTAAAAATTGATTGGTGTCCCCTTATAGAAAATGCAGATTTATGAGCCATCGAAGAGAATCTCAGCCAAGAAAGAAATACAACATCCTTATTTTGATGATCTTGACAAATATCAATTATGATTTTAAGCCATTACAAAAGTGTGTGTGAAGTTGGGTGATACCACAATAGTAGTTTACAATTTTTGGCCAAACTGGACACTGAAATAATTTATTTTAACTAAATCTTCACTTTCGGGCACCTATAGCGACTAAACTGTGAGGAATTTGAAGATGATGCAAACTAGAGTTTCATCATATTTTTCTGTAGATTCTAAAAATATATTTTAAATTTTTTTTGGAATCATATTGCACTTTGTTTTCCATCTCCCTTGAAAACTAGTTTTTTCAAAAAACAACATTTTTAAAAAGTGATGCACACTGTATAACAAATAATTTTTTTTCCATGAAGGATAAAATTCTAATTCTTTCAAATTTAGATTTGTAACTCCAATATCTAGTGCTCCCACTTGGTTAGATAGTTTTTTATTGAATATTTTTTCTTTAATCAAGTTTCAAAGTCAAACCAATTACAATTCAGACATAGTGTGACCGTATAACATGTAACTTTTTTTGTATATATCGAATTCAAATTTTTTTTGTTGGATCAAGAACTTCAATATCTGGTGCACTCATATTTTTTTTTTTTTGATAATATACTATTTTTCCACATGTGCAAAACATAGACCTTCATTTTCAGTGAAAAACCTATGTTTAATAAAACTAAAAAATCAAACACATAATAAAACCAAAACATATTAAAATTATATTTGTTGGATAGATCGTTCTGAGGACTACCTAATTCTAGTTGGGTTTGTGAAGTCTCTACCATTTTCATGTTCAAACTGAGCTCCGAAGTGAAAAAATTTAGATTTTTTTTGTGTTTTAGGGGGAGAATGAGGGATAAGGGGGGTTTGTACGAACCCCTAGGGGTTGTTCACTCGAACCTTGGTTCGTACAAACCCACAAAATCACATTTTTTTTTTCCTTGGGGTCATTTTTTGTGAGTTTTCCTTCCTCACTGGAATTGTAAACCACTTTTGTAAATTTACCCAGCTTGGTGAGGGAATTTCAAGTTATTAATTTGAAGTTAACCTTATCATGATCACCTATGATGTAGACATTATAAGAGCATCTCAAATTTCAAGTTATTCTATTCATGAGAGTTGTTGTGTGCAATAGGTATCTCAGAACTCCCAGTGACGATGTATGACCAGGAGTGACTAAGTTGAGAGACTGGAATGCTTATCTGTAAGTTCCTTCCATCTATTTTCATTTCATTTCCATTTTGGATGCTCTTTCTTTTTCTTCTTTTACTTTGCTATTTGTAAGTAAACTACTAAAAAATGATTGGTCTCTCATTGCAGAAAATGTTGATTCATGAGCCATCAAAGAGAATCTCAGCCAAAAAAGCAATGCAACATCCTTATTTTGATGATCTTGACAAATCTCAATAATGATTTGAAGCCATTATAAAAGAGAGTGTGAAGCTTAGCGAGGGAATCTCAAGTTACTCAATTGAAGTTAACGTGCTCATGAGCACCTATGGTGTAGACATTTCAAGAGAATCTTGAATGTATGAGTGACATTGTAAAATATTTGTGAGAACGGAGTACCTAAGAAATTGTAATGAGATTTACTCAAATATTGAAATTTTGGAGTTCATGTTTGGTGCAGGAGCACCTTGTTCTCTAAATGCCTTTAATAGGAAAATTTACAAAATTTGAATTTTCAAATGTAAACAATGTGAAAAAGGTCATTTGAAGGTCATATGTAATGTATTCAAAGTCTCAAATAGGTCATTAGGTGATTAGAGAAGTGATATTGCACAAAAGTTGTCATTTGGTGTAAAAATGCAAAACTTGCATTAGTTGCACAATTACAAAATTAGTAAATAAATGATGATGTTTTCTGTATTTGCAACACTTTTCGTTTTTTGTTTCAAGCTTGTGCGGATTGTACAATACCTTTGTGCCATATAAAAATGGTCCCTTGACATTTTCATGGCCTTTTAGATCTTGTTTCATTGTGTTGAAACTATGTTGCTTTGATTTTATGTTATATCATGGCTTGAACATGCTTATTTAGGTACTAAAGCTCAAAGAATGATGCCTTGTGAAGGTGTTGTGAAGTGTTGTAAGACATTTCCACATTCTTCTAGACTCTATTTAATACAATTTACCTAAAAATCACCATTTTACACATCAGAAAGTCCTATATTGAAGTGTTGTAAAGTCTTGTAACAAGCCTTCACTCTTTTCTAGGCACAATCTCCTTATTTACACCTTTCTCATGCTTTATTTTGTCTCTTTATGCCCTCATATGATTAATTAAGTGTATTTTTTCATATTATCCTGACAAGTAACATTAAATTCAACATTATTTCTGACACTTGTTTTTAGGTCCTAGATGGGACCCATTTGCCATGGGTGGTGAATGAGTTCCCCTTGGCCCCAAATTCAAAATATTTCAAATTTCCTTTTGATGTTTTATTAAAAGTCACTTCATGTCAGCCTATGATGAGGTATGAATAGATAGTAAGGCACAAGAATTGTTTAAATAAGTATTTTTCATCTCATTTTAACCCCCCAAATCATCAAGTTCACTTATCCACATATACATTCAAGCATTCAAGCATTTTACATCATCAATTGAAGCACTTTGAAGCAGCCATTGACATTACTTTAGACTTGCATATTCAAATATCTTGGTAAGTTTGTAACACTTATATGTTGTTCATTTATCATTTCCTTTGAATTTCATTTATTTCCATTAGGTTTGATTACCAAAGTGGGGTTTGACCAAGGCAAACCCCTATTTTCTAACCCTCCAATATTTTTCCCCTTTGCATGTGTCTTTGCAACCTTTTTTGTTGTAGATTTGATAGGTTGAAAGGTGTTGAAAAGTGGAAATCAATTTAACTAGGTTCTTCAAGTCAACATATCATTATTTCAAGCTTGTTGAGTTTTTTCTGTCTGTTTCCTATAGAACTGACTTCGATAACCCGACATTCAAATATTCCCAAATCTAGTGTTGTAGAGTTGCTGCCTGATTTTACAGAAATCTAGGAGTGGATTGATTCACCACCCTTGGTGAATGAGTCCCACTTGAGACCTAAAAATTTGTATTTTGTTAGATCTTGGATCTTGACTATCAGAAATCAGTTCCTGACACCTTTTCATCAGTAGGAGGACTGATTCACCACCCTTGGAAAATGAGTCCCATTGTGAAAAACCAGTAAAATTCATCAGCATTCTAGAAATTCCAGACAACTCATATTTCATCCAGGTGCACTCAGATTTACCCCTGTACCTTTTATTTTGCATTATTTCTTCATTTTCATAGTCATTTGCATATCACAATGTGTTTTCAAACATAAATTAAATTACACTTTTGCATTCATTTTAGTTCATTTACATCATATCATATAGCATACATCCTAATTTGAGTGTTACATAGGAATTTTGGACCTAGATCTCTCTCCTTTTAGGTGAAAAACCCTAGAAGTGCAAGAGCAAGCATCATGGGTCCCAAAATCTATGTCACATTTTGGTGAACCCAAATTTTGAACATTTTAAAACTTCTGATTGCATTCATATCTTGCATCCTAGTTTTCATTTGCATTAGAATTCAATTAGGGCATTGATTTTTTATTGAATTCTAGGACCTTTCATTTTGCATTAGTGAAACATTCATTTAGTGTTCATTTTTGCATTCAATTTCATTGAAAAATGTAAAAATATGTATTTTGCATCTGTTATTGCATTCTGTAGAAAGTTTAAATCATCCTTAAAATTCTAAAAAACATAAAAAAATTTCATCCTGGGACTCGTTCGCCACCCAAGGCGAATCAGTCCCTCTGCACTTTTTAGATAGTAGTTCTGTGCTTTCTCTAGCATTTTCCTGCATTCCTATTTTTTGTATTTGCATCCCTGTTACAGTTAGAGGATTTTCTGTTATTTTCATTTCAAATTCTTAGATTAGCTTGCATTTCCATCCACCCTTCCTTAGTGGTACTTGCATGAGTGTTTGGTGCCCCGTTGATAATACTTTAGTGAGATGAAGTTCTAGACTCATGGCATCCCACGATAGCACTTTCATTGTGGACCTTCGGATCTCATGAGCTCCTACTCCTGGTATGGACAATGGTGCATTAAGCCCTAACAATGCCACTTCCATGCCTTCACCTTTCCATCCTATGCATGTTGACAATCAAAACAAATCCCTCCCACAAGAAAAAATCATTAATATTCATGAGGACTTTGCACATTTACAACAATATTTTTCACTTGAAAACATTTCCACCATTGCTATACCTGCTATTGAGAACCTTCATCACTTAATTGAGAGTGATGGCTTGAATGTGTTGAAACAAATTGCTGAGATTTACAATAAAAATTCCTCTTCAAATAACCAATCCGCAAACATTCCTGTAAGCCAAGGAACACCTTAAATTCCCCCTCCTTCAACTATAGCTTCTATACCCACTTACACCAATCCGCAAGTCCACACAACTATGCATTAACCTAATTATGTGGCTACTTCTTTCTTGATTTCCACTATCATTCCTAGTCTTTTTGTGCCATCACAACCTCCTTCCACCACTTTCACACCCCTTAGTATTCCTTTCACCTCCCCTAATATCAATTACACTCCATCACCATTTTCCCTTCCATCTCAACCTACTTATCCTGATCCTTTTATTACACAACTCCTTAACATTGTTTCATCCATGCAACATCAAATTTCCACCATTTGTCAAGGTCAAACCACTCCACCCACATATCTTGTCCACAACAACCCCTTATCATTAGAAATCTTACACACCCTGATGCCACAAGGGATAGAAATGCCGAGGTTTGAAAAATATGGAGGAAAATGAGACCCTATCAACCATATCAATGCTTATACCACTTTGTGTAGTGACTTTGTCCTTGATGATAAACTTTTATCAAATTTTTTTCCAAGGACCTTAACAGATACTACTTTAGAATGGTTTTCCAACTTTTCCAATCATTCCATATGTTCATTTAATGAATTGGTGGAAGCTTTCATTAGTCACTTCCAAGTGCACATGACACCTAAAAAAATAATGGCCGACCTTATGAGATGTAGACAAAACAAAGATGAAAAAGTAACATAATTCATTTCCCATTACCAATCCTTATACGCTCAAGCTGATTTCAAAATTCTAGATACACATCTACAAAAGATGTTTATTGAGAATTTTCACACCAATCTTCAAGATAAACTTACCATGACAAAATTCCCTTCATTCATGCATTTATGTACAAAATTATGTGATTATCAAAATTCAGTTTCAAGCCGTGAGTCAAAATCCACTTCTAGACAAGTTGACAAACTTGAACATAACAATCCAAACCACAACAACACGCAAAATTTCCGCAAACCTAACTGAGGATTTTTACAATTTAACCCACCTCCTTCACCCCAACTGCAACCGACTCAACAAGTTCAAAATTCAATGGCCTCTACTAAGACATCCATGCCTTATCATTATGGAGATCCAAATAGACACTTCACCCCTTTACCCGACACCCTCGACCATACAATGAACCAATTAATTCAAAAATGAATTCTCACCTTACCACCTGTTCGCCCACTTTATCCCAATCAAACCTTACCACCTACCTTCAAACCTAATGCTTATTTCCATTTGCATTGTCAAAATGGCCATGACACCGAACATTGCAAGCGTCTTAAACATTTAGTTCAAGATCTCATTGATTCAGGTGAAATGACCATTATGGGTGTTAATGATCAAAGCAATAAGTCTATTGCACCCCCAAACCAAAATTTGCAAATTTTCACCAACCCTATGCCTAAAAACACCACCTCATTGGTCAAGGCTAGTGAACCTTTGAAGACTAATGTAATGACTATTGATACACAAGACGAAAAACTTGATACATCTCCTCTTGTTGCCCAAGTTAGTCCTATGGATAAATTTGTAGCTATGATAGATGTTATCCCTTGCAAGGGCCAAACTACTAAATCTCTTGATATTACCTTTTCTACTAAAGATATACTACAAAAGCTTCCTGATGGCCCTCTCTACATAACTAGAAGAATCTATGATAAACCTACTAATGGGATATTAATAGATCCCGCTTGTGGTGAGAATGTGATCATAGAAGAATTTCTAGTATTACATGATCTATATCAAGATGACTATAATACACCAATTTCCTGGATTAAAACACATCATGGTTTTGCATGCCCTACAATTGGATTGATCGTGCTACCTTTACAAATAGGACCTAATACTTTGGAGGTAACATTTCCCATTATTCCACAATTTGACCAATTTCATTTACGGTTAGGCCTTCCTTGGCTTCACTCAATGAAAGTGGTCCCATCAGTTGTTCATAAGTGCTTGAAGTTTCCAAATGGCAATGAGATATTCACCATAGACCATAGTGGCTTTAATCCTTTATCTTCCAAAGGTAGATTTTCATTAGAAACCTTTTGGCCTAAACCCATGGAACCTATCACTCCTCGTAAGGACTTCTTTTACATTGCTTGTCAAAAATTTAAAGCCAAAAAGATCGCTGAATTATCTCTTTGTAACACATCTCCGTCCACCTCCACTAATCCTATCCTCGATGAAACTATGATTACACCTGAATCTGATATTGAAAAAACCATCAAACCTTTTGAAAAATCTCCTCTTGACAATTCCCAACCATCGTTTAAATGACCAAGAGAAAATGAAATAACTCTTGTCTTACCTCCTTGTATCAAACAAGTATATAAAGCAAAAGAGAAAGTGTTTCATCCATCCTCTTCGGTTTCTCCTACTCTTCCCCCTTCGGAAGTAGAAGAGCCTATGAAAGCTCTATCCACTCTTACAACTCAAAAAATCCAATACAAAATTAAATGAAACTGTGGTGCTTGGGAATGTCAGTGTCTCTATTGTCTCCTTGCTCATTAATCTTGTATGGAAGACGATCAAGATAATCAACCTCCTCCCTTGATAGAAGAAATAGATGACCACCTTCCTTCTCTTGACCTACCACATGATATTTCAACCCAACAATTGCAACAAAACCAACCCATTCAACAACCACCACTCTTGATACATCCATCCTTAGAAATCACCCTTCGTCCTCCCATCGTTATTAATCTTGATAATGAAAATGATGATGCGACGATCGCTAAAATAGATGGAGAAGTACACAATGAATTGGACTCTTTATTTTCATCTACAATGAGCTTAAATGATACATCCTTTCCACCAAGTGAAGAACCTCGTACAACTCCTAGTTCAACACTTGTGATTCCTCCTTTGGACAGTCAACCACCTTTGCATTACACTACCATGATTGGGAGGTGGATGAATTGATGGATGACTTGAATTTTCCTAGCTAGCCTCTTATCATTTACTTAGTCTTTGTTTTCTTTTTCTTTTCATGTGTGTATCGTGTTCCCCTATATTGTGTGTTTGACATTTCCTTTCCTTGTACACTTCTATTCATACCTTTATTCTTCTATTCATCATGCTTTTTTTTTTGTTTTTCCTATTTGGGGATGATGCAAAGCATAGAGACACCCTATATCTCTTCCATGTTGATCCAAACAGTCCTTGTCCTTTCATTTTTGTTTTGTGTTTTTATTTTGGGGATGATGCAAAGCATAGAGATGCCCTATGTATCTTCCATGTTGACCCAAATGGTCCTTTTTCCTCTTTCTTTTATCTTTTCTTGTGTTTTTCCTTTTGAGGATGACACAAGGCATTGAGACCGAAATGTCTCCTTCATGTTGACCCAAAAGCTTTTTCATTTTTATTTTCTTTCTTTTCGCTTGTGTTTTCCTTTTGGGGATGATGCAAAGCATTGAGACTGCAATGTCTCTTCCATGTTGACTCAAAATGGACTTTCTTTTTCCTTTGTTTTCACTCTATTTGTGTCATTCTTCTAGTTCTATGTGTATTTGGGGAATGATGATAGTTTTGTGCTCTTTCATAACAACATTGCAGCAACGAGCATATTGACCCCAAATCCATAGATCCCTTATGTGTTTGGTGTACTTTATTTTCTAGGGGGAAACTCCCTCTTTTTTTTTTTCATTTTTCCTTGACATGATGCAACCTACCTTTGAAACATATGACTTGGAATAGAGCTTTCTAGGTTGGCTCTCGTGTCTTTTTTTATTTTTTCATTTTCTTTTCTTCTCTAATTTCAAGTAATTTCTCATAGAACTATGTGTAGTAATTCCTTTAAAGTGGGGGGCATACATTACCATTATTTCATTGTGCATTCATGCTTCTTAGTGTAGCCTTGTCGTTTATGTGATGCATTTGTCACTTTGTGGATGACATTGGGTGTGATGTCCTTCATAAGTGTGATCTATCTTAGCATATTACATTCCTCTTGGTGGTTTGATGCGGAAAACTGCATCCCATAAGTTGTGAATATACTATTCTTTGATTGGTCCTCTCTTGGAGACATTAGACACAATTTTCCCTAGGTGACTGACCTTGCATAAACTGAACAAGGCTCCTTTGAACAATATTTCATATTACATTTTTACATTTTACATTGTTGCATTTCTTGGCCACCTTGCATAACACAACTTGCATGCCTGTAGTGCCGTATTGTTTTAAGCTTAACATTTCCACATTCTTCTAGACTCTATTTAATACAATTTACCTAAAATAACCTTTTTACACATCAGAAAGTCCTATATTGAAGTTTTTTGAAGTCTTGTAACAAGCCTTCACACTTTTCTAGGCACACTCTCCTTATTTACACCTTTCTCATGCTTTATTTTGTCTCTTTATGCCCTCATATGCTTAATTAAGTGTATTTTTTCATATTATCCTGACAAGTAACATTCAATTCAACATTATTTTTGACACTTGTTTTTAGGTCCTAGATGGGACCCATTCGCCATGGGTGGCGAATGAGTCCCCCTTGGCCCCAAATTCAAAATATTTCAAATTTCCTTTTAGGATTTTATTAAAAGTCACTTGATGTCGGTTTGTGATGAGGTATGAATAGATAGTAAGACACACGAATTGTATAAATAAGTGTTTTTCATCTCATTTTAACCCCCTAAATCATCAAATTCACTTATCCACATATACATTCAAGCATTCAAGAATTTTACATCATCAATTGAAGCAACTATTGAGGCACTTTGAAGCAACTATTGACATTACTTCAAACTTGCATATTCAAGGATCTTGGTAAGTTTGTAACTCTTATATGTTGTTCATTTATCATTTCCTTTGCATTTCATTTATTTCCATTAGGTTTGAATACCAAAGTGGGGTTTGATCAAGGAAAACCCCTATTTGCTAACCCTCCAACATTTTCCCCCTTTGCATGTGTCTTTGCAGCCTTTGTTTTATAGATTTGACAGATTTAAATGTGTTGAAAAGTGGAAATCAAGTTAACTAGGTTCTTTAAGTCAACATATCATTATTTCAAGCTTGTTGAGTGTTTTCTGTTTGTTTCCTACAGAACTGACTTCGACAACCCAACATTTAGACATTCCCAAATTTGGTGTTGTAGATTTGCTGCCTAATTTTCCAGAAATCTAGAAGTGGACTGATTTTCCACCCTTGGGGAATGATTCCCACCTAAGACCTAAAAATCTATATTTTGTTAGATCTCAGATCTCGATTGTCAGAAATCGGTTCCTGACACCTTTTCATCAGTAGGAGGATTGATTCACCACCCTTGGTGAATGAGTCCCATTGTGAAAAACCAGTAAAATTCATCAGCATTCCAGACATTCCAAACAACTCATATATCATCCAGGTGCACTTAGATTTACCCCTGTACCTTCTGCTTTGCATTATTTCTTCATTTTTATAGTCATTTGCATATCACAATGTGTTTTCAAATATAGCTTAAATTGTACTTTTGCATTCATTTTAGTTCATTTTAATTAGTCTATTGCATTTAGTTAAGTTCATTTACATCATATCATATAGCATACATCCTAATTTGAGTGTTACATAAGCATTTTGGACCTAGATCTCTCTCCTTTTAGGTGAAAAACCCTAGAAGTGCAAGAGCAAGCATCATGGGTCCCAAAATCTGTCACAACCTTATACTTTAATTGTTGATTAGTTTTCTTCAAAGCAAGGAGTTAGGTAGCTTTTGAAAGTATTTTGAAGTCTTTTAACTCAGATTTGAGGAAATAAGAACAATTTTATCATAACTTTCTCAAATTACTTCACAAACAAATGACTGATCGAGATACCCATTATTGAGTTACAACACATACTTCAAAATCAATCGTGACTGTATTGGAACATGTGCATAAAAAATGACCTTCTTTGTTGTCTTAATTAGGCTAACTAGGCATAATTTACAAAGGAAAATACCTTTAAAAATTCAACAACCCCCTAAACTTGTTGGGGTAGCAATTCTCATGTATCCAAACCCTCAAATCCATAATTTTTCTCAAGAGAAACTCACTCCATCATGCCAAACTAGAAAACCCTTATATTTTATGCTAGTATGAGGGTTTATTGAAAGGAGTGGTTCCAAACCTTACCAAAACATACCACCACCTTATACCTTCTTAAAATCACCTACACAAACTCAAAATACAATCACCCAACCTCTACATGCAATATTTTATCAAACCCTAGGGTGAAACCTCATTTTTCATGCCCTTTTCCATCAAAATATATGAGGGCACAAAATCGGATATCGTGATGCTTAGAAAATTCTTACCTAATCCTATGGGATCATGTTGGGCCCCTCTACAAAAACCTCTCTCAATTTTTTCTATCTTAGAGTGGTTTTCCCATGGTGGCAGATTTTCACTTGATGGAAAAAGTGTCAAATGCAAGTAGTGCAAAGTTGCAAAGTGGTGCAACTTTTGTTATGCAACTTGTGTGACCACATGGATTGTTCCAACACATTTGAATAGGTATTTTTATGCTAGGAATGGTCCTCTTTCACACCAAAACACGCGAATTTTTTTTGAGCTACATTCAACTAGATCAATCCCTTAAGAGTCTAAAGTGCAAAATGACTGCAAACTTCAACATGTTGTTACTCAGATACCGTGATGCTTAGAAAATTTTTGTCTAATCATATGGGAATGTGTTGGGCCCCTCTACAAAAACCTCGATCACTTTTTTCTATTTCGAAGTGGTTTTCCCGTGGTGGTAGATTTTCATTTGATGGAAAAAGTGTCAAATGCAAGCAATGCAAAGTTGCAAAGTGGTGCAACTTTCGTTCTTCAACTTGTGTCACCACATAGACTATTCAAATATGTTCAAATAGGTATTTTTACACTAGGAATGGTCCTCTTTTGTACCCAAACACGTGGAATCGCTCCGAGCTACGTTCAACCAGATCGATCCCTTAAGAGTCCAAAGTGCAAAATGGCTGCAAACTTCATCATGCTGTTGCTTGGATACCGTTATGATTAAAAGATTCTCATATAATCCCATGGGATTGCATTGGACCCATCTACAAAAACCTCTCTCAGTTTTTGCTATCTCAGAGTGGTTTTCCCGTGGTGGCTGATTTTCACTTAATGGAAAAAGTGTCAAATGCAAGCAGTGCAACTTTCATTCTGCAACTCTTGTGACCACACAGACTATTCCAATGCATCCGAATAGGTATGTTTATGCTAGGAATGGTCCTCTTTCACACCCAAACATGCATAATTTCTCTGAGCTACATTCAACTAGATCGATCCCTTAAGAGTCCAAAGTGCAAAATGGTGCAAACTTCATCATGCTGTTACTCAGATATTGTGATGCTTAGAAACTTCTTGTCTAATCCTATGGGATAAATTTAGGCCCCTGTACAATAAAATTTCTTGGTTTTATCTATCTTGGAGGCATTTTCCCATGGTGGCGAATTTTCACTTGGGGAAAAAGTTGTCGAATGCAAGTAGTTGAAAGTTGCAAACTAGTGCAATTTTCGTTCTGCAACTTGTGTGACCAAACAGACTATTCCAACACATCCGAATAGGTGTTTTTATGCTATACATGGTATTCTTTTGCATCTAAACACGTAGAATCTCTCTGAGCTACGTTGAACCAGATCGATCCCTTAAGATCCAAAGTGTAAAATGGCTACAAACTTCAACATGTTGTTACTCATATACTGTGATGCTTAGAAACTTCTTGTGTAATCCTATGGGATCAAGTTGGGAACCTCTACAATAAACTCTCTTAGTTTTTTTAATCTCAGAGTGGTTTTCCTGTGGTGGTGAATTTTCATTTGATTGAAAAAGTGTCAAATGCAAGCCGTGCAAAGTTGCAAAGTGGTGCAAATTTCATTCTGCAACTTGTGTGACCATACAATATGTTCCAACAAATTTGAATAGGTATGTTTACACTAGGCATGGTCCTATTTCATACCCAAACATGCAAAATCGATCTGATCTACTTTCAACTAGATTGATCCCTTAAGAGTCCAAAGTGAAAAATGATTGCAAACTTCAACATGCTGTTACTTGGGTACTATGATGCTTAGAAACTTCTCCTCTAATCCTATAGAATTGCATTGGGACCCTCTACAATAACCTCTCTTAGTTTTTTCTATCTCAGAGGAATTTTCTAGTGGTGGAGAATTTTTACTTGGGGAAAAAGTTGTCAAATGCAAGTAGTTGAAAGTTGCAAAGTGGTGCAACTTTCGTTCTGCAACTCATGTGACCAAACAGATTGTTCAAACACATTTAGATGGGTATTTTTACACTAGAAATGGTTTTATTTTGCATCCAAATATGTAGAATCACTCTGAGCTACGTTCAACTGGCTTGATCCCTTAAGAGTCCAAAGTGCAAAATGAAAGAAAACTTTGACGAGCTATTACTCAGAAACTATGATGCTTACGAACTTTCTATCTGAGCCTACGAGATTGGATTTTTCCCCTCTAAAATAACCTCTCTTGGTTTTTGTTATCTCAAATTTTTTTTCCTCTGGTGTCCAATTTTCACTTGATGGAAAAAGTGTCAAATGCAAGTAGTGTAAAGTTGCAAAGTGGTGCAACTTTCATTTTGCAAGTCATGTGACCAAACAAACTACTCCAACACATCTTGACAGGTAGGTTTACGATAGGCATGGTCCTCTTTCACACCCAAACATGTGAAATTTCTCTGAGCTATGTTCAACTGGCTTGATCCCTTATGATGACATGCAAAACAATGGAAAAGAGAAACATACACACGATG
Organism: Sequoia sempervirens; assembly: GCA_007258455.2. NCBI lineage: Eukaryota > Viridiplantae > Streptophyta > Pinopsida > Cupressales > Cupressaceae > Sequoia > Sequoia sempervirens. The sequence continues at coordinate 36,590,903 of VDFB02193867.1, forward strand.
GTTGAGAAGTTTGAGTTTTCCACACAAAAAGCGTAAGATCATTGGTGCAGAGCACCTTGTTCCTCCATTTGATGAAGAAGGTCTAGTTTAGTGGTTTTAGTCATGATAATGTCAAATAAGGCCATGATAGGCCATTTTGTAATCTTTCTTTTAGTTTTGAGTTAGTGTAGGGTAATTTGAGTCAATTATGTAAGTATGATAGGGAGTAAGAATAATAAAATAACATTGGTAAAGGCATTGGAAGAGATTACTAACACTACCCCTCTTGAAAATTCAAAATTTAGGCCTTAAAAGCAAGGCTAGATGAGGTGGAAAGAAGAAATTTCTTTAGAATAAGTTGGAATAGGTTGGAAATAGGGTGAGGTTGTGGAGTTTGATGTGTTCAAAAGGTTTGCAAGGACAAGGGAGGTCAAAAGTATGTTATGGAATGATGCCCTAGCTGGGAAAAGAGGGGTTTTGAATGAAAAAAAGAGGTTTGAGGGAGTAAAAGTGGGTAAAGTCAAGGGGCAGCATAATTTGGTGGTCAATTAAGTTTGTGCGGGAAAATTGAAGATTGTTGGAAGAGGTTTTGAGGTTGTATGAAGTTTGGATATGGGGTTTTCAATAAACCCTAGTGAAATTTGAGAAAAGTGAGGGTTTAGAGGATAGTGGGGTTAGAGGGCCAATCATGCCCTAAAAATTGTGGTTCTTATGGATTTTCAAATTGGTAAATGCTTCCCAATGATGTTTTGAAATTGGAATAGTGATTGAGAGGGTGTTTTTTGTTAAATAGACCTATTTTGGGGTCTAGGACAACGTTGAGTCCATTTCTTATTTGTATTATAAATTATAACTTACTTTCTCTTGAGTCCATTTCCTATACAAGAAATAATATTGCAAAAAGTTGACATATAAATCTTTTGATGTGTTTATATGGTGATGAATCAAGAACATAACAATTCATTTTGCACTATCAAGATTATGCTATGAAAATGTTTAAAGACTAATCAAGATAAATGTTTGTATGATAATGTGTTAATAAGTTAACTACTTCATCTACTTTGAATATTATGTTTTGCAAGTGTTGTGAATATTATGTATCCTTTGCTTAATTGAGTTGTTCCAATCAAAGGATTGAATATATTGGAATCTTTTTATGAATCATTTCATGGAATACCAATTGAAAACGTGTTTTTTGCTTTTACATAAAGTTGTTTAGCATCAATCAATTAATATTCAAGATAAACCATGAAGGACAACAATGATCAATGCTAGGGCTAACCAATTAATAAGTATACACGTGAATAAGTCAAGCATGTATATGTGAATAAAGGAAGCACAAGTACTCAAAAAAATGTAAGCCTTGAAGTATACACACGAATACATAGTATACACAAATTAATACAAAGTATATGCATGAATACAAGGTATACACATGAAAACACGTAAGTCACAAAGTATACATTGGAACAAACGTAAGTCACAAAGTATACATGTAAGTTGTAAAGTATACACTTGAATACACATAACTCATATCTATTGAACCATGAATTTATAATGCAATTATGGACACCATCGATAAAAAAAATTTCTATTAACCAAATAGCCATGTACGCATAAATCAATATATGTTGATATAAGTATAAAATATAGGTACAAAATAGTCATATTATAGGCTTATGAGAATGCCATATAGGCATACAATGTCAAATATATCCAATACAAAATATGTACAAAACTGCCATGTAGGCATACAAGAAAGGGCTCTGAAATCAAAAGTCATTGCTCTCCATGCTCTGGAAATAAATTCTTTCCCTTTTCTTGTCGATCGGATGGCGATAGGTCTGTCACTCATTTGTACTGCACTTGAGGAGTGCTCTTGCTGTACCTCCTAGTGTTTAGTTCTTGGTGAAGTTTTAACTGTTATAATAAGATGTAAAGACATTAATATATAGAAATTACATTATAAAAAATGATATATTTAACAAAATAATCACTTACCGCCATCTCATGATCACTCTCGATGAGGAAAATATTCACATGCCCATGCTGAGGCATGCTCAAGCTCTGTATAAACCATCCAAATGGAAATTAAACTACGAATCAATAATGGTTTTCTTTTTCACTAACTAACATCTATAACAATGAATGTAAATTGAAATTTAGTAATTTACCTCATACCTCCTTTGTCATAGCCATCGAGGATTCTATAGCAGATGAAACACTGATGTCCATTTCCATTTGAACATTCAGAGGTGTCTCCACTTTTAACATCTAAAAATAAAACAACAAATTTTTCAATCATAAAAACTACAATAGCGATCCACGTCATGACTTATAATGTATGCGATAATGAACAAAATTTTGAGTACTTATTAGACTATATATTTTTGACTATCATGCTTACTATTTTCCCTATCCATATCTTGTTTGAAAGCACGTGTTTTTAGGCTTTTACCCAAAGCAGCAAGCCGGTGAATCGTTTGATAAAATTCTTTCATAGACATGTACGATAACTGTGGTGGCATGGTGAAGGTAGTGAATTGATTGAAAAAATGCCTCAAAGAAATGGGGTCTCATGGTGATGGAATGCCATTATAAACAAATGCACATCATGGCATTCCATCACCATAAGATTGCATTTCTTTTAGGAAATTTTTCAGATAGTTCATTGCCTTCTCTATGGTATTATTGTTTACTACTATTCTTTGATAGAAATTTTTCCAAGCGTCCATAGTTTGTTGGAAAGCACCTATTTTAGGATTTTAGCCATAACAACAAGGAAGTAAGTAGTTTGATAAAATGCTTTGGTACACATGTATGGAAAACATGGTATCATAGAAAAGGTGGTGAGTTGTTTGAAGAAATTCCTCGAAGAAATGTGGTCTCATGGTTATGGAATGACATTTCATCACCATGAGACCACATTTCTTTGAGGCATTTCTTCAAACTACTAACTACCATGTCTATGCTATTGCTTACTATTATGCTTTGATAAATTTTTTCCAAGCATCCATAGTTTGTTAGAAAACAACTTTTTTAAAGCTTTTAGCCATAGCAGTGAGGACATGAATTGTTTGATAAAATGATTTGGTAGACATGTATGGAAAATATGGTAGCATAGAAAAGGTGGTGAGCTGTTTGAAAAAGTGCCTCAAAGAAATTGGGTCTCATGGTGATGGACATCACCATGAGACTGCATTTCCTTGTCCATCACCATGATACTGCATTTCTTTGAGGAATTTTTTCAAAGACTCATTGCCTTGTCTATGCTATTGCTTAATATTATTCTTTCATATATTCCTTCCAAGCATCCATAACATAGACAAGGCAGTGAACTGTTTGAAAAGATGCCGAGCAGTAAAAAGTGGTCTCATGGAATGCCATGACAAGCAAATGCAATTGGAAGCTGCTCCTAGACTTATTACTTATGCTATGTGAAGTAATTGCATCACTGCTTATGTTGAATTTCTAAACAACTATAAATTCTAGTTGAAATTTTTTCATCTATCAACATCTAGTTATTAGTTATGGAATGTGAAGTAATGCTTTGAGTTTGAATAATGTGCAATGCAACGTAATCAATGATATGAATATAAACTACACAAATCTATTAAATACAATTAATTAGTTAAACTCTTTATTCTATTACCTGCATGTAGGTTTGAGTAAATCCACTGACATTGGGAGGTGTTCCCTTGAAACCTCCAATATTAGCTTGTTCAACATCCAAAATCACATACTAAAGTACCATTCATAAAACTATGCTATTAACATGTAATAAATTTATAATTGTTTACTAGTTGCATACCCCACCAATAGGTTTACTACAAAAATAAGCAGCTAGAGGGCTGGTGTATCCAGTCTCAACACTATGACCTACAATTTTATTAAAATCATAAAACTAAATTAGTTAATCTTGCATTTCAAAATCAAAATTTAATAAATTAAATTCAATGAACATGCTAACTTTTACCTGAGTATCAATACCATACACATAATGAAAAATGTCAGCTTCCCTCTCCATCTCCATAGTTGCAGACGTGTCTTGCGTAGCAACCTCTTGAGTGTCAGTGGGGTCATATGAACAAGTCACCCCACAAGATTGACACACATGGGTTCAAAGGCCACCACTCAAAGACTCCCCTAGATGGAACTGTAGAATAGGGCTAGCATGTTGGATGACACTTTGGGTCAAAATGCTGATCACCTACAATGTCTCCACATCATCACTCTCCTTCACGATAGAAGGGAGAACAACGTGCTCATGAGGCGGCCTAGCGAGAGGTCATCTCCCTTTTTGCGTAGGATCCGGCTGTGCATCAGGTCTATCCTGAGTTGACCCCCCACCTCTCCCATGGAAGTCCCTCATATCAAAATAATTTGGGATTTTGTTCAATATGAACTCATAGTATAGTTTCCTAAGGAAATACTACGAGACTTCACAATTGTTGCATGGTGGGTAATCAAAAACCATGTACCACCTATCATAAAAAAGTTTCTAATCTGTTGGTGGTGGCACCAATGAATAGGAAACCTATTCGCATTGAGGGTAAGATTTTGATGTGTGCATGGGTCAGTGAATAATGAGCACAAATCAACTTTTATAATTTTTAAATCCTTTACATCTTTATATGATAACTTATTTGTGTAATAAGCCATAGACGCTTGCCTCCTATCTTGCCATCCGGTTATTTGTTTGCTAATTGAATCTACATTTTTTAACATATGTTTCAATGAAGTTACTAGGGTCATTCTTTCTACGATTGAACCATTTGGATCGCTCAACCTATTGATTAAATCCTCAAGTTGTTTTTTGTTGTTCTCAATTTCACTCATTAAATTTTGTTGAGTGCCAGGAGGGTGTTGAGGGATTGGTGGAGGAGGTTGTTGTTGTGGTTGATTTTGTTGCTCTACTTGTTGAGGATTTTGAGGATTTGTAGGTTGATTTCCATCCCACGAATTCAAAAAAAAAAATATCAAATACAACCTAAAACTAACAAATTCAAAACAAAAAGAAAACAATCCTTACCTCTCACACCTCCTCGTCAATGTGGAGGAATCCTTGCAATGAAATAGCAACCATTGATGAATATTTTTGCACAATACCTCCTCCTAGAATGCAAGCATGAAAAATGGGTGTTTTGGCCGCGGGCAAAAGAAAAAACACAATCGAAATGCAAGAATGAATTTGTTTTACTATTTTTTTGGTTTTAATAGGTCATAATGCGAGTGCATTGTAACACACTCATGTTATGGGCTTGTTGTGGCCGAGTCTCATGCTCGACACACCAAGCTATAACACGAGTGCATTATAACGCGCTCATGGTATGAGTTTTCATAAATTTTTAAAAAAGTTGTCCACAAATTGGCTACCCATCTTCATGCATCCGCCCTATGGGAGATTAATGGTAATTGCACCATTCCAAATTAGAAACATAAAATAAGAAGTTCCTATACCCATTCATGTATGTGAAGAAAATATTCCACCCTCCATCTATTCATAATCCATACTCTAACCTACCCATTATAATTTAAAAGGAGCCTAAAATACCTAATTAATAAATTTCTCATCTCCTTTGGAATTCCATTCTCCCACAACCACTCCAACCTTCCAATTAACACCAACTAATTGACCCCTTGATTTAGTACCCACTCTACCATTGTATTCCTTTGCCACTTAATATGATAAAAAATAATGTTATTAATTTTTTTGGTCACCTAATTTACCTATAAAATAATTATATCCCATATCCACAAATTTTTTTCGCCCATTCAATATATTCATAACCATTTTGGAATACCCTCAAAATCTAGTATTTTCCAATTTTATCCCCCAAAGTAGGGCTAAAAATTTAACCATATTATTAGTTTCCTTGTAAAAGTGTTAGAATTGGCTATGTCTACCAAGATCTATGGACCAAATGGAAAGCACAAAAGAGAGAGAATAGAATATGACAAGAATAGACTGTATTCAATGTCAATGATATGAGATGATTGTTTACAATGGGAGAGACCCCTTGGTTATATAGATAAGGTGAGATGCAAGATGTCATAGGATTATGACAAGTGTCTTAATCATATGACATGAGACAACTAATCACACTTACTAGGTTCACATGTAGTAGTTGTCAAAGGATAAGATAACAACTAATGACAACTAACATCTTCTAGAAAGATTCCTTCCTATGACCTAAGTAAACTTAACTAAGATTTAAATAAGTCCCCTAGTAATGAATTAACTAGGTACAAGACTTTATTTACACCAACACCCCCTCTTAAGTGCAACTTAGGGAGTAGCGAATTATTATGCAAATGACATAAAGATGCAAGAATGCGTCCCGACTACTAGGCCATGTTAGGTACCCATGTACACACAAGGAAATCTCTCACAACCAGAGAAAAGGAGAAAACCCAGTGGGAAAAAATCCTCCCCAAAAGAGAGATGAAATACAAAATAGAAATGTTCTCAATGAAGAATGAGAAGGTAAAAACCCCATGTGAGGAAAAAGACCCTCCCCCCCATAAGAGAGAAGCAAAAGAGAGACAAGGTAGCCCCCCCTCAAATTCACTCAATCAAAGAAACCCCCAACAATATATGAGCTTGACACTTTATAAGTAGTGTGTTTACAATTGCCACTTTCCAAAAACAATGAAGTGGTCTTGATCTTGGTACATGTAAATGCCCAAAATAGGCCACAAAATAAAGTAAAATTTTTGGCATAAAATGAGATCAATCTGATCATACCATTGAGAAGTACACGAAAAATAATGCACTTTAAAAAAAAACTACACCCAAAAATGTTACTGCAGGAGCAAGATATGAGCTCCCGAAGTTCACAAAATGAGGACGAAGCAGCAACACCTGTGAGAATCTGAAAATTATGAAAAAACCAGGAACCAAAACCAAAAATTGATTGCACCACTATGTAGAGCATGAAAAATTAGCCCAAATAAAAAAAAATTGCACTGAAAAAAGAGCTCGTATGACTGAGATATTAGCATTCAAAGTTCGCCTATCAAAACGAAAACTTCTATGGAGAGGGGCAGAAAATTTTCAAAGTAGTGCTAACGTCAATGACTGACGACGTTAAATTTGATGCCTAACCAGCCGTCAAAAAAATCTCTTGCTTAAAATTGACGGTCCCGTGCCCGTCACGCTAGAATATGCTCCAATTGCTGGAATATGCTCCAATGGTTGGAATATTCTTCACCATGCCGGTATATTCGCCTGGCCGATGGAATCTTGGTCGGAATCTTCAATATTTTTTCCACTAGTTATAGTGAGTGGGGAGCCACACAACAGTGGTAGGATAGCCATGCGGTACCTGCGTGGGCCACAATGGTATGCCACGTGGCCGCATGTGAGCCGCCCGATACCCTAGTACTGCGTGGTACTTGGTGCACAGGTACAATCCACAAAAAGCTTTCATTCTACTTTTTTGTTTTTTTTTTTAATTTGATTTTTAATAAAAATCTTTTGAGAATGAATAAAAATTGCAATTTTTTTTTTTAACAAAATATTTGAATTTTTTTTTCGCTGAAAATATAAATAAATAATTTTAAAAAAAAAATCTTACTGACTAGTAATGATGGCGACCTGGGGGCCGTATGGCTCCTTGGGAATTTTTTTTTTGTCTCACCAGATGACTTGCTCCAAAATGGACGAATTGACAGTTAATCTTAGGGTTTTTGGCCCTTCTAGACGTGATGGTAGGGTTAGATTTAACCCAAAATGCTCCAAAATTGCAGCTACCTTTTGGATCTAGCAACCACTCTTTAGCTTCAAACCCTCATAGATTTGGCCTCGTATGTTCGATTTGGATGAAACAAAAGAAAAAATCGACTTTCTCGAACCTTCCAGACGCAATGGTGAGCTTAGATTTGCACCAACAAGCTCTGATATGAACCTGCAACAAAGAGCCAAAAATGGAACTCCCCCAAATCTGAGATCTCTCTTCAGAAAAAGACTCTCCAATGACACCCAATCTGCTCTGATACCATGTTAGAATTGGCTATGGCTGCCAAGATCTATGGACCAAATGGAAAGAAAAAAAGAGAGAGAATATAATATGACAAGAATAGACTGTATTCAATGTCAATGATATGAGATGATTGTTTACAATGAGAAAGACCCCTTAGTTATATAGCCAAGGTGAGATGCAAGATGTCATAGGATTATGACAAGTGTCTTAATCATATGACATGATACAACTAATCACACTAACCTAGGTTCACATGTAGTAGTTGTCAAATGATAAGATAACAACTAACATCTTCTAGAAAGATTCCTTCCTATGACCTAAGTAAACTTAACTAAGATGTAAATAAGTCCCCTAGTAATGAATTAACTAGGTACAAGACTTTATTTACACCAACAAAGTGAAAGGATCCTACAAGAACTAGTTGGACTTTATCATCCCTAAACACAAATTATCTACCCATAAGCCTTGGGTTATATTTGGTTTCTCCATCAAAGTTTAGTCTAATCTAACCTAACTTTGGGGGCAACAAATTTACTAACCTTTGCTTCATTACTAGATTGGGATTCCTACATTTATGCCACTAATTGAACCTTGCATAGGATCTCAACCAAGGAATCTCATTAAACTCAAAAATATGATTCTCCTCAACCATAGCTTCCCCTAGCTATAATAATGTAGATTCAATTCTAACCCAAATTTATAACTCATGCCTCATATTCCCTTGGATGATCAACCTATTTCTTTTTAGCCACAAGTTCCAAATTGTAACTATAGCCCAAATAAGTCTCAAATATGATCCAACATAAGGTTTTTATTTCCATACACCAACTCTTAATCAACTTCATCACACTCCTTAGAAGAGGAAACAACCATTCCCATGTTTGGAAAAATTGATTACAAATATTTTCTATAAAAGAACAATTTGAATAAAGATATGGTTATTAGTTTACTCTTTAACCAAGCATAAATAACACATCAAAGGGATCATTATCCCATTTTTACTCAAATTTTTATAGGTAAGGGATCTCCCATTTGCTACAACCCATAGGATTACATTAACATTTGGTAACCCACTTACTATACAAACTTTGTTTACTAGGAAGAACCCCATGTTTCCTTTTCTCTAATTTAGAATCTCATATTATTCTTTGAGCTTCACATTTCCTATTCAAATTCTATTCCAAACAATGATATACTCCCTAATTCTTAAGGGGATGGGCCATTTATAAGAAGAGTATTGATATGCCTATTTCACATTTCTCCTCACTCTATGTAGGGGGAGTTTGTGTAATCCATGACTTTCTTGTTGCATCATTTATCATATAATCCTCCTTATTTACTCCTACTATTTCCTCTTGAAATAGGAGACCATGGGCCTAAATACCTAACAGATGATGAGAACATAATTGTTAATAAATGCCTCCCTCTAGAACTTAAATTTATCACCTATATACACTCTCCATTGGAAGTATTTATTCACACAATACCTACACATATGTAAGAAATTCCTTAAACCCCTAATCCTTACACATGTTGAAGAAATTCCAAACTTATAAGCCCATAGGGATAAAATTCAATGTGAATAAGTTTTCCACATTGCCTCATTCCAAATATTTATATTAAAGAGCACATAATGCGTACCCTATTCATAATTTTACAATAAATAAATCCCAATCCTCCCTCTTTTCTACTATCAAACATATTTGACAATTTAACAAGATTTCATTCCTTCATCTACCGTATAGAGCACTCTAGAAAGGATTTCTATAAATTTATGATAGCTTTAGCCACGTTACTAGGTATGTGAAAATTGTCATGAAATAAATAGGAATGATAGAGAGGGAGACCTTGATGAGGGTAATCTTTCCCATGAATGAGAGATACTTCCCTTTCCAAGAGGAAATATCATTTTTTAACTTATCTACCAAGGCCTTATATTCCATAGGGGAGGCCTTCCTATCCAATAGAGGCATACTCAAGTATGAGCTTGAGAGCCTTCTCGCCTCAAATCCTAGGCTATCTTAAATGGATAAGATTCTTCGTTATGCTCCTTAAGAAAAGAATATTGGATTTGTTTAAATTTATCTCTTATCCCATCACTCTTTCAATTCTAACAAAACCCTTATAAGAGTGATTTCTTCCATAGTTGTTTCTTCATTGAATAGATGAGTATCATTAATAAATTGCAAGTGAGTTTAATATTACTTAGAATTAATATAATTTTTAATCATTTGATTTTACTTGAAGTAAATTTATCCTTCAACAACCTCCCCAACATTTCCTCAACAAGGAGAAAAATAAAGAGTGATATGGGTTCCTCTTACTTAAGATCCTTCCTAGCCATGAATAAATTAGTGGAAGATTCATTAATCAATATTGAGAAAGAGGTGATACCTATAAAAATACAAACCTATTTGCACTAATCTCTAATGAAATCAAACTTAGGTAGAACAATGAAAAAATATCTCAAGACACCCTATAATCTGCTTTATTCAAATCCAAATTTAGTAACATCCTATATATTCTCCCATTCTTGATAGAACTGATCTGGCTTCATGTGTAATAATGATCCCTTCAAGAATCTACATTTTTTCAAAAAGTCCCCCTTGTTATCTAAGATAATGCTATTTAAAACATTTTTAATTCTTAAATCCATTGCATTGGTAATGATTTTGTAAATTGTATTGCATAATGAGATAGGTTCAAACTTGTCAAAGTAATTTGGATTCCTTACCTTCTAAGAAATAATCTAAAAATTGGAATTCATGCTTCCCATCATCACTTACCTCTTCCTATACTTCATTACTACCTCATAAATATCCAACCACACAATATTCTATAGCTTCTACAAGAGACTAGCTTGGAAGCCATTTAGATTGTTGCTTTATTCACTCCCAAAAAGAATCTAGACACCTTGATTTAAGGAGCCAAAAGGGATTCATTCTACTCCATCAAAATCAAAGAAAAAGTATTACTTAGGATTTCTATTCTTTCTCCATTATCTACAACCTCAAACCATACTGGTAGATCCTTAATGAATCTAACACCTCCCTCCCTAATTTCTTCCACCTCTTATCTATTATCTTGAGGGAAGGGTGATATTAATATTATTGATATTCCTTCTTATATTAGCCGAAAAATTGAATTTTTTTGTATTGCAATCACTTTCTTTTAGCCAATTTACCTTGGATTTTTGGAGCCAAAAAATTCCTCCATGTGTTGAGTAAGGAATTCAACTCATTCAACATTACTACATGTTCTTTTTTTTGACACCTAATAAACCTTTTCTTACTATCTCTTCTCTAATTCCGCCTAGAGCTTCTTCCACCTCTCCCTTTCTTCTTAAAACATCTCCTATCTTCCTTCTATTCCAACATTTAACTTCGACTATAGGATATATATTACACCCTTTAATTTATTAATGCCACTAATTTATAAGGTGAAATTCAAAATTCGGATGATCAAACTAGATGAACTATAGTTTGAAGGGAATTCCCTCATCTTAATATCCCTATCTAGTTCTAAAGTAAACAACCAATGGTTAGAGCCCACAAAATTGATCACCTCTAACATTTAAGAGAAATAAAATTTAATGCCCAATATTAGTTGATCAAGAAATCATCTAATCTACTTATATTTGCTCTCCAACTCACCTATTATTATTCCATGTAAACCAAATCTCCTTTGGCTTTATATCGTAAAGATAAAGATTCAAGCACTATACCTAAAATTCAATGGACCCCTTATATAAATAGGAATATTTCCCTCTTTATGGACTCTAGGCATAATATTACATTAAATTACTCCCCCACAACTTAATTAACTTGATCATATGAAGATTGTAATTCCCTTGAATCTTCTCACATCAATATTATTATAGTATCCTTATTTGAGCCATTATATTAAAGAAAATAAATTTAAGACCATCCTAAATACATAAAAATAAGATATGGATTAAGCTATGCAAAAAATGTAACAAAACACCTGATATTGTTTTCGTATTCTAGAGAATAGCTAAACCACCTACCATCCCCTCCCCTCAATGTCCATTGTAGAAATATCACCAAATCTCCACACACTTAGTTTTTCCTTCCTAAACTCTTCTCCACTAACCTTAGTCTCTTGAAACAACAAAATATCTAGAGTATGATCCTCTACTATTTATTTGACCAAACAATGCTTCTCATGGGTATTAAGCCCCATTATATTCTAACTTAAAAGCTTCATACTTTCTTAGGAGGGAGGTTCTTACCTCCATTATAGTAGAATTTTTTAATTTAATTTTGAGTTCCTTTCTCCATATCCTCCATGGAAGCCACCTTTGGCTTGCTGGAGTCCATCCTTCATTGGTTACCTTTCAAGGTATCCAAGTCTACCACCACACTTTGCACTTTGATACACTATCTCCTTAATTTCCTACTAGGTACATTCCAATCCCTTAGACCAATTTTTTCTTCAAATGTGTCTTTAACACATTCCTCTTTACTATCACCCTCTTTTATAAGGCTATTGACCATATTATTCAACCTTTATTATAGAAGGGGAGCCTCCTCCTTATCTCATTTTATTTCTCCCCATTCCAATTTTTGTCTTCCAATTGGATCCTTCTCCATGAGAAACATGCCAAAAACCCTCCTCTAGCTCCGCACCTTTCTCCACCCTACCTAGAAACAATTGGGACTTATACTGTTGGAGGATTTCCTAAGATTTTTTTGGGAAATTCCTAGCACTTCAAATACCATATAGACAAGAATTCATAATCTAGTTCTTGCACCTAATCCTCAATAAAAGACTTGAGATTAACCACATGACAAATTGGTCTACTCAAATCCATTCTCACACAAACTCTAGCATAAGAGACCAATTCCCATTTTTCCATAGTTATAGAAATAAAAACATATTCACCCAATAAATTGTCAATCAACTCAAAATCTTCTTCTAACCAACATTCATCTAGAAGTGTATACATTCTTATCTATAGTGGAGCCTCCCTAATCAGTTTCATTCCTTTAAATCAAATCTTGGAGACCATGCACATAGGTACAAGCTTGCATTTCCCATGAACTCCTCTTCAAAATTATGCCTTTATCTTCTTTAGCTTAGAAGGTGATTTAAAGAAAACCTAGGGCAAGGAAACTAATAGATGAGATTGGGCACTCTAACTAGTGTTCTATCTAATTCTTAATGTGATCTATAATAGACCAAACCTTGATGAAATTTTCTATAATCATCTTACTCTTAAATTCATCCATAACCAAATTTACAATTATCAATAATTGATTTTTGTATAGAACATAATCATACCATCATAATAAATTTATACCATTCAACTCTTTTATTATAATATGACATCAATCAAAATCCATAGTACAACAATTTCAAAACAAACCATATTTATTTTAACTTTTATTTTTAGTACTCTTAATTACAATCTCAACAAATCTCTTTCAATTACTTTATGGTAAATTTTTATATATATACAAATTTTATTAATTAATATATCATCTAGACTAGTCAGATTTATAAGGCATATTTTATTCCCTAATAGTGTGAAGAGGAGAAAAACTGCATACATATAATGTCCATCAAAGACTTTTCTTTCTACTAGTTGCAGCCAATCTTATGCCAACACCGGTACAATTTGGACTAAGCACCTCCCTAACGAATTATCCACTTCATCTTCAAAGAATTTGGAGTTGTGAGGCCACAAATATCTCCAAATCTAAATTTCCACCATCCTCTGCACGACAGTTTGACTTGTTCTGCTTCACTCACTTCTAATCAAGAATCCAACTTCAACAGGACCGAATCATGAGTCGTGAGGCCACAAATATTTCCAACTCTAAATTACATGACAGTTTTTCATGTTCTGCTTCATTCATTTCTCATCATCTCTCTATTCAAAGTAAACGCAGGAGTTCCTTCTCGTATTGGAAACTGAAATCTTGAATGTCGATCAATGTCTTCAAAAAGTCTAAATATCTTAAATACATATGTCTATTAAACGGGGAGAGATATCAGTTTGGAGCTTACACATAATTGCCCATATCCCCACGAAATTTTATCACAGAATGAAGTGGTCAAGTGGTCTCTGTGGATGCTGCGACGACTGCTCTGTTTGTGAGTACATCTTGCCTCTAATTCTGGTGGGTGTGGGTCTGTTTTGTTTTGTTTTGTTTTAGGATAGTTTTTATATGATATTGGGATCCTTTTTCTGTCTTACTAATCAAAACATTTTGTTCTATTTTAGAACAGTTTTTATATAAGACCATACCCTTGTTTTCTCTTTATCGTTTGATCCGTGTGGGTCAGTTTTTTTTGAATAAAAGTGGCTATGCCACTTAACATTTTATTGATTAAAAATACAGTTTACACCCTCTGGTTCAAAAAGAGCATACCGGCAGAAAAGAGCCAGGGAAGAAAACCTCCGGTTATATCTCCAAAAAAAAAAGACAAAAAGAAACTAGCCTAGAACCTCAACCAGACTTAGACAGAAACCCCAAATACAATAATATCATTTCACCCCTAAAGAGGCCCCCCACAAAAAAAGACCCGGAATAGGATACAATTTCTTGGAACCAGAAACCCAAAACAAAATATATCTCCAAAACAGGCGAATCTGTTGACTGACATGGCGCTCCAGCTGTGAATATTTAATCTCCCCTTCCATCATAGCATTTCTACTCCACCAACCACATTTATTTCTCCCTTCTCCTTTCTTCTATTCTCTTCTATGTTTCTAGAGTTTTCTAGTTTTGGCATAATCTGGAAGCTTCCTTCCATACTTGGATATTAAGCTCTGTTTTTGTAAAGAGTAGATTTAAGAGAACAGATACTCTGTTTTTGATGGATGAACTAAAGGCAGGCATGACTGTAAAAGAGCACGACAGCTCTGTTTTGTTAAAAGGGCATTAATATAAAACTTTATGCTGTTTCTAATATAAACTTTGTTCTGTATAATGCTCTATACTGAATGTTGTGTTTACTGTTGCAAAACCCTGTTTTGCTTGACCATGCATTTCTAGCAGAGTCCACATAACATAGAAAGACAGTAGCAGTAGATGATCCAAGATCCAAAGATAAATTGTCTTCTTTCTTCAGAGGAGGAAGTGTCATAGTTGAAACATCTAATCAGCAACATCAACCAGACAATGTAATGCCAGGAAAAAGATAACACCACTGAGTCACAGGAGGAAGGTTGTGGGTCAGTTTTGTTTTGTCTTAGGACAGTTTTTATATAAGATTGGGATCTTTGTTTTTTCACTTATCTAATCAAAATATTTTGTTATGTCTTAGAAAATCGGTATCTTTGTTTTTTCGTTTATTTAAACAAAATTATGGTCATTTAGCGGTCTTTTATTTATTTTTCATTCTTTCTGCTACCTGAACGCTGCCCATGTGACTCTTCAGAATGTGCCTTCTTACCACCCAAACTTTTTTAGTGAATATATGTAGTATTTATTTTTAATCAATAGATTATGACACCTATTCATCAAAATAAAATAAAATATTTTATTCTATTTTAAAACGGTTTTTATATAAGATTAAGATCCTAATTTTCTGGCTTATCTAATAAAAAATAACTTTTTAATAATCATATTTATGAAATTATGAGATTTGTATGCAATTTGTGCAGGTTGGGTAACAACTTTCCTACCATGCGTTACGTTTGGGCAGGTGGCTGCGCATGTAGAGGGGGCAGATTCATGTCAGATAGATATATTCTATTCTACTTCAAATACTAGTTACTTTCAATACAAAAATCTATTTTTTTCTAAAACTGTTGTTTAATGGCGGACCTGTAATTTGCAGGCTGTTGTATACAAGGCTGCCTGTACATGGTGTTTTGCATGTTAGGAGTGCCATGCCTGTATACATGCGGATATAGGAGGAAACTGAGGAAGAAACATAATCTTCCAGAGGAACCCTGCGGAGACTGTTGTGTACATTTGTGGTGCGATTGCTGTGCACTCTCTCAAGAAGCCAGGGAGATCAAGGATAAAAAATCAGGTAACAATAGATTTATTTCTCAAACTTACATAATTATAAAAAGTTCATGTTTCTGTTATAACCTTCCTCTTACGCAAGATTATTGTAATATGCAGCAGAGAAAACGACTGCTCCCTCTGTGGTTGTCATGGTGAATCGTTAGTTTTTATGAGCTTGCTCATATTGCTCTTAAAATATTAGAGATGCCATTATATTTTGTCCTTTTAAAATAAGGCTGTATTAAAAATTGATGGAGAGAGGCGCGATGGAGGAGGTGGATATAGATATGAGTTATTTATTCATACCTACGAGATTGTAATGGTTAACTTTTTATAATATTTAAGCAATATTATGATGGTGAAAATCATATATCTTGAATTTATTTATTTTGTGTTTATTTTGGTTTGGTTGTTCTTTATGTAATGATAATTGTAAAGTGGCGCAATTTTTTTGAAAGTTAGAACATAATTTGGGTTTATTTTGACTTGGTTGAAAGCATAAACTCAATGAATAGTTGTGGTTAAAAGCAACAATAAAAATCTCATATAAGAGGAGAGGATGAATTCTCTTTATCATTGAAGTACAAACTATGCAGCCTCTAATTCACAAAAAAGGTATGTAGACAAGAACACTAGAAATGAATCCTTGAGGTTTGGACTAGGGTCTATCACTAATAAATGAAGTTATTATCACTTACATTATTATGCAACCATCAACAAGTGCTTCTATTAAGTGAATCTTGAGCAAGTAAGATAATGCTAATAAGACATTTAAATTAAATTAACATTCTAAGTAGCATATTTAGACTCCCCATAGATGTAATAGAGAATTATATAATAATATCACACATAACCTATGCCCAATAGACAAGACATGATAATGGTGTCATCTACATGAGGATAACCAACATAAATCAATCCTTAATTTTTATATGTCATAATGTATAGTTAATAATAACATTAATTATTCTTTAATCACATTAGATGGTACAAGAGTGAAGAATATTTAAAATTCATGACATAATTACATAGACATGATCTACTAATCTAGGCTAGAAGAGCTATAAAAATAGAGGATTTACTAGCCTTATCATCATGGTAAAAATAGTTTTGTGCTTCTTCCAACCCATGAAATATGATGAGTTAGCACTTTGATGAATTCACTTGAAACCACATTCTTATGAAATCAAGCTACCTATAAAGAAATGATTAGTGAATCTACAATAAAATCTAAGAAATTAATTATTTCATATTGTTTTTTACTTCCTCACCCAAATAAAAGACCTATTAATCCTCTCTATGTCTCTCAAACACTAAGAATTTCCATTAACTAAAATCATGACAAAAAATGTATAGGAAATTTATTTTATTTTGGGTACAGGATGAAAAGAATAATATAAACAATAGAGAAAGCAAATCAAATAATAGTCTAACTATGCTCTTATTTATTCTTATTTTTTTGGCTTTGTTTGTTTCTTCCTTGTGGGCTTCTATTAGATCATTCCAATTCCAACCCATCCATCTCATCTTCAATGACTCTAAACTTTTGTATTAGTGTATGCTTATATTGTTACTCTTTTTCCAATTCACTAGAAAAGGCCTTCAATTTTCATTTGTCATTTCCTCCTCTACAACCATCATCTTTCAACTTTAGGGATAAGGTTCACGATATTTGTGAAGAAATGGTTGAAACTTTCCTTCATACCAATTGTTGTCATACCCTATAGACACAAAAAATGCACCCAAAGAATCCACATGTAACTACATGCAAGGGTTTAAAGCTAAAATCCTCTACCTATAACAAGTGCATATGAAATTATATCAATGAAAGTAGTGTCCATTATTCCATGCATTTATTGATGACATGTTATTGATCCATCTTTGTCTCTTCAATTTATAGTCTTTTAAATCTCTCTACAACCAAACTATAACCCTTTTTATTGGGAATATGTACATGGTGAATATCTACTTATCAAACCACTCAAAATTATCAATATTTATAACCATCTTAGAGGATATGTAGCCATGGCCACACACTCATTAGAATCTTTGATGAAATTAATCTACCCTTTATGCTATGATCTAAGTTAACACTTTTCTATTGATTAAAAGTAAGAAGTTTCCAGGTCCACAATAACTAATATCATCAATTTATGGATTTGATTGTGTGTAATTTTATAGCATCATGTTCAACCAATTTATAAAATGATAGATGTCCATACTATGTGCTAGGGTTCCCATCCTACCCTCTTTATCTTTGGCATCTTCTAATTTATTTATTTCAATAGTTATCTATAGATACCCTAAATAGTCCCGACTAGCAAAAAACACTATTTAACTAATTTTCACTCTTTTTCCCTAAATGATTAAATAATACATTATTATTTTTAATTATTTTCAAATTTTATATTTGTCTATTAATTAAGTGATTTTACATTATTTAATTGATTCGTCCTCAATCATAATTTCTGACTAATTAAATAAATCTCATTTATTTAATAAATGTCCTAATTTAGCCTTATCTATCCTGATTAATTAAATAAAAACACATTATTTAATTATGTCACTAACATTATTTATTCTTCTAAATTAATTAAATTTTTATCATTAATAATTTAATTAAACTACTTTCCCTTCTTCAAATTCAAATAATTAAATCAATTATTCAGTTTCCCCAAAATCACTCAACATGGTCAATTAATAAATATACATTTATTTATTAAAGTCAAACACATTTTGCACGTTTCTCTCAAACATTAATTAATTATTAAATTAATTAATACATCCTCACATATCTTGATTGAATAAATCTTGACCACTAATTTCTCAATCTATTTCCCAATCCCACTAATCATTCAATCTAATCCCACTGATTATTCAATTAAATCCCTTAATTGGATCAATCAGATGAGTTAACTAATCAATCTATTTCCTCTCAGCGGTTCTCAATTGTTGATCTTGATCTTTCATTGTTGCATCTTGATCATTCATCTAAAAATCATAAATCTATAAAACAACCTTCGTTCTTCTCATAATTATAAAAGCTAATAATCTGAAGAATTTGTGGAGAGGTCATTTCAAATTGACTATTGAAGCACATTGAGAAAATACTTGCATTCTAGATCATCATTACTACTACCTATGAAGCTTTTGCAAACATGGAGGCTTCGTATTGATCAAGCAATCCAACATCCATTATTAATATGAATACACTCCGAAATGTGATGGTAAAATTGTAGTCTTTGAATTCATTTAAATATTCTCATTTATGCTGACATTGCTTGTTGAATTCATTTTCTTTACAATCACATTTCATGAGTAGGTTGAGTTTTTATCTTGTTTTGATTTCAATTGATCTTTTTCATTGCTATATTCCATTGATCCATTTCCCCCTTACACATTCTAGCATGCTTGGTGGGACCTAGGCCCTTAACTCTAATGTTTTCATCATGTTTTATGAATAGTTCTAGGTTTTGGGTTGCTGTCGTTTTGGAATCTAGGCATGGTCATCTCATTTTTGGGTCACTATTGCACATGAATCTGACTGCGATCATCCTATTTTTGGGTCACTATTGTCATAATTTGGTCATGGTTGTACTTTTTATTTTAATGTATAAAAAAGCGTTTTTGATTTGTAGACCTGTTACAGAGCCTCTATCATCTTAGAAGGAAGGTCGATATTGTTAAAATGTGCTGTGGTTGTCCTAATTTTGGGTCGCTATTGTTCATAAAAGGGTTACTATTGTTCAAGAAAGGGTTGCTACTGTCTAGCAATCAACACTTTTTATACCCTATCTTCAATCGGCCATATCTTGGTCATACGAAAGTATTTTTTAGTTCTTTTTTTTGAAATGGGGTATAATTTCATGCTCTTTGCAATAGTGTAGGTGGTTTTTAGTTTTTGTATAGTTAAATTTTCCCTTGATGTAGGTCTAAAGCTAACACACATTGTAATTTGGTCTAGGTTGTAGGGTTTGGATGTTGAATCGATTGTCTAACCCTAACTACTTGTTGTTTGTTGTGTTTTGTGAGATTGTTTGACATTGTTAGTGCAACTCTTGCATGGCCATGCAATATTTTTGTTTGAACAACCAATCTTTTACTTGTAGGGTTGACAAACGATCCAAGGCTTTTAATTTTCAAGCATTCGTATGGATATTTTTAAGTAAACATTTACATTTGGTGCTTTAAAATAAATTCACTTTCTATTGGTGCACTAAAACTAAACAAAACAACTTGACCACTTTGATTTGGTGCACTAAAATTGGACAATATAACTTGAACTTTTATATTTGGTGCTTTAAAAATGAATTCACTTTCTCTTGGTGCACTAAAACTGAACAATACAACTTGAACATTTATATTTAGTGCATTAAAACTTGCTTACAATCTTCACATTTCATTTTGGTGTCTAAAATTGAACGTTTCATCCTAGTTTAAAATTTGATTGTAATGAAAACCAATGGTTTCATGGCATTTTTTTGTTTGAAGTCTCAAATATTTGCAGTTTGTGCTTTTAAAACATGAATTGTTATCTTTAAACGCCTCATTCTTGGGTTTAAAATCAAATTGCAATAAATTGTCTAATGTGTCCACCATGATTGGCAAGCCAAGTGTGTATCCTCTCCCCCTGCATCTTTTGACAATCCTAGGTGGATGTGTACACCAATCTATGACACAAAAAAGGTGCCGATTTTATTTTTTAACCCGAAATGGCCATTTGGTGAGCGCCAAATTTGGTGCTTTCCAAATGGATTGGATGACTGAGCCTAAGGGTTGGTTGACTGAGCCTAAGACTTGATATGTGAAAATTCAAATAATTTTGGTGCTCTTCATTTGGTGAGTGCCAAATTTGGTGCTAGCCAAATGGATTACTTCATTTGGAACTCACCAAATTTGGCGCTCGCTAAATGAAGTGCTCCATTTGGCTAGTGTAATGCCCTCCCCAAGATTAAGCTAATAGAATACTACAAAATAACTAAATAAGAGAAGTAAATAATAAAATAGAATAATTAAAGATAAACTACTAAATTTATAACTTGTCTAATGATAGAAATAATGATGAATTCTTGTATACTCCAAAAGAATATTTTTCAAGTTAGATACTTTCTTTGCTAATCCAACAATTAAATTTACAAGAGGGAATAAATAAATGATAATGTCACCAAAAAAAAATCCGTAATCATTACTTTATGAGGATTCCAATAATGTATACACCCAATGTTAATATAAACAAAACAAATGATTTTTCCTTTTTAAAATCAAACATTATTGTTCCAACTTTACACTAATTGTAATAATCATTTGTATTCATTTAAACTACACATAAACATGGAAACACATTTAGATAAGGTTAGTATTAAATCTCCGCAATAACATTAACTTGTCCCCCTAGAGATATTATTACCACTATATCAGAATCAAATAGGACATCTAAATTTTTTAGCGAAGGTAAAATCAAGATTACATAAAGACTGCGATATATAATAGAATAAAATACTAAAGATGCATCATAAGTGTTGAATCAACCTCAATCTATTTACCTTTCCAAGTGAGCTATTTAATGCCTTATCATTAGAAATGAAGAAACTAATTTAAACAATACTTTAAACCAATATTACAAGCATAAACATACAAGAAATAAGCTAACAAGAACTATACCATCCAATATTGAACACCCTATCGTTATAGGACTAATAACTCAATAACTTGAGATAATTGATTATGTATATTTGTAGTACACACACACAACTAAACATATACACATAATTCATGACTATTTAGTTCATTAAAATTTTTTAGTAACTATACTTTAATGGATTTAGAAGCTTTAACATTATAGTTCACAAATTAAACCTTATTTCTTTACTTCATAACTCTACCCAAATTATTATTCTTCTTACAAAAATTCCTAGGTGATTTAAATTACCAACTTTGCTTACTATACCTAGACTCTTGTATGATAAGTTGTTTGAATCATTTTGATATAGATTAAAATATTATTATTCTTGGATTAAATGGAGATATTGTTCATCCACTAATAAACCAAATAAGTAATTAAACTTTCTAACAAGAATACAATCCTAAAAATAAGTGAATAAATAAAATCAACAATTTGGAACCAATATTTCTAAGCACTATACACTTAGGGCTCTTAATGGATAACTAGAAACTAATTTTTAAAAACTAACTTAAGAATCCATATAAGGGTTTATTCTAATGTTTCCATCTTTCATATTTAAGAGTTCCTTTAGATATTTCTCTTTCCTTCATGATACCCTAATTTAGTTTCATTCAATTTGTTTTTGGTTTTCAATTTATTGTTTTAGTTTCAAAGTAGGAGATGGTAATGTTTTAATTATAAATTCTATTTGGTTTACTGGGTTTCTCTGATTTTTTGATATTTTCTAAAAATATTGGATTTCTAGAAACCTTTTAAATTTTATCATCTAACTCTTTGTTTTTCATTCTACATGAACATATTTTTAGGATTGTTTTATGACAGATTTTTATTGTGAATAAGGATGCCAATGTTTTCTTAATAAATCATAATTGGTGATTTGGGTTAACACAATTTTTAAATACATTTTTTTTTGAAATTAATGATAGAAAAACCCATTAAATTATATGCTTCAATACCATGTTTATTAGTTTTTATGATTAAATACATGAAACTACTTTTAAACATGTTATAGTTTGTCATAGGGGCAACAATATTGTTACCTCAACAAAACCAACATGTTTCTCTCTTGAAATCCATTGGATGAAAGTACCAAGATATATTTATTATTCAACACATGTGCCTAAAATACAAATATCCACAAAGAAGAAAAATAATATGGCCAATGGGCTCTTCACCCAACCATAGGATTGAGATTCAATCCACGGGCCCAAACTAGCATCACATAGCACTTCCAAAAAATACTTTCTACATAGAATTGACAACCAAAGTGTAACATATAACATCCACATTACTAAACTTGACACATTACAACCACTAATCACAAGGACACCTAAAAAAGTTTACCCTTAATATACTTTGCACTTCACAACATCTTGCATTCATATTCCTTTGTTTTAACACACAAAAGGGTATAAATGAAATTAAAATAAACAAGGTGGAAGAATAAAAAATGCAAACCCCAACACACTACTTGCAACAACACAAGAGATTCAACATCAAATTTCACATAGATTTTTTTTAAGCAAGACCAATATGACAAAAAACTCATTACAAATCAACAAAGATAGATAACTAAAAAGGTAGACCTCATTGAGAAATTTTTCTATCCAACTTGTGGAAAAAATCCCTCCAAGCACTTTCTTCCATTGATCCTCCTTCACAAATATGTCAAGAACTCCAAATGAAGAATGAAATGGAATAAGAACTCAAGAAAAATTACCAAAAGGAATCAACCCAAAGACAAGAACAAATTGAAAAAGAAGAAGAGAGAAAAACCCCCCTTCTCACAAATAGAAATAATAAATGGAAGGTGAAAAGGAAACCACCTTCTCAACTTTTCAAACGCCCTTTCAACTCTAATTTTTGTAACTTTTTATAAGTGGGTAATTAGAGTGGGTTTAAGACTTTATTAAAGGGGTTTTATGGAATAAAAATACCCCTATCCCATAAGCTTATCACCTAGGGAACTTTCTAAATAAATAATCCCTAGATGTAGTGCCCCTCCATTCTCACTTTGGATGTGCAGGTAGTCTAGCTAAGGAACCTAAAGATGAAGGTAAAATAATAGGGATATTTAGGGTATGTGTCAATTATGTTAGACAGTTGATGTTGTACATTATGAACTTATGGACTATGTGTGTGTTCATACATGTTCGTTACTAGGATGCAAGCTATGGGCATATTTGTGCTATGGAAGTGCTTTATCTTTATGACTTTCACATGATTCTGACATATTATTATCATGATGATCTATGATATTATGATTTTTATTATAATTATATTTATTATCCTGAAGAGGTACTGACTTGTGTTCAAGTGTTGTGGTTGCAGATGGAACATGAGCTTCTGTTAGTACTTTTGTGAGTATGATGCATATTGTTATGTTATTATTAATATGCAAAGATTTATTTGGATAGTTAGGTTCAATGCAATAGTATGTTGTTAGGATAGGTGGAAAGGGTGACATCGTACCATTGGACATATGGGAGACATATGGGAATGAGATGCGATTGCTAGAGTTCCTTCCCTAGTGCTTCGACTATTAGGAATATGTGCTCTAACTTGTATGCTTGAGTGAACAGGTACTAGGCTACATCTCCAACCGAATTAGCAAGTCTACGCGTGCCTCTAATCCCTAATCCCAATGGTGGTTGAGGATATAACATCTAGGACCAAGTTATACCCTAACCCTAGCCATTATCCCCAATTAGGGACAATTGATTCAGTGTGTGACCATCTTTCTGGGTTGTCATGGGACAATGCCCAATCTCCTATACCCTAGGGTTGGAGTGTTGCACTTGTGTGAATGTTTTTGTTAGGTTATGTGATTGTGTAACTCCAATGTCGAGCTTTGAGTATGGATTTAGTTAAAATGGTGCTAATTCCTTTGGTAAGTTAGGTTAGTCACTGTTGTGATCATTCTCATTATTTATGTTTTAAAGTGAATGTTTCCTTTCAGTAAGAAGTTATTTTGTGGTTTATGCTTTGTCTCTGATTGTGACCTATTTAAGTGAAGTTAGCTTCTAGGTCAGATATGTTGATGGTAACTATAATTTTCATGTGGGGATTGGGGGTGAGAAATTATGCATTTTTGGGGGTTTGAGAATGGAGAGATTTTTCATGGTTTTGAAGTAATTTTTCAATTTTTTTTGGGAAATTTTGAGTGGTTTTGAATTGAAATTTGGAGGAGAGTGAATTGGATTTCAATTATGGTTTGAGGGGAATGGATTTGCTACTAGATTGTGTGGAATTTTTATTTCTAATTGTGCTTTGGATTAGAGATTCGGGTTTGGAAAGCTTCTTCAATTTTCAACTTCTTTTTTCATCATTGTTCTTCGAATTTGAGGTAGGAATTTTCTTGATTTTGATATTTATGCATTTCAGATTTATAGGCATTTGAAAAGGGTTAAACTAATTGAGGTTTTAATGTTTTTGATAATCTAAAAAAAGATCCGGTTGTTGGGTTTCTCATTCTCTCATTTGGCTGTATTGCCAAAAAGAAGGTTTTTAAGGGAGCCGTTTGTTGTTTCACATTTTGTGAATTTTTGAGTTGTTTTTGGTCAATTCCACTCATGGTTCTGAGTAGTCGAGGGTCAAATCTAAAAAGGGTTTTTGATGGATTTGGATTTTGAGTTGATTTGATAGTTTTATGGTTGGAAGACTTGACTATTGTCAAGAGTGTTTTTAAGGGAGCCATTTTTTGTTTCACATTTTTTGAATTTTTGAGTCATTTTTTGTCAATTCCAACCATGCTTTTGAGTATTTGAGGGTCAAATATGAAATGGGTTTTTGACAGATTTGGATTTTGAGTTGATTTGATTGTTTTATGGCTGGCAGACTTGATTGTTGTCAAGAGGGGTTTTAAGGGAGCCATTTGTTGTTTCGCATTTTGTGAATTTTTGAGTCATTTTTGGTCAATTACGCTCATGCTGTTGAATGGTCGAGGGTTAAATCTGAAATGGGTTTTTGACGGATTTGGATTTCAAGTTGATTTGAGTGTTTTATGGCTAGCAAACTTGACTACTATCAAGAGGGATTTAGCTCAGTTCTGAAGGTTGTATAGGAGGATATAACTCTATCCGTTGATTTGTATTGTGTTGTACCATCTATGATTGAATGTGTTTACTATTTGTATGTTGATAATCCCTTCCTATTTGTGAAATCTTGTGTTGGGGCTTCTGTACTGTGAAGGGATCAATTGTACCAAGGTTATGCATTGTTGGTCCTGATTATGAACTGCTGAGAAAGAGAAATTAAAGTTGGATATCATGTTATAAGATTGTGCAAATGATGTAATGTGCTTCATGGTATTTTTTGTGGTATAATGATCAACTTTTGGGTTTTCTATCCGTTTGTGTTATGTGTTGGGCCTCTAGAAGTATCTAAAAGTCTTTGTGAAAGTCCTTGTGATTTTTGGTTGATTCTTGTTTTAGGTATTCTCCTTTGGATGTTTAGTGTCAAAAACTTGGTGTTTTTGTTGCTTTCTTGTGCACGTGGGGCCTAGTGTTGTCTCCTATCATGGAGGGAGTGGGTCTCAGGGTTCCACATGGTAGAGTGGTATTTTCCAACCATCCATTGGGGTTTATGTGGTATAGTTCGTGTGCAACATGGAGAGTCCTTACTCCCACTTCATTCCAGAGCTGGTTTTATGGTGAAAATGATATTTCTAAGTAAATTGTGTCCAATATGTATTATATATATGTACCTCTCAGATGAATGAATCTTATACATTGTAACATTCTTGTAAAGGAAATGTGATTGAATTGATGGAATCTTGATGATATATTTATTGTTGTTTATTATGTAATGGAAAGGTTAATGCAAGAATGTTGTATTTATGATGCATATGAACTTAATTTATTAGTAGATGTGATAAATCTTTATGTACCTATTTCATGGTGTTGATTAGGATTAGGTTCATATTGGCATAGTGTTAGATGAGGTCTAATCATAATTAAGTTATGTTATCATATGTAATTTGATGTATGAGATTTAATTATACATTCATAGGATTGACTAGATGTGTTCTTAGTGTATCATATGTCTTTATATAGGTTTAGTTAGTGTAGATGTGTCATAGTAGTGACATTAGGGGACCATGGTGGATAGGTGTGTAAGTGGGCTATGATTAATGTTACTTTTAGGTCATAATGTGATTGTGATATGATGTTAATGTAATGATGTTATCCATGTTAATTTTTGATTTTCATTAGTTAGTGTCACCTTAGTTTATTTAAAAAAAACAAATTATTGGCATGCTATTTGTGGAATTTTTTGTTGATCCAATGGGTCCCTTAGCAGGGCATTACATAGATAACTAAAAGGGTAGACCTTAGTGAGAAAGTTTACTATCCAACTTGTGGAAAAGCTCCCTCCAAGCACTTTCTTCCATTGATCCTCCTTTACAAATATGGAAGGAACTCCAAATGAAGAATGAAAACCCAATAAGAACTCAAGAAAAATTCCCAAAAGGAATCAACCCAAAGACAAGAACATACTAAAAAGTAGAAGAGAGAAAAACCTCCCTTCTCCTCACAAATAGAAAGAATAAAAGGAAGGTGAAAAGGAAACCACCTTCTCAAATTTCAACCGCCCTTTCAACTCTAATTTTTGTCACTTTTTATAAGTGGGTAATTAGAGTGGGTTTAAGAC
Organism: Sequoia sempervirens; assembly: GCA_007258455.2. Classification (NCBI taxonomy): domain Eukaryota; kingdom Viridiplantae; phylum Streptophyta; class Pinopsida; order Cupressales; family Cupressaceae; genus Sequoia; species Sequoia sempervirens. The sequence continues at coordinate 36,618,190 of VDFB02193867.1, forward strand.
TTTATTAAAGGGGTTTTATGGGATAAAATACCCCTATCCCATAAACCTATCACCTAGGGAACTTTCTAAACAAATAAGTCCACATAAAAAATACATAAAACATAAAATAAGTGACCATATTAATAAAGTGATGTAAGGGACTAATAAAACAAGTCACATACACAACCCATACCACACAAAAAAAGGTTAAAAGAATTATAATCAATTAGAAAATTAGATCCACTAATCTACACAAGTAACATGCAATTTAACACTCCTCACTTGTATGATACCTATTATAGAGTCAAGAAACAACTGAGTGAATACTATCTGTTATCAAAATATTACCACTTATGTTAATAAAATATTTAACTTATAATGCATACTACTATAAGTAACATTGACTATCAATAATTGTCTTCATAATCACAACTCCTCACATCTATGATATGTAATCACCTAACATAATGTAATCCACTTAATATACATAATAATGTTACCAACAATTGAGCCTCTTGATCATTGCATATTTATGTAGATAAAGAATGTAACTCATCTGACTATCATAAGAATTCACAACAACCGTTAGATAGGATTCATCAAGAATATGAACATCTTCATGGTGTAGCAACAACCATCACTCATGTGTACTATCCAACATGAAAGAACATGTAATATATCATATAAATCATAAAAAAATTAATAATATCAATAAGGCCACAAGGGATGGGGTCTTATATTCTCCCCCCTAGGATTAGGCTTCCTCTTGGAAGTCCCTAAAAGTGAAGGTAAACACAAGGAATAAGCACTTGTCAATAATATCTTATGCAAAATTTCCCAAGTATGACAATAGAAATTTTTATCTTCAAAACTATTCTAAAATATTAGGAAATTTTACAATTTATCTACTAAAAGGATGATCCTTCCATGATACACACCAATATTATAGATACCAATTTCATATTACTATCACTTATAAGGTTATTAATAACTACACTATATATATATGTTTACTTCAATCATCATTACTTTGACTAATCGAACAATCATTTCACAACATAATGAATTTACATATTAAACAATCATTCATTTCCTTTTACCATGAAAATGACAACAATTAATGCATAACATCATAGATATTGGTTTACAACACTCACACCATCAACACAACACTAACAAATCCCATAGTTTAGGGAATGGAATTTATGAGGAGGAATAGTGCCAAATGCCATATCACTGATCTGGAATAACTGCCATCACTGTTTAATCAACCTCACAAGATAAATTCCTCAACACATTTTCACCCCCATACGACCTGCTAGGGATCCATCCTGGATATAGCAGTTTACATAGTTCACATCATGACACATATGCCAGTAGCTCAAAGAAGCCTCAAACTTAAGAAGATAAAAATAAGATTTCAAAATTTACAACAAAGTCTCAAGAAGTAAAAAGAAGAAAATAAATAAGTAAATAAATAAATCGAGTACAAAGGAAGCATTTCAATCCAAATAAGAACTATTTAAATTAAATTAAGTCCTTGAGGAAAAAAGGACCACAGAAAATTCAATATCCAAAAATATAATAGTACTGGAAAAAACAATAAAAGAAAATAAAATACACATTTCAAAAAAATTGGTACATTACACACACTATGTGACTTCTTCAAGCCACTCAAGGGGTGGAGGGGAATGGTGGTTCTGAAACCACATAGCCAAAAAAACATAGTGGTCTCATGCCACTTATAATATTTATGGTGGTCTCAAACCACAAAATAATCATATAGTAACCAAGCATAGTCCCACACAACCCGAGACATGCCAACAAATAGCCATATATATATGGAGTAGCCTATAAAATAAGTCATTTGTACATTGAATCTTACCCAAGAGAACATCATTCACCAATACATATCTCTATAATCATCCCTATAGTTCTATCATAATTACTGTAAATCTTGTAACTTAAGAAATGATGTAATATATATATATATATATATATATATATCACAAGCCTTACATTTTGTCATTTTATATTCTTTCATCAAATACTGGATGATAAGAATTAAGCAATTACATTCTTCTCCCTCTATTTCCAACACTATTCAGGATCATGAATGGTTAAAGAATTACCTGTATGTGAATAGATCAATACTGATACCACACAAAAACTGCATCTAATACTCATACATCTGAATATCCAATCTATGTAACATCTGTAGCCCAAGTGGATCCAAAGTTTGGAACACCAGATCCATCCTCAACCCATATGATACACTTAAGGAAAAAGGTTTTGCACTATGGACCAAAAAATGTGGTCCTCAAAGGAGGAGTAGATCCAACTCAACAATCCAAGGGAGATCATGATTTCTGACACCTGTCCACTAGATAGCACAAGAACGCATCAAGAACAATCATAATTTCCAATGGACGAGGGAATCCCTCAACCCCAAATGGAGGATCTCAACCCTCAAGCAAGATCAGCTCCTTAGTCACTTTTTTTCACTATGGACCAACAAATGCAATCCTCAAAGGGGGATTAGATCCAACTCAACATTCCAAGGGGAAACCACATTCTTGACATCTGTCCATTAGCAGGGACGTATCAAGATTCGTAATGTTCCCATGTTCCAAAGAACGGGGGACTCCCTCAACCCAAAACGAAGGAGGCTCTCAAACCTCAAGTGAGATAAACTCCTTAGGCACACCAAAACCCCCATTACATAAATAAGATTCCAAACTAAACTAAAACACACAAAAAGTGCAATATCATCACACATAATTTAAAACGAGGGTATATAGAAGTAGATCATCCTAGATGTCCACCACACCCTTATCCCAAGTTGGATACCTAGTATCTCAAACTTGAGTCACAAACATAAAATTCATTGGTTTCTCACAACACATATTATATTGCACTTAAAAAAATTTAGACACTGTATCATAGATTTTAGCACCCTAATCCTTTCTAGCACTTCTAGGGTTTTTCACCTAAAAGGAGAAAGAAGGGCCAAAATAGGAAATGCTACATTCAAAGTTAATGTAAAATGGATGGAATATACTTGGATGCAATGTTTGAATGCAAGAAACTAATAAGATTGATTGATTAATGAATGGAAACTACAAGAAAATAACTTGTTTGAAAACACATTATGTAATGCAAAAACACCTAGAAATGAATGCAAATTGCAACAAAACTTGACGAAACTGAAAGTGTGCACCTAGATTATGGATGGAAACTAGAAATGGCTTCTGGAATGTTGTTGATGCTGATTTTTAGGCCTAGTGGGACTCATTCACCATTCTGGGCGAATTAGTCCCTGTTCTACAAAACTATTCTAGAACCTGTTTTGGACAAAAGGGTATCTAAAAATATAGAAAACCAAAAACTGACCTTGGAGTGGGACTCATTCCCCACCCATGGTGAATGAGTCCACTTTTGAATTTCTAAATATTCAAAGGTGGAATTCGAAGCTTTTGGTCTACACTTTGGCTTTCTACAGGTGTCCGCTTCTAAAACTATGATTTCTAAACCTGAAAGTGAGTTTTTGTTAATATTTTGACTTACAAAATTAAGAGAAGACCTAAACAACTTTTCAACTTTATTCTTAATTATTTCCAAGCTTCCAAGATGCCTAAATCTGCAAACACACAAGACAAGAGATAGAAATGTTGGATGTTAGGGCATGGGGGTTTGCCTTGGTCAAACCCCTTTTAGGTAATTAAACCAAAATGATGAAAGAGTGTAATGAAACATGCAATAATGGAGTTTATTACCTTTCCATGATGTTTTATCTTGAATGTCAGTAACAAAACATGAAGAATCTTCCCTTGAATGTTTGAAAATGCTATCTTAATGACTTGCAATGCAAAAACCCTAACTTGCTTGACTTGAGATGGAAGATTGGTGGATAAGTAATGAAGAATGAATGTGATTTAGGGTTTAGAGAGGTGATTTTATAGGAAATTCACCTTATTATCCCAAAAATTGGATCCCTAAGGCTGACATGTAAAAATAATAAACTTAAATTTCAAATTTTCTTGCTCAAAGGTCAAAATTGAACCAAATGGGACTCATTGGCCACTCATGGCGAATGGGTCCCACCTGGATGGGACTGATTTGCCATGGATGGTGAATGGGTCCCATAGGGGCCATTTTGACAGCTAAGATGCTAGGAGATAAGGAAATAAGGTTTAAATTGCAACTTTGTCTGGTATTTTATCAAATATTGCCTCAGGATGCTCAATATGGGTTAATAGGGGCCTATTAATGATGATGCAAAGGTCAATTAGGGATTGGGACACAAAATTCAATGTGAAAGTGTGATTTGGATACACTTTACAACACTAAATGAGGTCCACATAGCCTAGGAAGGCACAAGAACCAATGTGAATGTCAAGACACATTACAACACTAGTTTAGCATTAAATTTATTTTACAAGCCTTATAAATTGACGTGATAATGTTATTAAATAAATTTTATAATGTTTAATTATGGGAAAGTGGGTTTATTAAGTTTATAAAAGCGTGAAATTCCTTTACAACACTTTACAATACCTTTACAAGACATTGATAAATGCATGCTATTCAATTTTCAAGGGTCCAAGACCTAGTGTGGATGCATAAAATGCCTCACAACACCTAAATCAAGGCCTTATTAAGTCTAATTTATCATGAACTATTCCCATGTCAAGCAAGAGGTCCTTTTTTCTATGGTACATTTAGCCCCCACTTTAGTGAGAGGATGAACTTGCTTCAAACTCACACTAAAGTAGAAATTCAAGAGAGATCTAAGTGTACAAATGTAGATGACAAAGAATGAAAAAGATCAAAGGAGGTTGCGCAAGCGCCTAGGATCCAAGATCCTAAGTCAAACCATCAAGATGCATAATCATGCAATGGAAAGAAAGAGAAAGATGAAAATGAAAAGGTGGTTCACGCTTCGATCGTTTGTCCCACTAGTTGTGCATTAGATCTAGGCTTATTTATTTCAGAAAAAGAAATGCATACTCACTTTGGGGCAATGAAACTCTTGGCTGTTTGCAAGGTGAGAAATCCCAAAAAGTATACTCAATCTAGGGCCATGAAACTTCTAGTCATCCACGGGGTGAGAAAGCCAGAAAGGTGAAGTACATATCCTAGTTGGTATGCACTCACAAACACATAGGTGGCTATGGGGAAAGTTGTGCCTTAGAATGAGCTTCCCGCTCAACCATACCATAGTTATACCTCCTGATAACTTTAATAAGGCACCACAATGACAAACCATTTTTGAGCTCTATGAAGTAAGAAAAACTTTGTATGCTTGACACTCATAGACATTGTAAATGCAAGGTAGTGTAAGGATTGTTCAAAGGGATTTTTCTTAATTTGTACAATGTATCATCTTAGGGAACATCATGCTCAATATATCCAAGAGAGGATAAGTACAAAAGAAGTATCACGCTCTTGGAGGGAATCAAGCCCAATGACCACAAAAAAAAATGGACACATTACAAGAAGAAAGAAATTGCACAATGAAATGTGAGTGGTGATGTATTCCCCCACTTTAAAGTGGTTGCGAGCACTAGTACTATGAGAAATTGCTTTAAAGTAGAAGGAGAACATGAGAGCTTATGTGGAAAGCCCTATGCCAATTCATGTGTTTCCAATAAGCTACACCATGAAAAAGGGAGTATGTCACATGCGAGCCAACTTAAGGCACGTCGTCCACATCCCAAGCTTGCTCTTATATGTTCATGAAAGGTTAACGACTAGCAAAAGGAGGCAATGAAAAGTGACATACGAGGACTAGGCTACTAAACCTTTTTCCCCCACTTAGTGTAGGAAAAAGGTGAGCCAAAATGATTGATGAAATGTAGGCTGGAGTGAAAATCGGTATCAATTAGAGGAGTTAGATGCCCCCACAGAAGGAAGAATACCAAACTCCTAAAAAATGTTGGATTTTATGATGCAAAGCCATACATTCATTAGTGGAATGACCATGAACTCTATGATAGGCGCAAAATGACATCTTGTAATAGCATTTCTTACGAGTTCTGGGAGGTAGGGTGATCAAGTGATCTTGGAAGAGTCTTGACAAGATACCCTCTTGATCAATGTTAGAAGGTGGTCTTGTGGTTTGCATCAAAGATACATCTTGATTAGTATGGTTTGTCATATCTTCACAAGACTCTGTAGATTGTGAGAGTTTTTTCTCTCCTTTCTAGGAAGGTTTAAAATCTAATGAATTAAAATTATTAGTGTCTTGCGAGATGACATTGACATTAAGTGAAGAGTTCATTGTTTGTTTGATGTTTTGGGAAGGAGAAGTTTCAAGACCACTAATTTTGATGAGTTCAAGATGTTTTATAGTTAAGGTTGGCTTCGAAGAATGTTGTGTGAGAGTGTTGATGTTGAGGGAAGGCTTGGAAATTTCTATTGATCAAAAGACAATAGCCAATACCATGAGTTGTTTGTTGTGTGATAGGGTCTATAGGGTTGCATATACCTTATTCGTGAGCACCACATCCTTTTCCACTATATCCAAGTTGTTTCATAAGCTCATAACCATGTCCATAAAGTTTCTTCATTGCTTTTGAATTGGGTGGTTGTTTGTTGTTATGTTCGTGAAAGGTTGTTTTGTAGTTTGCTTATTTGTCTAAAGTGGTTGAGGCAAATGCTTTCGAAAGGTCATCTGAGTTATGTTCGAAATCCAAGGAATCCCAATAATCTTCTGATAGTGTCATGACTTGTTCAATATGTTGTTGTTTGTCTTTTTTTCAAACGAGTTCCACCTGTGTGGTTGGTGTTAATGTGTTCAAGGAATTTTCTTTGTTTTCTCAAGTTGTAAGGCACTATCAGGTTCAAGATCAACGTCAAGTATGTGGACTATGTTGTTGTAGATGTATTTAAATTTGCAATGAAGAGTGGAAGGCACACTGTTCATTGCATGAATCCACTGTCTGTCTAAGATCAGATTACATGAAAGTTCATAAGGCATGACATGGATTGGTGTATTCAAGGTGGCCACTCCAACAGTAAGAGGTATAATGATCACCCCTAGTGGTTTCTTTTCAACATTGTCAAATCCCATAATGGAGAAAGAATCTGGTCAAATGGTTGATTGATCAATACCAAGCCTATCCAAAAGGATCACACTACACACATTGAGGGCAAGACCAATATCTACAAGAGCTATCTTTATCCCTTTTAATTTGTATTGTGCTATGATTATGAAAGCATCATTTTGTTTTTGTACATCCAAAGAGGGGAGTTCACTTTGGTAGAAAACGATGTCAATATTTTGGCCTTGAATCATTCCTGCAATATCATTTGGTGGCACATTAGAAGGGACAAGAACTTGTTGTAAGGATATTTGGATCATGTTGTGATGGTGAGGGGAGGCTTGAAGAAGGTCCCATAATGATATCTTAGCATGAATATTCTTAAGTTTCTCAACAAGATCATACTCCTTGCGACCTAGTAAGAAAGGGTTAGGTGGGATAGGATTAGGCAATGGTAAGGGTGTTGGTGTGGGTTGTTGCGGTTGTGGATTATTTCGAGTGTTATATGTATGAGAAATGGTATTATATCTCGGTTGCTGTGATACATTAGTTTGAGGAGGGTAAAGGATAGTTCAGGTTTATTTTGAGTTTGTTGTTTGTGTGAAGGTGGGTAGAGAATTAGAGGGTTGTTAGGATGTCCCACGGCGTATGTGTGAGGTCCATTGATCAAGAGGGATCTAAAGAACACTTGTGCATAAATAACCTCAACAGTATTGGTTTGATGTATCTCTGATAAAGGGAAATCGAGAGTCATAATTTTATCTAAGGAAGACACATTATTATTGTTTCCTTTTTCAAACATCGTGATATTATCCCTAGGAGTGTTTAGGAGAACAACACGCTACATGTTCTTGACAAGTAAGGCTTGGTTCTTCCACAATAACTTCAACGCCAATAGGGGAATGATCAATGATGGGATTATCAAGAGGGAGATGATTTGGAGAAGGTGTTAGTTGAGTGTCTATTGTATTTAAGGTCTCATTCTTTTGTGCCATGTTATCTACCCTACTAGGAGAGCTTTTAATATGTTTATCCAAGTTTGAAGTTTCTATAGTAGCTTCGTCAAAAGTGGGGGAGGCATCAAGTGAAGGACCAATATGGTTGTCAAATAGATTTTCCCAAATGGGAGGAGCATGAGGGAAGGGAGGATTGAGGGTTTCATGATTCTTAATAGGAATGTTTTCTAACACCAACCTATCCTCTTTACATTGAGGAGGGATATTAGGAGATGGAAAAGTATGATTGTCATGGTTATGGAGACTAGGTAAGGTGATGTTTAAGAATGTTTCTATGATATCATGTTCTTGTTTTCTAACATCTTCCAAAGGGGAATGAGGAGATGGACAATCAAGACCATCAAGACTTGTAACTTCCTTCACCAAGATACCTTCGTCACTAATAGGAGAGGTATAGGGGGAAGAACAAGTAGGATTGTGATGATTTTCTACACTACCATTCTGACCAATGGGAAATTTAAGATTAAGGATTTTACCAAGGGTTTGATAATTTTTCTTAAAGTCCTCATTGTTGTAATCAAAATTGAACTCATAAGAGGGAATGTTGTATTTATGCAATCTAGTTTTAACCAAATCAAAACCAAATCTTTTGAAAGAAAACATGCTATGATGAAGAAGGAAAGAAAGTACAATGAAATGACTTACAATTAAATGCAATTTTTAGTTTTTAAGCAAGCTAATGTTCTGATTACACAATGCAATGATCTGAAAATGAAATTTTGTGAATGCAAATTTGAAATGAATCAATGCATGAAATAAGCTAATTTAAGCTAAATTTAATGAAATGCATGTTATAGAAACTCAACCAGCTGATATAGGTAGGTAAAGGCACCAAACAAAAGCTTAAAAAAAGGGTTTTTAGTTTTGTAAAAGGGTAGTTTTAGGGGTGAAAAGGGACTGATTCACCCAAGGTGGCAAATGAGTCCCAGTATGGACTTTTTTCAGAATTTTCAGAAATTTTTGAGGGATTTTGATGTTTTTTGAGTTCTGTTATGTAGACTTGAGTAAAAAATGTAGAATTTCAAATTTTTTTAATGATTTTAGATGCCAAAATTGCAACCTAAATGCACTTTTTATGAATATAAAATCTAGCATGCAAATGAATTCATGTAAACCCTAATGCAGGATCAATCCAAGCTAGATGTATGATGAAGGAATCCAAATCAGACAAGAAAGTATTCAAAAAAGTAGGTTCACCAAAATGTAGCATAGATTTTGGCACCCTAATCCTTTCTAGCACTTCTAGGGTTTTTCACCTAAAAGGAGAAAGAAGGGCCAAAATGGGAAATGCTACATTCAAAGTTAATGTAAAATGGATGGAATGTGGATGTAATATACCTAGATGAAATGTTTGAATGCAAGAAACTAATAGGATTGATTGATTAATGAATGGAAACTAAAATAAAACTTGTTTGAAAACACATTGTGTAATGTAAAAACACCTAGAAATGAATGCAAATTGCAACAAAACTTGACAAAATGGAAAGTGTGCACTTGGATTATGGATGGAAACTGGAAATGGATTTTGGAACGCTGCTGATGCTAATTTTCAGGTCTGGTGGGACTCATTTTCCATTTTGGGTGAATCAATCCTTATTCTAGACAAAACTGTTTCGGAACCTGTTTAAGACAAAAGGGTATCTAAAAATATAGAAAACCAAAAACTGACCTTGGAGTGGGACTCATTCACCACCCATGGTGAATAAGTCCACTTTTGAATTTTTGAATATTCAAAGGTGGAATCCAGAGCTTTCGTTCTGCACTTTGGCTTTCTACAGGTGAGTATGTGCAGGATCATCATGGAAAAAATAAGCCCTTAAGTGGCAAAAAATTTAGAAAATAAAATTTAGGCAACTTGATGTAAAAATTTGAATAAGTTATCATATTATTTCAAAAATATGTAAGAATAGAATCTGTAGAAAATTCAATGTAGTTTCTAAACTACTAGGTTTATTTATAAAAATCTATTTGGTGAAAATTTGAAATTTCAATGCAGTAGCACTTAAATTTCGGAAAAAATAAGTAGGTGTCTTTTGACCACCCTAACCACAATAAAATGATATTATTTTTTTATAAGATTTTATATATAAGTAGAGGACTCATGTCTTGATGTGATGCATATTTTTTGTAATTTTTTTCCAAGTAAATAATTAATTATGATTTTTTTATTACAAATTTTAAAAAATATAAAAAAATGTATGTCTAACAACCTTAACTTGGTCAAAACTTCATGAAATTCAATTTTTTTTAATCCTATAGTATGCGAAGCATAGAATGTGATGCATGTTTCAAATTCAAAAAATGTGATACTATTTGAAAGCTATAAATGTTTTTCTATCAACCTATCAATCATGACTTTAGTCATAATTCAAATAGAAAATGAATAATAATTATTTATTAAATTAAAAGTAAATCATAATTTATATTGATGGAAAGATAAGAATATCCTTTAAAAACCCTTTTCGTTTCATCAATTTTGGGTGAAAAAAAAGTCGTCAGCCACATACCCTACACATACCCATCATATCGCCACTTTTTGGCCCATCATGATCCTACACATACCCAGATGTCTACTTCTGAAACTCTGATTTCTAAACCTGAAAGTGATTTTTTGTTGATATTTTGACTTAGACAATGAAGATAATACCTAAACAACTTTTTAAATTGATTCTTAATGATTTCCAAGCTTCGAAGATTCCTAAATCCACAAACACACAAGACAAGAGAGATAAATGTTGAATGTTAGGGCATGGGGGTTTTCCTTGGTCAAACCCCTTTTAGGTAATTAAACCAAAGTGATGAAAGAATGTAATGAAACATGCAATAATGGATTTGATTACCTTTCCATGATGTTTGATCTTGAATGTATGTAACAAAACATGAAGAATCTACCCTTGAATGTTTGAAAATGCTATCTTAATGACTTGCAATGCAAAAACCCTAACTTTCTTGACTTGAGATGGAAGATTGGTGGATGAATAATGAAGAATGAATGTGATTTAGAGTTTAGAGAGGTGATTTTATAGGAAATTCATCTTATTATCCCAAAAATTGGATCCCTAAGGCCAACATGTAAAAATAATAAACATAAATTTCAAATTTTCCCACTCAAAGGTCAAAATTGAACCAAATGGGACTCATTGGCCACCCATGGCAAATGGGTCCCACCTGGATGGGACTGATTTTCCATGGTTGGTGAATGGGCCCCACAAGGGCCATTTTGATAGCTAAGATGCTAGAAGATAAGGAAATAAGGTTTAAATTACAACTTTGTTGGGTATTTTATCAAATATTGCCTCAAGATTCTCAATATGGGTTAATAGGGGCCTATTATTGATGATGCAAAGGTCAATTAGGGATTGGGACACAAAATTCAATGTTAAAGTGTGATTTGAATACACTTTACAACACTAAATGAGGTCCACATAGCCTAGGAAGGCACAAGAACCAATGTGAATGTGCAAGACACATTACAACACTAGTTTAACATTAAATTTATTTTACAAGCCTTCTAAATTGATGTGATAATGTTATTAAGAACATTTTATAATGTTGAATTAGGGGAAAGTGGGTTTATTAAGTCTAGAAAAGCGTGAAATTCCTTTACAACACTTTACAAAACCTTTACAAGACATTGATAAATGCATGTTATTCAATTTGAAGGGTCCAAGACCTAGTGTGGATGCATAAAATTCCTCACAACACCTAAATCAATACCTCATTAAGTCTAATTTATCATGAATTAGTTCCATGTCAAGCAAGAGGTCCTTTTTTCTACGGTACATACACACTTATAGGAAAAACAACACTTAGCCACTTTGAACATATAAAGACCACTTAGTGCTATCAAAGAATGAACTAGTTTACATTTGAAACAATTACCAACACCCAATTACATCACTATCACATTGAATTTCCAAGAAGGAATTCCACATAATTCTCAATCTCCAACATGACTCTCAAAACAAATATTAGAATAGTAAAAAATTTCACCATAGATAAAAACACAATATACCACTAAGGATAAAGTCCTTTCTTACAACATGATTCAACTCATAGTCCCATCGCACAAAATTTAAGCATCATTATTAGAAACAAGATAATCACTAATAATTGAGGATAATTCATCTCATTTTCAATCTTCTACTTGAGAAATAAGATAATATTTTGCATATTATTTATCAATACTAAAACATCAAATATTTTGAATAGGATAACTTTTAAACTTTGAATTACTATCATCAATAATAAAAAGTAAGAGTTTCATCCATGGTTAAACTTTTCACTTTCAAACAATCAACATTAATATTTCCAAAGTTTAGGCATGTCATCAACATATGAATAACATAGAAAAAGATCACACTTGTCAAAAATCATCAACTCAACTAGATAGTTTTCATAATTAAATTGTGACAGTAACAAAATCTAGAGTAAACAGTATTCTTAATAATCAATCCATGTGTTATGGTGGATAAATAGATTGTATTGAATTTGTAATACACAACCAAGAGAGAATCCAATTATGATGACCCACTTTACTACAACAATTGTTAAATAATTGCTTAAAGAAATGATTCTACATATAGTTAGCATCCATCTCTATCATGAAGCAAGTTATAGCGATGAACATAAGTAACTTTGATTAACTACCTCCAATATGAAATTGCTCATAAACAAGACTATTAATTATTTGAAAGCCAAAAATAAATTTCATACAAATCCCCTTTCCTAAGTCTTATATCACTTCTGTAATTAGAATTACATGAATTCAAGAATAACTAAAATCAACCAAGAATCCAAATAAAGAGAAACATTGAAAATGAACAAGTAGAATTAGTTACATCAAATCTTCTTCAAATAAAATTTTCATAAGCTTAAGTGACTCAAGGAACTTTCCCTCCTAAAGCAAAACAACTTTCTCCTAACATGAACAATAAGATAATCACAACATTGTTGGGAATCTAGGATGTTTGAATTCAAGCATGAGAGAAAATAACTTCAGGTTTTTTTAAAACTAGTTATAATTAATGTGCTAATTTTAACTTTTTATTGCAAGACTAAGGACAAGATCACTTAATTACTTCTCCCCATAATACCAGGAAATCAACTTTACTCACTAATTAAGACATTACACACATTTGACAAACAACATTGTAAAAAACAAAATTGTTTCCCTTCTATTGCAAATGTGTTGAGAAACTAAAAGGTGGAATTTACATCTAATTTAAAGAATTCAATACAACTTTCTTCTATTATGAAAGACATCAAAAGAATGGTGTAGCTCCATTTTTAACTAATAAAATCTATCTATTTACCCATTTGTATTATTACTACTTTTCCCCCAAAGTTCCCAAAGTGTAGCAACCTAGTGCTCTGATACCTATGTAATGCCCTCCCCAAGATTAAACTAATAGAATACTACAAAGTAACTAAATAAGAGAAATAAATAATAAAATAGAATAATTAAAGATAAACTACTAAATTTATAACTTGTCTAATGATAGAAATAATGATGAATTCTTGTATACTCCAAAAGAATATTTTTCAAGTTAGATACTTTCTTTGCTAATCCAACAATTAAATTTACAAGAGGGAATAAATAAATGATAATGTCACAAAAAAATAAATCGTAATCATTACTTTATGAGGATTCCAATAATGTATACACCCAATGTTAATATAAACAAAACAAATGAATTTTCCTTTTTAAAATCAAACATTATTGTTCCAATTTTACACTAATTGTAATCATCATTTGTATTCATTTAAACTACACATAAACATGGAAACACATTTAGATAAGGTTAGTATTAAATCTCCGCAATAACATTAACTTGTCCCCCTAGAGATATTATTACCACTATATCAGAATCAAATAGGACATCTAAAATTGTTAGTGAAGGTAAAAGAAAAATTACATAAAGAATGCTAGATATGTAATAGAATCAAATACTAAAGATGCATGGTAAGTGTTGAATCAACCTCAATCTATTTACCTTTCCAAGTGAGCTATTTACTGCCTTATCATTAGAAATGAAGACAATAATTTAAACAATACTTTAAACCAATATTACAACCATAAAACATACAAGAAATAAGCTAACAAGAACTATACCATCCAATATTGAACACCCTATTGTTATAAGACTAATAACTCAACAACTTGAGATTGATTATGTATATTTGTAGTATACACACACAACTAAACATATACACATAATTCATGAATATTTAGCTCGTTAACATTTGTTAGTAACTATAATTTAATGAATTTAGAAGCTTTAACATTATAGTTCACAAATTAAACCTTATTTCTTTACTTCATAACTCTACCCAAATTATTATTCTTCTTACAAATATTCCTAGGTGATTTCAATTACCAACTTTGCTTACTATACCTAGACTCTTGTATGATAAGTTGTTTGAATCACTTTGATATAAATTAAAATATTCTTATTCTTGAATTAAATGGAGATATTGTTCATCCACTAATAAACCAAATAAATAATTAAACTCTGTAACAAGAACACAATCTTGAAAATAACTGAATAAATAAAATCAACAATTTGGAATCAATATTTCTAAGCACTATACAATTAGGGCTCTTAATGGATAACTGGACACTAATTTTTAAAAACTAACTTAAGCATCCATGTAAGGGTTTTTTGTCATGTTTCTATTTTTAGATTTAAGAGTTCCTTTAGATATTTTTGTTGCTTTCATGATACCCTAACTTAGTTTCACTCAATTTGTTTTTGGTTTTCAATTTATTGTTTTAGTTTCAAAGTAGGAAATGGTAATGTTTTAATCATAAATTCTATTCAGTTTACTAGGTTTGTATGATTTTCTAATATGTTCTAAAAATATTGGATTTCTAGAAACCCTTTAAATTTTATCATCTAACTCTTTGTCTTTCATTCTGTGTGAAGAAATCTCTAGGACTGTTTTATGACATATTTTTATTGTGAATAAGGATGTCAATGTTTTATTAATAAATCATAATTGGTGATTTGGGTTAACACAATTTTTAAATACATTTTTTTTGAAATTAATGATAGAAAAACCCATTAAATTATATGCTTCAATACCATGTTTATTAGTTTTTATGATTAAATACATGAAACTACTTTTAAACGAATTATAGTTTGGCATAACGGAAGCAATATTGTTACCTCAACAAAACCAACATGTTTCTCTCTTGAAATCCATTGGCTGAAAGTCCCAAGATAACTTTCTTGTTCAAAATATGTACCTGAAATACAAATATCCACAAAGAAGAAAAATAATATGGCCAATAGGCTCTCCACCCAACCATAGAATTGAGATTCAATCCACCCCCATGTTAGGGTCACATAGCACTTCCACAAAATACTTTCTACATAGAATTGACAACCAAAGTGTAACATATAACATCCACATTACTAAACTTGACACATTACAACCACTAATCACAAGGATTCCTGGACAAGTTTACCCTTAATATTCTTTTCACTTCACAACATCTTGCATTCATATTCCTTTGTTTTAACACACAAAAGGGTATAAATGAAATTAAAATAAACAAGGTGGAAGAATAAAAAAATGAAAACCCCAACACACTTGTTGCAACAACACAAGAGATTCAATGTCAAATTTCACATAGATTTTTTTTTAAGCAAGAACAATATGACAAAAAACTCACTACAAATAAACAAAGATAGATAACTAAAAGGGTAGACCTCATTGAGAAAGTTTTCTATCCAAATTATGAAAAACCCCCTCCAAGAACTCTCTTCCATTGCTCCTCCTTCACAAATATGGCAAGAAATCCAAATGAAGAATGAAAACCCAATGAGAACTCAAGAAAAATTCCCAAAAGGAATCAACCCAAAGACAAGAACAAACTGAAAGACATAAGAGTGAAAAACCACCTTCTCCTCACAAATAGAAAGAATAAATGGAAGGTGAAAAGGAAACCACCTTCTCAACTTCCCAACCACCATTTCAACTCTAAGTATCGTCACTTTTTATAAGTGGGTAATTAGAGTGGGTTTAAGACTTTACTAAAGGGGTTTTATGGAATAAAAATACCCCTTTCCCATAAACCTATCACCTAGGGAACTTTCTAAACAAATAATCCACATAAAGACTACATAAAACATAAAATAAGTGACCATATTAATAAAATGACTTAAGGGACTAATAAAAAAACTCTCACATACACACAACCCATACCACACAAAACAAGGTTAAATCACATTCCCACGAGAAGACTAATATTTCAAAAGGATAAAATAATGGAAGTGGCTATGTGACCCCCTTATCAACATTGGCCAATTTTTACCTGTTTTACTCAACCAAGAAAGTGTGTCAGAATTACTCACAATTAATAATAATTAAAAAAAATGACATATGAATTGAAAATTCCAAGAATAATAATCAACTAGAGAATTAGATCCATTAATATACACAAGTAACATGCAACTTAAAACACTCCTTACTCGTATGATACCTATTATAGAGTCAAGGAACAACTGAGTGAATACTATCTGTTATCAAAATATCCCCACCTATGTCAATAAAATATTTAACTTATAATGCATACTACTATAAGTAACATTGAATATCAATAATTGTCTTCATAATCAAACCTACTCACATGTATGATATGTAATCACCTAACATAATGTAAACCACTTAATATAAATAATAATATTACCAACAATTGAGTCTCTTGATCATTGCATATTTATGTAGATAAAGAATGGAAATTATCTGACTATCACAAGAATTCACAACTGTTAGATAGGATTAATCAATAATATGAACATCTTCATGTTGTAGCAACAAACATCACTCATGTGTACTATCCAACATGAAAGAACATAGAACATAGCATATAAATCATTAAAAAATAATAGGATCAACAAGGCCATAAGGGGCAGGGTCTTACAGCTAGCGCCAAATTTGGTGCTTGCCAAATGAAGTGCTCCATTTGGCTAGTGCCAAATTTAACACTTGCCAAATGAAATGGTCCATTTCGCTAGTGCCAAATTTAACACTTTCCAAATGAAATGCTCCATTTGTCCAGCACCAAATTTGGAACTTACCAAATGAAGTGCTTTATTTGGCTAGCTCCAAATTTGGCACTCACCAAATGTGAAGCATTAATTTTGCAATACATTTTTGTGAACTCTTTCCCTTTCTCTTTCTCTGATAGGGAGACTATATACACAAAGTATAATTTGACATTTACATATGGACATTTAATTTTTCATATTTTAAGTTATATTTCATGTATATAGTTTTAGTATATTTGAGAGTGTTTTCGGATCTCTTGGAGTTATAATGCAAATTCTAGTTTTTAGATCTTATAATTTTTTAGACAGTCAAATTTTAGTAATAAGGAGGTCAAATTTCATTAGTCAACAAGTTTTATCATTTTCTCTCTCTCTCTCTCTCTCTCTCTCTCTCTCTCTCTCTCTCTCTCCTTCCCTCTCTACTCTCTATCTCTCCTCTCCTTCCCTCTCTCTCTCTCCCTTCCTCCCTCTCTCCCCTCTCTCTCACACCCCTCTATATCCTTCCTACCTCTCCCTCCCTCCCTCCCCTCTCTACTTCTCTCTATCTCCTCTATCTATAAATGTATCCTTCCTTCTCTACTTATCTTTATCTCACCTCTCCCTCTCTTTACCTACCTCTCCCTCCATCACTCTGTATCTCCCCCATGTCTCCCTCCCTACCTCTTTCCCTTTCTACTTTCTATCTCTCCTCTCCCTCCCTCTACCTACCTCTCTTTCACTCTCTCTCCCTCTCTCCCCCTTCTTTCTCTCAATCTCTCCTCTCTATCTCAAAATTATTCCTCCCCTCTCACTCTCTCCTCTCTATCTCACCACTCTCTCTCTATCTCCCTCCCTATCTATCCCTCCCTCCCTCCTTCCCTCTCTACTTCTCTTTATCTCTCCTCTCTCTCCCTCCCTCTCTTGACCTCACTCTCCCTCCCCTTCCTTTTGTCTCTCCTCTTAGCCTCTCTCCCTTTTTCCCCCTCCCTACCTCCCCCTCTTTCTCTCTCAATTTCCCCTTTTATCTATCTCACAATTCTCTCTCTCTCTCTCTCTCTCACTCACACACACACACACACACACACACCTCTATCTCCCTCCCTATCTCTCCTTCCCTCCCTCCACTCTCTACTCTCTATATCTCCTCTCTCTCCTCCCCTCTCTACTTGTCTTTATCTCCTATCTCTCTCTCTATACCTACCTCTCCATTCCTCTCTATCTCACCTATGTCTCCTTCCCTACCTCTTTCCCTCTCCACTCTTTATCTCTTCTCTCCCTTCCTCTGTCTCCGTATCTTCATCCCCCTCTTTGTTTTTCACTCTCTCCTCTCTATCTCACCATTCTCTCTATCCATAACTCTCACTCTCTCCTCTCTAAATAACCACTCTCTCCAACTTTCCCTCCTTCCCTCTCTCTATCTCACCTATCCCTTTCTACCTCTCCCTCCCTCCAACCTCCCTTTGTCCCTCTCTCTTTTTATCATTCTCTCCTTACCTCTGTATTCTCTATCTCACCACTCTCTCTCCATATCACTCTCCCTCCCTCCCTCTCTCCCTCCTATCCCTACCTCTCTCCTTCCCTCTCTCCTTACCTCTCTACATACCCCTCCCTCCACTCCCTACCACTCTCTACCTCTCTCTCCCTCCCCCTCTTTCTCTCTTACTCTATCCTTCCATTTCTACTCTCTATCTCTCTCTCCCCCTTCCCCCTCTACCCTCTCTCTCTCCCCTCATTTTATCTCCTCTCACTTTCTCTTTGTATCTCTCACACATACTCACCTTTATCTCCTCCTTACCTCTCATTTCATCCCCCCTATCTACTTTTCTCTATCTCCCCTCTCCCTCCCTCACTCTATATCTCACCTATGTATCCTCCCTACCTCTTTCCCTCTCTACTCTCTATCTCTCCTCTCCCTCCCTCTACCTCTCTCTCTCTCCCCTCCTTTTCTCTCTCACTCTCTCCTCTTGCTAGATTGGGTGATCCCACAATAGTGTTTACACTTTTTGGCCAAACTTGACATTGAACTAATTTTTTTTAACTAAATATTCACTTTCAGGCACCTATAGCTGCTAAATCATGAGGAATTTGAAGATGATGTAAACTAGTGATTTGTGAGATTTTTTCTGTAGATTCTAAATATATGTTTTTTTAATTTTTTATATTCAAATTTCATTACTTTTTCCATCTCATTTGAAAAATAGTTTTTAATAGTAAACACCATTTTTAAAGAGTGATGTGTACTTGCTAACACAATTTTTTTTCAAATTTAGATTTGTAACTACGATATCTAGTGCATGCAATTGGTTTCATAGTGCTTTATTGAATATTTGTTTCTTAATAAAGTATTGAAGTCAAACCAATTACAATTTAGACACAAGTTTACTAGCTAACACAACTTTTTTTGTATGTATCAAAATTCATTTTTTTGTTGGATCAAGGACATCAATATCAACTTGTGCATAGATATTTTTTAGATATATTTTTGATAATTTGCTATTTTTCCTTATGTGCAAAACAAATTGCTTGATTTTAAGAGAAAAACCTACATTCACAAGAAATACAAAATAAAATAATCAAATTAAATATATTAAAAATTATTATTTTTGGGAATATTATAATAAGGACTAAATACTTAAAAAAAATAAAATTTAAATGAATTCATTTGATCCCCCAAAAGGTAAATAAAAAGTGTTTTTTAATCAGCATTTTGATTGGTGTAAAGGAGACTCCATTATATGTATGGTTTAAAAATAGTGGGGTTCTATCCAAGGGGGTTTGATCTAAGGTGGTTTGATAAAACCATATTCAATTGGAATCCTTTAAATGAAAATTTTCAAGGCTTAAGTCATTATATTTTCTAAAAATATGTGATTTCAGTAAAAATCAGAATGTCCCGAAAAGAGTAAACCACTTTTGTGGGATCACCCCTCTCTTCTCTCTATCTCTCCTCTATCTATGTCTCCTTCCCTCTCTACCTATCTTTATCTCCCCTCTTCCTCTCTTTACCGACCTCTCCCTCCATCACTCTATATCTCACCTATGTGTCCCTCCCTACCTATTTCCCTTTCTACTCTCTATCTCTCCGCTCTCTCCCTCTACTTGTCTACCTCTCACCCTCCCTCCCACCCACCTTCCCTCTCTACTTATCTCTATCTAATATATCCCTCTATACCTCTTTCTCTCTCCCTCTGTCCCTTATTACCTCTCTTAATTTCTACACCTCCCTCCTTCCCTCACTACCTATCTCTCTATCACATCTCTCTATCACCTCTCTCCCTCTCCCTCCCTCTCCCTCCCTCTCCCTCCCTCTCTCTCTCTCCCCTTCCCTCTTTACTCTCTCTGTCTCCCTCCCTCTCTCTCCCCCTCTCCCTTCCCTATTTCTCTCTCTCTCTCTCTCTCCTCCCCCTCTCTCTCTCTCGATTCTCTCTCTCGATTCTCTCTCTCGATTCTCTCTCTATCCTCTCTCTACTTCTCTCTACCTCTACCTCTCTCTCTCCCTCCCTCCTCCACTTTCTCTCTTACTCTCTCCTTCCCTCTCTACTCTCTATCTCTCCCCCCTTCTTTCTCTACTCTCTTTCTCTCTCCCCCTTCCTCTCTCTCCTCATTTTCTCTCCTCTTGCTCTCTCTCTCTCTCACACACACACATACCTCTATCTTCTCCTTACCTCTCCTTTCATCCCTCCCCTCTACTTTTATCTATCTCTCCTCTCTCTACATATCCTTCCCTCTCTACTTATCTTATCAGCCCTATCCCTCTCTTTACCTACATCTCCCTCCATTACTCTATATCTCACCTATTTCTCCTCCCTACCTATTTCCCTCTCCACTCTCTATCTCTCCTCTCCTTCCCTCTACCCCTCTCTCTCTCACCTTCCCTCTCTACCCTCAGTCTCTCTCTCCCCCGTCATCTCTCCCCTCCTCTCTCTCTCTCTATATCAAACACACACACTCACCTCTATCTACTCCCTACCTCTCCCTCCCTCCCCTCTCTATTTCTTCTGTCTCTCCTCTCTCTACATCATCCCTCTCTACCTATATTTATCACTCCTATCCATCTCTTTACCTACCTCTTCCTCAATCAATCCATATCTCACCTATGTCTCCCTCCTAAACCGTATATTCTTGGCACCAATGCACTTCTCTAGCTCTTCTACGGTCTTTCACCTAAAAGGAGAGAGGTAGGGCAAAAAATGCTAAGATTTCATTCAAATTATGATGTGTATAATGTTATATGAGCTAAATGAGATTATATAAATGCAATTATATGAAATAATTGATTTATTATGAATGCAAAATCTAAGAATTATGCTATGTTGAAAAACACATTGTGTAATGTAAAATAACCTAAGAATGAATAGTAAACTAAAACAGAAATGAATCAGACTGAAAGTGTGCACCTGGAACCTTGATGAAGATTGGAAATTAAATTTGAAATGTTGTTGATGCTTTTTTTCAGGCCTGGAGGGAATCATTCACCATTTTGGGAAAATTAGTCCCAGTTCTACAAAACTGAGCCGGAACCCGTTTCTGACAAAAGGGTACTAAAAAATACAAAAAACTCAAAATTGACCCTGGAGGTGGGACTCATTCACCACTGATGGAGAATGAGTCCAATTTTGAATTTTTGAATGTTCAAGAGTGGGGTCCGAAGCTTCCGATTTGCATTTTGACTTCCTACAGGTTTCCGCTTCCGAAAGTCTGATTTACGGGCCTGAAAATGAGATTTTGTTGATGCTTTGACTCATTGAATGAAGAGGGGACTTAAATTTTTTTTCAACTTGATCTAAATGATTTCAAAACTTCCAAAGGTCCTAAATCTACAAAAACACAAGAAGAGAAGAAGAAATGTTGAATATTAGGACATGGGGGTTTGCCTAAGTCAAACTCCTTTTAGGTAATTAAACCAAAATGATGAAAGAAATGAATGAAACATGAAACAATGGAGTTGATTACCTTTCCATTATGATTTATCTTGAAAGTATGCAACAAAACATGGAGGATCTGTCCTTTAATGTCTGAAAATTGCTCTTGAATGACTTCAAAGTGTTAAAACCCTAGCTTGCTTGAGAAGATGAATGATGAATGAGTTGTAAAATGAGTTGAGAGATGTAAGATATGTAAATTAGGGCTTAGAAGGTTTCATTTATAGGAAATTCACCTATTTCACCATTAATACCTCATCAGAGGCTGACATGAACTAATATTAAACTTGAATTTCACTCTTTTCCCGCTCAAAGGTCAAAATTGAGCCAAATGGGACTCATTTGCCACACATGGAAAATGGGTCCCACTTGGATGGGACTGATTCGCCATGCATGGTGAATGGGTCCCACAGGGGCCAATTTGATAGCTCAGAAGCTAGGACATAAGGAAATAAGGTTTAAAATGCAACTTTGTTGGGTATTTGATCAATTCATGCCTCGAGATGCACAATGTGGGTTAATAGGAGCCTATTAGTGATGATTTGAATGTCAAATAGGGCTTGGGGACACATAGTTTAATGTGAAAGTGTGATTAAATACACTATACAACATTAAAATGAGGTCCAAATAGCCTAGGAAGGCACGCAAACCAATGTGAATGTGAAAGACACATTACAACACTAGTTTATCATTAAAAACATTCTAGATTGATGCAATAATGTTATTAAACACTTTTTATAATGTTGAATTAGGGAGAAGTGGGTGTATTAAGTCTAGAAAAGCATGAAATTCTTTTACAATACTTTACAACACCTTTACAAGACATCACTATTTGCATTTTAAAGGCCTAATGTGCATGATCAAGCCACATTACAACGATAAATCAAGAGGACGGGCCTAAAAAGACCATGAAAATGACAAGTGGCCATTTTTCAATTGTGCATTAAGCCCCTACTTTAGTGAGAGGATGAACTTGCTTCAAACTCACACTAAAGTAGACATTCAAGAGAGATCTGAGTGTACAGATGTAGATGAAAAAGAATGACAAAGATTAAAGGAGATTGCACAAGCCCCCAGGATCCAAGATCCTAAGTCAAACCAACAAGATACAAAATCATGCAATGGAAAGGACTAGGAAAGAGAAATGAATGTGAGGTAGAAAAGATGTACACAATCTAGGGCCATTGAACTTCAGGTAATCTGCGGGGTGTGAAGTCCATAACATACTCAATTTGGGGCCATGAAACTTCTAATTGTCCGTAGGGTGAGAAATCCCAAAGTCAGAAACATACGCTAGTTGGTATGCACTCAAACACATAGGTGGCTATGGGGAAAGTCGTGCCTCAGAATAGGCTTCCCATTCAACCATACCAAAGTTATACCTCCTGATAACTTTAATAAGGTGCCACAAAGGAAAATGATTTTTGAGCTCTATGAGGCAAGAAAAACTTTGTATGCTTGACACTCATAGACATTATTAATGAAAAATAGTGTAAGGATTGTTCAAAGGGATTTTTCTTAATTCATGCAGTGTCTCATCTTAGGGAACGTCATGTTCAATGTCTCCAAGAGAGGAAAAGTGCAAATGATCTCATCTTGTTTCCAAGAGAGGAAAAGTGCAAGGTCTCATCCTATGAAACATTGTACCTAATACTTCCAAGAGAGTAAATCACAAGAAAAAGAAAATCACACAATGAAATGCAAGTGGTGATGTATGCTCCCACTTTAAAGTAGAAGAGAAAAGAAGAAATGAGAGCTTGCTTGAAAAGCCCTATGCCAAGTCATATGTTTTCAAGAAGCTACGCCATGAAAAAGGGGAAATATGTCATATGTGAGCCAACTTAAAGCATGTCATCCACATCCCAAGCTTGCTCTTATGTGTTCACGAAAAGTTAATGACAAGCCAAAGAAGGTGACCACAAGTGAAATACAATGACAAGGCTAGCGAACCCCTTGCCCCCACTTAGTGCAAGACAAGGGTTAGCTGAAATGTTTCATGAAATGCATGCTAGAGTGAAAATCAATAGAATTTAGAGGAATGAGGTGCCCCCACATAGGGAAGCATGCCAAATTATTGAAAATTATGTATTTTACGACTCAATGCATTACATTCATTAGTGGAGTGACCATGAACTCTATGATAGGCATAAAATGAAGTCTTGGAATAGCATTTCTTTCGAGTTCTAGGAGGATGACATTGAAATTAAGCGAAGAGTTCATTGTTTGTTTTATGTTGTGTAAAGGATAATTTGTAAGACCACTAGTGTTGAGGCATTTAGTTAAAAATGATTTAGGAGTATGTGTTGCATGAGATTGTTGATGTTGAGTGAAGGTTTGGTGATCTCTATTATAGGACAATAACCAAGCCCATGAGTCATTTGTTGTGTGTTAGGCTTTATAGGGTTGCAGATACCTTGTTCGTTAGCACCACATCCTTTTCCACTATATCCAAGTTGTTTCATAAGCTCATAAACTTTTCCATAAAGTTTTTTCATTGCTTTGGAATCAGGTGGCTATTCGTTGTTATGTTCATCAAGGGTTGTTGTGGAGTTTGTAGCATTGTCTAAAGTGGTTGAGGTGGATGCTTGCGAAAGGTTGTCTGGATTTTGTGATGACATTATCACTATTTCTTTGGCCTTATTTGAATCTTTGTGGATGATTTTGTATTCTCCCATGAAGTCATGTTCGAAATTCAAGGAACCCCAATCATCTTCTAATAGCATTATGACTTGTTCAATATGTTGTTGTTTGCCATTTTGTTGTGCGGGTTCCACTTGTGTGGTTGGTGTTAATGTGTTCAAGGGGTTCTCTTTAGTTTTCTCAAGTTGCAAGACACTATAAGGCTCATGATCATTGTCAAGTGTGTACGATTTTTTGTTGTAGATGTATTTCATTTTACGATGAAGAGTGGAAGGCATACCATTCATTGCATGAATCCATGGCCTGCATAGAAGAAGGTTATATGAAAGATCATTAGGCATAACATGGATTGGTGTTTCCAATGTGGCCACTCCAACTATAAGAGGTAAAGTGATCACACCAAGTGGTTATTTGCTGACATTGTCAAATCCACTAATGGATAAAGAATTGGATTGGATGTTTGATCTATTGATACCAAGTCTATTGAGAAGGTTTACTCCACATACGTTAAGAGCGGAACTAGTATCTATAAGAGTTATCTTAATCCCTGTTCATTTGTATTGAGCAATAATCATAAAAGCTTCATTTTGTTTTTGCACTTCCAAAGGAGGAAGCTCACTTTGGTGGAAAAAAATGTCAGGATTTATTCCTTGGATTATGCTTGCGATGGTAGTTGGTTGCACATTAGAAGGGACATGAACTTATTGCAAGGCAGATTGGATCATGTTGTGATAGTGAGGGAAGGTTTGAATAAGGTACCATAATGAGATCTTAGCAGGAGTGTTCTTAAGCTGTTCAACAAGATCATACTCGTTTGTGTGTGTGATGTAACGAGGAGCACTAGGAAGATTGGGTAAAGGTAAGGAGGGTGAGGTTGGTTGCAGTGGTTGCGGATTATTTCAAGTGTTATATGTATGAGAAATAGTATCATAACTCGGTTGTTGCGACACATTAGTATTAGGTGGGTAGAGGGTGAGTTGAGGTTTATGTTGAGGTTGTTGTTTGTGTGAAGGTAGGTAGAAAGTAAGCTTGGGTTTGGGTGGAGGTTTATGTGAAGGGGGATAAAGGATGAGTTGAGGTTGAAAAATGTTAACATCTTGCAACAAGTGAGAGTATTCATTGTATTTGAAGGGAATGTTATCTTTATCTTGGGTCATAAATTTCTCCCTATAAGGAGAGTTCTTAGGAGAAAAAAAAACCACATGCTCATGAAAATTAAGGTTTGGTTCATCCAAAATAACTTCATCACAATCAAGAGAGTTATTAATGGTTGAATGTGTTTGATGATTGATAATGGGGAGATTAGGGGAAGAATTTATGCAATCATTTAGTGTTTGTAATGTCTTATTATCTTGTTCCATGTTATCTACCCTACTAGGAGAGCTTGTAATATGTTCATCTAAGGTTGAAATGTGCAAAGTAGCTTCATCACAAGTGGGAGAGGCATCAAGGGAAGAAAAAGCATCACATTCTTGTTTTTCAATGATTGGAACTTTTTGATTATGTATTCTTGGATAGGGAAAACATTAGGAAAGGGATCAAGAAGATTTTCATGATTATCTTTGATTACCTCCCTTTGTCCAATAATGTCTTCCAAAATAGGGGAAGAAAAATAAAGAGGATTGTCATAGGTCTTAAATATTTGAGCATCTAATGTCAACATATCCTCCTCACAAATAATGTGATTGCCATGATTACTCACAAAAAAATTTCTCACAAATAGGGGAGGATTTGGGAGATGAATCTATGGTATTATCATCATATTGTGTTGTGTGATCATCATGATTAATTAGTGTGATTTCCTCTTCTGTAGTAATGTTATGTCTAATAGGAGAGGTAAGAGGAGAGAAACAACTTAGATTGCCACAAATGTCATCAATTGGTTCTTCTAGCACTAAAATATCTGCTTCACAAGTGTGAGAGATAATAGGAGAAGAAAAAATGTAAGTGTTACAAATATCCAAGGTTTCTTTCACTAAACCAACCTCATCCACAAAAGGGGAAATAGGAGAGGGATCTATGATGAACAAAAAGAGAGGGGAAAGGACCTCCTATTCATATGCTTTTAACAAAAGTTTCTTACAACATGCAATAATATCTAAAAAGAGAACATGCAAGATGAGAGCTATAGAATTTTGTAATGAAAAAATGATGGAATGATTAATCTAAAATCTTGAATTGTAACAATGCTAAAGAAAAGATGCAAATGAAGAATAATGTTTCAGATTTCAAAGATGACAATTGACTAATTATGATATGCAACAAGATGAGAATGCAAACTTGAAATTGAAACCATGCATGAAATGAGATAATTAAGGCTAGATTTTATGAAATGCATGTTACAAAAATGCAACTAAATGATATAGGTAGGTTAAAGCACCAAACAGAGGCTAAAAAATAGAGTTTTTAGTTCTGTAAAATGTCGTTTTAGGGGTCAGAAGGGACTGATTCGTCCAGGGTGGCGAATGAGTCCTAGTATGGAATTTTTTCAAGATTTTCAAAAAATTTTGATGGATTTTTATGGTTTCTGAGTGCTATGATGCAGACCTAAATTAAAATTGTAGGATTTCAGAAAATTTAAATGGATTTAAATGCTAACAATGCAACCTAAATGCACTTTTTTTATGAATGCAAAATTTAACTCCTAGCATGCAAATGAATCATGCAAACCCTAATGCAAGCTAGATCTATGATAATGAAGGACTCCAAATCAGTCAAAAAAGTATTCAAAAAGTAGGTTCACCAAAATGAACTGTAGATTTTTGGCACCAATGCACTTCTCTAGCTCTTCTAGGGTCTTTCACCTAAAAGGAGAGAGGTAGGGCAAAAAATGCTAAGGGTTCATTCAAATTATGATGTTTAATGTTATATGAGCTAAATGAGATGATCTAAATGCAGTTATATGAAATAATTGATTGATTATGAACGCAAAATCTAAGAATTATGCTATGTTGGAAAACACATTGTGTAATGCAAAATAACCTAAGAATGAATAGTAAACTGAAACAAAAATGAATCAGATTGAAAGTGTGCACCTGGAACCTTGATGAATATTAGAAATTACATTTGAAATGCCGCTAATACTATTTTTCAGGCCTGGAGGGACTCATTCGCCATTCTGGGCGAATTAGTCCCAGTTCTGCAAAACTGAGCCATAACTTGTTTCTGACAAAAGGGTACTAAAAAATATAGAAAAATCAAAATTGACCTTGGAGGTGGGACTCATTTACCAATGATGGTGAATGATTCCACTTTTAAATTTCTGAGTGTTCAAGATTGTGATTTGAAGCTTCTGATCTGCACTTTGACTTCCTATAGGTGTCCGCTTCTGAAACTTTGATTTATAGGTCTAAAAATGAGATTTTGTTGATTCATTGACTTGTTGAATGAAGAGAGGACTTTAAATTTTTTTCAACTTGATCTAAAATGATTTCCAAACTTCCAAAGGTCCTAAATTTGCAAACATACAAGAAGAGAAGAAGAAATGTTGAATATTAGGACATGCCTAAGTTAAACCCCTTTTAGGTAATTAAACCAAAATGATAAAATAAATGAATGAAACATGAAAAAATTGAGTTTATTACCTTGCCATGATGATTGATCTTGAAATTCTGCAACAAAACATTGAGGATCTACCCTTGAATGTCTAAAAATTTCTCTTGAATGACTTCAATGTGTTAAAACCCTAGCTTGCTTGAGAAGATGAATGATGAATGAGTTGTAAAATGAGTTGAGAGATGTAAGAGATGTAAATTAGGGCTTAGAAGGTTACATTTATATGAAATTCACCTATTTGACCTGTTAATACCTCATCATAGGCTGGCATGAACTAATATTAAACTTGAATTTCACTCTTTTCCTGCTCAAAGGTCAAAATTGAGCCAAATAGGACTCATTCGCCACACATGGTGAATGGGTCCCACCTGGATGGGAATGATTCACCATGCATGGCGAATGGGTCTCACAGGGGCCAATTTGACAGCTTAGAAGCCATGACATAAGGAAATAAGGTTTAAAATGCAACTTTGTCAGGTATTTGATCAATTCATGCCCCGAGATACACAATGTGGGTTAATAGGGGCCTATTAGTGATGATGTGAATGTCAAATAGGTCTTGGGACAGATAATTCAATGTGAAAGTGTGATTAAATACACTATAAAACATTAAAATGAGGTCCAAATAGCCTAGGAAGGTATAAAAACCAATGTGAATGTGAAAGACACATTGCAATATTAGTTTATCATTAAAAACCTTCTAAATTGATGTAATACTGTTATTAAACACTTTTTATAATGTTGAATTAGGGAGAAGTGGGTTTATTAAGTCTAGAAAAGCATGAAAATCTTTTACAATACTTTACAATATACCTTTACAAGACATCATTATTTGCATTTTAAAGGCCTAATGTGCTTGATCAAGCCACATTACAACAATAAATAAAGAGGAGAGGCCTAAAAAGACCATGAAAATGACAAGTGGCCATTTTTTGATGGTACACCTCCCTACCTATTTTCCTCTCTACTCTCTGTCTATCCTCTCCCTCCCTCTACTTGTCTCTATCTCTTCCTCCCTCCCACCCACCTTCCCTATCTACTTATCTCTATTTAATCTATTGGTCTCTATACCTCTTTCTCTCTCCCTCCATCCCTTCTTACCACTCAATTTATTCTCTATCACATATCTCTATCACCTCTCTCCCTCCCTCCCCCTCCCTCCCTCCCTCTCTACTATCTCTATCTCACCTCTCTCTCCCTTTCTGTCTATCTCTCTCCCCCTCTCTCTCCCCTATTTCTCTCTCATTCTCTCCTCCCCTCTCTCCTTCCCTCCCCCTATTTGTCTCTCACTCTCTCCTTCCCTCTCTACTTCTCTCTATCTCTCTCTACTCTCTATCTCTCCATTATCTCTCTATCTCTCTCTACTTCTCTCCATCTCTACCTATCTCTCTCCCTCCCGTTCTTTCTCTCTTACTCTCTCCTTTCCTCTCTACTCTCTATATCTCTCCCCCTTCCCTCTCTACTCTCTTTCTCTCCCCCTTTCTCTCTCCCCTCCTTTTCTTTCCTCTCTCTCTCTCTCACACACACAAAAGTTCACCGAGCTATTTCCTCCTTACCCCTCCTTTCATCCTTTCCCTCTCTAATTTTCTCTATCTCTCCTCTCTCTACATATCCTTCCCTCTCTACTTATATTTATCTCCCCTCTCCCTCTCTTCACCTACCTCTCCCTCCATCACTCTATATCTCACCTATGTCTCCTCCCTACCTCTTTCCATCTCTACTCTCTCTCTACTCTCATTCTCTCTCTCCCCTTCCCCTCTCTCTCTCTCTCTCTCTCCTTCTCTTTCTCTCTCTACCTCTCTCACACACAGACCTCTATCTCCTCTCTACCTCTCCCTCTCTCCCCTCTCTCTCTCCTCTGTCTACATCTCCTTCCCTCTCTACCTATCTTTATCTCCCATCTCCCTCTCTACCTATATTTATCTCCCATCTCTCTCTCTTTACCTACCTCTCCCTCCATCACTCTATGTATCACCTATGTATCCCTCCCTACCTCTTTCCCTCTCTACTCTCTATCTCTCCTCTCCCTCCCTCTACCTGTCTCTCTTTTCCTCCCTCCCTCCCACCTTCCCTCTCTACTTATCTCTATCTAATCTATCATTCTATACTTCTTCCTCTTTCTTTATCCATCCCTTCTTACCTCTCTCATTTTCTCCACCTTCTTCCTTCACTCTCTACTTATCTCTCTATCACCTCTCTCTCCCCTTCCCTCTCTACTATCTCTATCTCACCTCTATCTCTATCTCTCTCCCTCTCTCTCTCCCTCTCTCCCTCCCCTATTTATCTTTCACTCTCTCCTCCCCTCTCTCCCTCCCTCCCCATCCTGGTCTCTTACTCTCTCTTTCCCTCTAAATAGCAAGGAAATTGTCAAAAACACCATGGTCACTATCCAAGTTTTTCAGCAGGAACTTTGAAACAATCATGGTAAAAGGGTTGGTGAGGATAGTCAAGATGCTGGTCACTCCAAGAAAAAAGGTACAAAAAGGGGAAGATTTTCCTCACCCAGTATTGAGGAGACAAAACCAACTCACAAGGGGACTTTTTCCTTCGAGGATAAACTTCAATTCTTGGCTAAAGAGTGGTAGGCCATTAACAGCCTTAAGCATTTAGATGACTAGTAGTTGGTCCAATCCTTTGCTAGTTCTGTCTTGTGCTCTCTTTTAATTTTTGTTAAGTTGTTCAGTTTGTAGCTTCTTCTTTTTTTTGTTTCTGGGTGTGTCACTTCTCATAAGCCCCCTCATTGGGCCTCTATGGCTATTTTGTATATGGGTACTAGCCCTTCCAGACTTTAATCTAATCAAAACTAAAAATATATTCCAAGAAAATATATTCATCAAACAGAATGAAAAAAATTGTAACTATCCTTGTTAATAAACTTCTAAAGAGGAAATTTCCTCAAACTATTAGCCATAATTTGTTATGCATGATATTTGTAATAGATGCTAAGATTAACAATTTATTTGGCTAGTTAATTTTCTTCATAGAATATATGAGTTATTATATTATTGGAGAATTTATCAAGAAGAGAAACCACTTATATAAAAAGGCTATAGAGTCTCGATTGATTAGTTTAATAATTCAACCTATTTAGGATAATCTTAGAATGCCCTTCTATAAAGAGTTTTTGATACAAGTAATTAAACTCAATACTAAATCAAGAATGAACCCTTCCATTTCAATAATACTATTTGAATTATAACTTAAAAACTCAATTCCTAGATAAAATATCTAATCTATGTTATTTTTAAGAATAGACCTTCCTCTAATTAGGCCTTGGTTATTTTCCAACACACTAGTCATGAAATTTGAGTTTCATCCAATCATTAGATGGTTTGGTCCACTAAAATCTATTTTAAATTTTCCCTTTTTTCTTTAATTTGGCTTTCTTAGAATCCCTTTTATTTCTAGCCATTTTTGTGGAATACTAATCTTAGTTGGGCTTCTTTAGATCTATTTTTTCTTTTAAAATGAATTTACCAAGAGTTATAGGGGTTAATACAAGATCATGGGGGTCCAAACTAGGCCCTTAAGTGGTAATGAAAATTCGAAAAAAAAGAGTTAGGTAACTCGATGTATAAAAATTTGAAGAGGTTATTAACATAATTTGGAAAATAAAGAATATAATTTGTAGAAAATTGAATGAAGTTTCTAAGATACTAGTCCTTTTTGGGAAAAAAGTAAATCTATTCAGTGAAAATTTGAAATTCCAATGCAACAATACTAAATTTTTAGGAATAAATAAAGAGTAGGTGTATGTTTGACGAACTTAAGTACAAGCAAAAAATAACTATTTTTTTGAAACTTTCAATATAAGTAGAGGACACATGCTCAAATGTGCCACATTTTTTTGTAAATTTTTTGCAAGTAAATAATTAGTTATGATTTTTTTATTAGAACTTATAGAAATATTAAAACTTATTTTTTTGACCATCATAACTTATTCAAAAATTCATGAAATTCTTTTTTATTTATTTTTATCATATAGTATGAGAAGAATAGAATGTGCTACACCTTTCAGATTAAAAAAATCTAAAATCGTTAGAGAATTATAGATGTTTTTCAATCGGCCTATCAGTCAGGAATTTAGTCATAATTCATGTAGAAAATCACTAATAATTATCTATTAGATTCAAAATAAGGCATATCTTATATTGGTGAAAAGTTGACAATTTTCTCAATAAACCCTTTTCATTTCATCAAATTTGGATAAAAAAAAGTTGTTAGCTATTTTTTGTCATATTGCCACTTTTTGGATCTCCATGATCCTGTACTCACCCATAGGATTGCTTAATATCTTGTCATAGAATTTCTAATTTTTTTTATTTAGAATTAAGTACTATTATTTTTCTCAAGCTAGATCTTCCATACAATTATAATTAGAGCTATTTCCCAAATATTCTATAGAAAATTTGAATTTGAAGTGGAATACCAAGCTTGTATTTGATCTCATAAAAATCTAATGGAAACCCATCAAAATTGAAAAGAATCAATGAAACAATTTTGAATTCGACTAACATACACACATACAAAAAGAAGTGATCACTTTTATCTTCCTTTCTCCAACGTGAATGACTTCTCTTTGGTACATTAAATCTTTCCTTTGGAATGATCCCACATTAAGATATTTTAGTAATAAGCCAACCAAAGAAAAAAGAAGCCTTAGGCCACTCTTTAGCTCTCCAAATGTTGAATTATGAAAATTTAGATATCTAGGTTTACTTAGGAAAAAAATATTTTTATAACCTTCCAAATTAGTTTGTAGTTTTCTAGCATCCTAAAAAGATTACTCCAGGATATCTCATCTATCTTTGAAATAGAGGGTAATGGTTTCCAAAACCTAGACATTAAAGTTAACCTATCATGATTCTAAGAGTTACATAAAATAATAATCGACTATTAAAATATTATAGTTAAAATACATAGTCATATATTACAATGTTAATGTCACTAATCCTAATAGAAACAAACACACATTATTTAATTAAATAGAGATGATAATGTAGGAGTTGGCATCTCCTTCCCAGGATCCTTCACCTACAACAACAAACCACCCTCACAATACATGAGAGAAACACAAAGGTTATTCTTCCAAATATCGAGAATGATATTCAAAATGAGATGCTAAATTACATAATCTATAGGCCTTTTAAAGGCATGAAAAATGCAATGGGTGAAAAACTACTCGATATGGGAAAAAACCACCCAAGTAATTAACCTAAGTTAAAATTAACACTACACTAACACCCCCCCTTAAGTGCAAACTTAGAGAGATTATTATGCAAAATGGGTCTCATCTACAAGGTCATGTTAGGCACCCATGCACAACTACTATGCAATGCAATGCAATATCTCACAACTGAAGAAAAGGAGAAAAGCCTTGTGGGAGAAAAATCCTCTCCAAAAGAGAGAAAAAAAGGGATAAAAAAGTGAAAGGAGGAGGAATTCACAAGAACCCCTAGGAAGGAAAAGTCCTATCATTAATCTTAGAAAAATGAAAAAAGGAAAGAGACTATATAGCCAACCATAGAAAAGAGTAGAAATGTTGAAGATCCACCTCATGATGAAGAAACTCCTATGTTGATCCTGCAATTCTAAAGAACATCCCATGTCTACAAACGAAATGCCTCCCTTAAGGGAGAAACAACCACTGATGGAAGAGAAAATCCAACTCTGAAACAAGAGAAGGGAGAGGAAGAATCAACATGAAAGATGCCTCTCAAATTGTCTTGGTGCCTCCATGTAACCAAATGTCACATCATGATCAGGTGCAACCTCAATTGAAGAAGGTGGATCAATAATACCATGTGGAAAATTTGAAGAAACAATTTCTAAAGACATAGATGGTGTGACAATAATGCATATATTTTAATAAAAAAGAAGGGATATACCCTCAAATGCATCATCCAAATAAAAAATGTGAGATTGAAAAAACAACTTTGCAAGACCTATCAAGTGACTATGCCACAAAGAATAATTTGAAGGATAAAAAACATCTTGTTGTGTTGAAGAACCAACCTCTGAAGCAATAGGAGATGAATCAACATAGGCCTGAAGAACCCTAAAGTTCAAATGACCAATCTCTCCTGAGGAATTACTATCAACACTGGAAAGAGGGGTGCGAGGCTCATAATCACCATCATCAAAAAAATGAGAAAAGGCATAGAGATGAGACTCATGATCAACTTCACCAACAACAATGACTTTGCCAGTATCAGCCTCTCTAATGAAAATAGAATATGTAGTGAACTCTACAGTCTTAGGTACCTCACCATGAGTAACCTGATAGATGGAAAGTAGATTTGCGTGTAAATTAGGAATACACAGTACATCTGTGAAACAACCATCACCAATCTCAATGTTTCCTATCCCCGCATCATCCAAAAATTTACTATCTCCCAAAAAAATCTTAGAAGTATCAGTAGGATGAAGACCCAAAAAAGGATAGGGAGTAAAACCCATGTGATGAGATGCTCCTAAATCCAAAAACCATCTATCATGACCAGAATGAATTGTAGAAGTTACCAATGCATGTCCTTTACCAAGTGCAAATCTTGCATTCCTTGATTGTTTAGGTTTGGATGAAGGTGAAGGTGATGTAGATGGAGAGGCTGTAGAAGGAGTCACAAATGAGGGCAGTGGAATATTATTCTTCTGAAGAAGATGTGAAAGCTCATCAATCTTCCTTGTATAACAATGATGTTCATCTTGACATTTCTTCTTGCAATACACACAATTGAACTTCTGTTTCTTAGGTTTATCCTCTTTTGAAGAGGTGGATGACTCATTAGACTTTGTCTTAGCCTTAGGTTTCTTCTTCCCTTTGCTCTAAGATCCTTGTGCAACTAATGCATGATTCATAGAAACCCCCTCTAACTGGGCATGTTTGGCTTTCTCCCTTGTCAAACGGTCACAAAATGTCTCAAAAGAAGGCATTTGGAATACATTTCCAAAAGCATCTATGGTGGAGTAGAAGGTAGAAGAAAAAACTACAAATAGACCTCTCATTTTGGACAAAAAAAAATAAAAATGGACTCCTTATCAGTTTTACCCTTCCCAAATCCCACCAATTATGACCTCAAATATTTTAACTTGACTAGGAAATCATCAATGGAAGGAAATGCATTAGGGGAAATATAATTTAATTCCACCTCTAGTTGCAAAGCATGAAACTCATTGACCTGACAAAACAGGTTTTGTTACAACTCATCCCATACCTCCTTGGTTGTATTACACTCCTCAATATGGAAAAGAAGACTATCAGAAACATGCATGGATATCAGACCCATAGCTTTGTCACACTTGTTTCTATGAGAAAATGTTTCATACTTCTTGGTAAAAGTGGGTTGATTATCACTTAGTGTGGACCACAAACCTTTGGATTGGAGAAAGCTATGAATTTTAATCTTCCAGGTATGGTAGTTATGGGGGGTTAAAAGTTCAACTGAATTAGGAGTAGCCATGACAACAATTTGCACCAAAAAATACACCAAACTGCTCCAAAAAAAATCAACCAACAAACTACCCATCATCCTCACTGGCAGAAATAGGTTGAACTATGCATGCAAGAGATAAGGAACACAACCAAGGGCCTCAGCTCATGCAACAATGAGAGGACAGGGAAATAAAAAGACTAGTTTTTCTTGATTTCTCACCAATATGGGATAAATGTTCCCCAAAACAACCTCAATAAAAACTTGGGCCCAGTTCCTCTTCGGCTACACAACAATGAAGCCCTAAATATTTAGGTTGAAGCTTTATAAAGTATATAGTTTGATTAAAAAAATGGTTTGCTAAAACTCAAATCATGTTGGTTGATGAAGAATCATGGCTTGCAAACAAATGCCATAGCCTTTGCTCACAACCAAGACTGGTGAATTTGCCCCAATCAGATTCATGTCTCTACAACATAATATCATTCCTCTAAGCCTTCGAATTTCTTCCTCTAAGCCATGACAATTGATGCATTTCAAACTAAAAATAACGCCTCAACATCTTACAGAGCAACATATGAATGAATGTGCCTTCATGAGTTTCAAACGTGCCTTTCAAGTTGAGAATTAGCCTCTCATGGGTGAATACATGCCTCTACTTAGCAAACGATTTCCCTCCTCTCATTCAGACGCTCGATCTGAAGTGTGAGGTGCGGCCAAGTGTTGGTGGACATTTTATCATCCACCGAACACACAGAATAAAATGTCCAAAGACACTCTATCTTCTTTTGAACAAAGTCACTGTGTATGCTAAGATTGCAAGAAGATCATATGGTGACTCCAAGGTTTCTTCCGTTAGGTAATGACATGTGGATAAGCTCAATGGGTGTTGTGATATGCTAGTAATACACAAAGGGACTTATGCTGGGAAATTTATTACAAGTTTAGGACTTAGACAGATTTATCATTAAAGGCTTCTTCGGTTGGGACTTTCAGTTTGGATCTAAAAAAAAGGGCAAAAAGATATGGGTTTGGAGGATATATTCTATGCCTAAGAATTCAAGAGACAGTAGAGATCAGGTGAAAGGAGTAACCACACTTTGTTTCACATCCTTGGGACAACTACGCAAAGTGGGTGCAATCTTCAAAGGGTGTGATTATAATTTTCATTCCTCGAATAAGACCAAAGTTAAGCATCCACAATCACAAGCTCAGGCTAAATTTATGCATCGAATGAAAATCATCCATTCGAAGAAAGTATGAGAAATATTTCACCATTAATCTATACGATCAAATCCTGCATTCACTTAACAACATTCAAAGAAAATTCTACTTGATTGTAATCTAACTCTATCTAACTCTAGTCTATGGTAGAAGAAGTTATGCAACCTTGCTCACTACTTGACAATAAAAGTGATTCAAAGAAAATCATGCATAAGAGCTTTTATTATCAGAAATAGTCTAATGCAAGAATTTCATACACTGTCTCCACACAAATGAAAGTGAGAGATCACAAGTTTATATAGAGTTTCAGAATCAAATGAAAGGCCAAGATTAAAACAACATCAACGACCAAGATTAATACAACTCAACCCTAATTAGGGTTTCCCAAAATAAAATTAGTTAACAACCAGTAAAAAAGCAGTAAACAAGCAGTGAGGTGGAAATTTGAGTTATCTCAAGGGAAGGCGTCTCTATCCTCCTGGGTAGCATTGTGCTCAATGAATTTGGACACGATCGTGATGACTTCCTCCATCATGACTAGTGGTAGCATGCTTATCCTAAATTCAAGCCTGTCCAAATCCTCAACACATTTGGTGAAGGTGTTCTCCCTATCCACTTCTTTTCTCACAAAATTATCTCAGGCAGACAAGAGGTTCACCACCTTTGTGAAATCCTGTCTTAGAATTGGTCCTGCAGTAGAGAAGAAAACTTCCTGAACCTTATGCTTCAACCTTTCCAGCTGCATGTCATTTTCTTGGACAATCTCCCTGTCAAACACATCTGTAGCTATCATATAAATCTTCCTTTGGATTTCTTTGGCTTGCTTCTCAACCATGAGCCCACCTGCCTTTGCCTTCTCTAGAACCTCACTCTGCATTGTTAATGCCCAAAACCAATGATGAAAATCATACGCAGCTCCCATAGCAATCACCTTTCCCTCGACCAATTCTTCCTTTGGAACACCCTTTAGTATTATGAGGCATGGAATGAGCCTCTCCTGAATATCTAGGAGGTTATCCCAAGTTTCCACCATGACGACCAGTCTAGAAAGGAACGAGGAAGTTTTTCCATAAGCAAGTGTCAATCTTTCCATGAACAAAGTTGCTTCCATGCCCTTGCTTGCTATCCATTTCTGAGCCTCCTTGGCCATCTCCTATGAGGAATTGAGAAGAGGAGGAGCTACTACATCACCCTGATTGAGTGGTTGGGTGAGATGTCGTATATACTCCTTCAGACACTCGACCTCCCTTTTGTACTCTTTCTTTTTCGCCACTTCCTTTTCCAATCTCGCCTTGATAGTTGAGATAGAGTTATCCAGTTCTTCCACCTCCTAGCCTTTTGTTGTTGGGCCAAGGTCTATAGTGGTTATGGTGTATTCTTGGGGAGTGATCTCATCTTGTGCTTTATCAACTGTTGGTACTGCAATTTGTATGGAACAACTGCCGGCTTCGTCCCTCTGAATCGTGGAAAACTTCTTGGTAGGTTTCTTAGTAGCAACTTGTTCCAACCTCTCCAAGAAATCCGTAGTATCATCTTCTTCTTGGACCTCAACTAGTGCTTGAATTTTCATCCTCTCCTTTAGCCAATCTAGAATGGTAGGTTGCTCGATACTATCCTCCTCCTGAACATTCCTTCATTTGGAATATCCAAGACTCCTCTGAGGGTAGAAATTATTCCCTCTTCGAAATCATCATTTTGGACTTCCATTTCATTATCCAAACCTAGTAATTCTATGCCCGTAGGAGATGGGGGCTCATCATTGTCCAACTAGAT
The DNA here is from genome assembly GCA_007258455.2 of Sequoia sempervirens. Lineage (NCBI taxonomy): Eukaryota > Viridiplantae > Streptophyta > Pinopsida > Cupressales > Cupressaceae > Sequoia > Sequoia sempervirens. The sequence goes on from VDFB02193867.1 coordinate 36,656,813, forward strand.
CAGCTCATTGTTCATCTCCTGAATGGTAGAAGGTCTCATCATCTTAGCCAAGGATTCATCTGCGGTAGCTACTAGCTTGTCAATGTTTCTAGATGCCATAGAACGAGACAACTCCATCCTTTGTCGCTTTGAAGCAGGTTCTATGCTTGCAACTACTTCTTTCCTCTTCTCTCCAATCTCAACTAAATCGTCATTGTGGGATGCTCCGACATTGGAGGAGTATGACTTTGTCTCGCTCAACAAATCATACGTGAGCGTTATCCTTTTCTGCCTCAATTCCTAGACCTGATGGTCAAACCACCATGAGAATACTTAATCACTAGTCTCATCAATGTAGCCAAGTCTGAATGCTCAGGATTTGACCACTTCATGGAAGGAAGAGGCCAGCTCTCATCAAAGCTCGGCTGGACATAATTCCCGTCATCCTACAACTGATTGGGCATCCCACAAAGTTCAGTTTCTCTTATCAAATCCACTGGCACCCTAGACCATAACCTCTTTCTGACTTCATACTCGTTAACTGCATTTTCTCATAAGTCCTCTAGGTCTACTATATGTTTGTATCTTTTCCCATCCGTAGTCTGAATGTGATGATGTGGGTCAAAATTGGCCCTGGATTGATAAGCTGTGAATGGGTACCATTGAATTTCTAGTTTGGCGCTCTCGGCTGCTTGTGTTGATGGAAAAGACTCCCACATATCCCAATAAAAAATGGGAAAGTAATAGCCACCTTCTTACTTGGCCTCTGGATGTTCTAGTACTCTTCCAGCTGTCTCAGGACTTCCTACAAAATTATCCGATTAGTAGGGTAGATAGGGAGCTTATAGCGACTTCCAATGAATCCATGGATCCTAACATATGTAAACCTTGGAAATTGGATAAACCAGGATCCATACCTACTAATCAAACTCTTGGCTTCATGACTCAATCTCTAGTGAGTTCCTCCTTGAAGTATTCTCGTGAGGAAAGCGTCATGTGCCCGCCTAAAATGAGACTTCTCCCTTAGTTGAAGCTGCAGGTAGCAGTCATAGGACTTGAACTCATTCTCACCATTGCAAAATTTGCCTTTGCATATAAGTCCTGAGTATTTGTACGTTTTTTTCCAACAAATAGATGACATATGAGCTCATGTGGAAAGACTTGGTCTTTTCAATTGACTAACTACTCATGGAGATTGTCGCTTATCATTTGAGACGAGTTGAACATCCTTACGCTGGAAGTGATTTCATTTACAAAATAATACATCCACACCTCAAAATATGTGCCTTGTGGGTTGCTAGCTATCCTGTTCAACATCAAAATGATATCTCCATAATCCTCCTTAAAGTCTGTCCAACACAACTTCTTAGGCATCTTCTTTGTGGATGGTCTAGGCTTCTCCAACCATTATTTATTAATATTTGTGGCACACAACTTAGATTGGCCATCATATAATCTCTTGGCATCTTCTTTGGTCTTATAAATGGTCCGATGATGTGTTGGGATGCCAAACACCTCTTGGATTTCCACTTCGCCAAGGTGAGCTAGAATCCTTCCATTAGGTGCCACAATCTGTCTCTCCTGTGCATCATAATGAATGGCACATTCTACCATCAACTTGGCACATTCTATTGTAGGAGGGAATTTGGCTGCTTGGAAAATTTCGTTCCTCACCATCTGTCTGGAAATTGGTGTCGGTAACCCAGCATGTCCATATACCCTCTTTTTAAACTCCACGAAGTCTACATGTCCAAGATCAGTGTTTGCAACATTTTTCCATTTTGAATTGAACTTCAACTCTCGTTGTACACCTTTACTAGTGAACTTCATCGAAACCTTCTTTGATGGTTCTCCTACCATGGTCATTAACCTGCATTAAAAACACTAACATTAATACAAAGACTTTAAAATATAATTTATTCTTGTGCCCTGTATTCAAAAATTTTACTTTCAGCTTATTAAAAGATTGAATTTCTGCGAAAAAGCAAGTTGAAAGTAAATAAATTTGATTGGAATTTAGCCAGAATGAAAAAGACAGAAGGAGAATTGATGAATTTAGCTGACTAAACTTCAAACCTCAGGGAAAAACCTTCTGGCTGCAAATAACTTTGAGAATTTAATAAAAAATCTAATGACAAAGTGCACCAAATTTGTTGAGAAGTTTGATTTTCAGCCAAGAAATTCTTTTACTTCTCCAAAATATTACTTCCTCAACATAAAATTACTCTTTCCTCTGAGAAAATCGACTTTGCATGCAGAAGAATTGATCTTGTCTCAAATTTCTTACAATTTCGAGAGATTAACTTCTCTTCAGCCGAGTCTGTGAAAAATGAGTTGCTGAAACTCGTTATAATGCTGAAGAATTTGATTTGTTTTAGCAACTGCATCTTTTTCTCTCGATTTCAATTTTTTTTCTCCTCTTCAATCAGGCAAGTTTTCATTCTTTTTCAAAAAAATTCCATGGTGAGCTTATCTAGGCAAATCCCTTTGATTTTCCAAAATTCAATTTTTGCTAGATGTTTATCTTTTATTTTCAATATTTTGGAAAATATTAAATGTCCAATTAAATTAACTTCGATTTTTCCAAGTTTTGATTCATAAATTTGCTTATGGATTTTCTCATTTTCTGGCGTAATTTATTTCCATCCATAAATTTTACTTCCAAAACATCTCTAGCGAATTTTATTTTTGTCTGTGGCATTTTATATTTCCAAGTGCCGAAAATAAATTATCCAAAGTATTAAAATGTTTAATTTATTTCCAACCCATTCATTTTTAACCCATGGCTATTTTAATTTTTTTTCTTGGCTAAATATTTATTTTCCAAGCTATTTCACTTCCCGTCTAGCCAAGTTGAATTTTTAGCCATCTTGCCAACAAATATTATGCTAGATCTTCATTTTATTTTTCCATGGTGAACTTCAAATTGTGTCGGGCACATTTTCTCATGCCAAAATGAATTTTCCTCTTGCTCAAATGATTTTCTCTAGGCAAAGTATGTGTTTGGACATTTTTCCTAGGCCAATTTTCATGACACTTAGACAATTTTTCAACCTCTTTGGCCTAGGGAGGACTTTCTAACCTCTTTTCCATATGCACTTTCCTCTGTGCACTTAGCCAACTTCATAAACTTTTCACTAGGTATCCATACTTAGGAAAATTTTCATTTTTTCTCTTCCAAAGCATCAAATACTTAGCCAAATTTTCAATTTTTCCTCTTCTCATGCTAGGCAGACTTCCTATTGGCTTTGCCACGTGAGGGGCATAATTTCTTCTAGCCAAGACATGGCATGGCAGACTTTCTAGCTTCTTTTCCATCTTTTATCAAGGCAAGGGCAGACTTTGCTTGGGCTTGGACATCCCTCATTTATCTCCTCTTGATGGCAGACTTTTCTTTGTCACCTTCCCTTCTTTCTAGGGCGGACTTCACAAATGTCTTTCCATTTTCTTTGCCATGTTGGGGCGGACTTGGAGGATTTCATGCCAATTCTTGGCCAAGGCTTGGGCGGACTTACCAACCCTCTTGCCATTCCATGGCAGACTTGCCAACTTTCTCACCATCCTTCATCTTCATGGCAAGGTCGGACTTGCCAAGGTGTTTGCCATTCTTCTTTTCCTCCTTGATGGACTTTGAAAACTTCTTTCCCTTTGTCCATGGGCGAATTTCTCAAAGTTAGGCGAATTTTCCGTGAATTTCATGCCTTTGGGTTGATTTTTGGGTGATTTTCTCATGATTTTCAATTGATTTTTCTAGATTTTTATCTTGCTTTTCCATGCTTTTCTACTTGATTTTTTTATTTTTACTTTGATTTTTCAGTGATTTTTTAATTTTTGGCTAATTTTTGGTTCTAAAAATGGAAACATTAACTCATTGACCAAGGTTGACATTCTAAAAATAGAAAAAAAAATCCCTAAAAAATAGGGAACCTAGTTTGGTCCAAAAATGAAAAAGCAAAAAAGCAAAAAAGTAGATTCCCTAAAAAGTAGGAAGTGTCAGAATTGGCTCAAAGCACAAGCGATCCTCATCTCTCGGACCTTCTGAGCCCTTCCATGATGTTTAGGCACTGATTCAGGCATGGATTCTCAATTTGGCTCGAATAACTCTCAAAATGATGACCTCATGAAATCATTGCGCGAAGGTGAAACCCTAAAAAAAAAAACTAGCAAACTACTGGGGGTCCCCATTTGCAATGGGGAAATGTGTGAAAAGGTCACAACACCAAGGTTGTGCATAAAGTTGTAGGCTTGACAAAAAATGCCTCATTGTTTTGAATCGCTCAGCTTGCAATGAAAATCAACCTACAAAACACTCAAAAATGATGCCTCCAGTTGCAAATTGTTGCCTTGTGATGGAAATTGTGGTCTTCCCTTTAGAATTCCTTCAATAGGAAAAATCATGGGTCTACAAGGGCAAGTCCACCTTAGAGAGGAAAATCGTTCCACAAAAAAGACAAATCACGTCCTCACAAATGTAAATCAAGCCTCAAATAGATCTCACGGCCTCCAATCAAGAACCAAACACCCAAATCGCATCCTCCAAAAGGAAAATCATCCCTTCAATAGAATGAAATAAATCTTAATGAGAACTTTGAAATTTTAATAAATTTCAAATGCCAACAATAATCTTCAACAGGCAAATAGTTGTCCAGATCTCCTCAGCAGAAACTCTCCAGGAAGGTGAGTAGAAGGAGGATCTTTCATACCATGTAGGAGTCGACAGCTCCTTCCCAGGATTCTCAACCTACAACAACAAACCACCCTCACAATACATGAGAGAAACACAAAGGTTATTTTTACAAATATCGAGAATGATATTCAAAATGAGATGCTAAATTACATAATGTACAGGCCTTTTAAAGGCATATAAAATGCAACGAGTGAAAAACTACCCGATACAGGAAAAAACCACCCAAATAATTAACCTAAGTTAAAGTTAACACTACACTAACAGATAATCCATTATACCTTTGAAAGAAGTTATGCCATAAAAAATCTAAATTGCTATAGAAATATTCCCTTTTTGTTTTGAAGAAAGCAAGTCTACTACTATTTCATAAATTACTACCAATTAAATGAGATGTAATACTTGTATCCTCAAAATAAAACTATTTAAAATTTAAACCAATAAAAAAATTATTCCAAAGAAAATATATTCATGAAAGAGAATGGGAAAATTAGTTATTATCCTTTTTAGCAAACTTATAAAGATTAGAAAAGTAGAAAGTTCCTCAAACTATTAACTGTAATTTCATAATCATGACATTTCTTCTGATGCTAAGATTAACAATCTACTTGGCTAATTAATTTTCTTTATGCCATATGTGACTTATTCTATAATTAGAGAATTTATAAGATTAACAATCTACTTGGCCAATTAATTTTCTTTATGCCATATGTGACTTATTCTAAAATTAGAGAATTTATAAGAAGAGAACCCACTTCTAAAAAAGGCTATAAAGTCTCCATTGATTAGTTTCATAAGAATTCAAACTATTTAGGATCATCTTAGAATCTCCTTCTATAATAAAATATTGATATAAGTAATTAAACTCAATATTAAATCAAGGATCAACTCTTCCCTTTCAATTATGTTATCTGAATTAAAACTTGAAAACTCAGTTCCTAGAGCAACAACCTTACCTTTATTATTTTAAAGAATAACCCTTACTATAAATAGGCCTTGGTTGTTTTCAAAAGAACCATCAAACTTGAGTTTCATCAAACCATTAGATGGCTTGGTCTAGTGAGCTCTATTTTATTTTTTCTCTTTTTTATTTAATTTGGCTTCCTCAAAATCTCTTAGATGCCTAACCATTTTTATCGCATATTAATCTTTGTTGGGTTTGTTTCTCTAGTTTTTTATTTTTTAAACAAACTTTTACCAAGAGTTATAGGCTTGCTTAATCACTGGCCATATATTTTCTAAATATTTTTCTCTAGAATTAAGTACTATTATTTCTCTCAAGCTATATCTTCCATACAATTACACTTAGATACCTTTCCCAAATATTCTATAGAAAGTTTGAATGTGGAATCCCAAGCTTGTATTTGATCTTGTAAAGATCTAAAGGAAAGCCATCCAAATTCTACTAGCATACTCACATAGAAAAAAATGACCATTGTTCTCTTCCTTTCTCCAACAAAAATGACTTCTCCTTGGGACATTAAAGCCTCTCCTTTGGAATCGATCCCACATTAAAATATTTTAGTGATAAGCCAACCAAAGAAAAACATTAGCCTTAGGCAACCCTTTAGCTCTCCAAATTTTGAACTAGGAAAAGTTAGATCTTTAGGTATATTTAGGGAAAAAAAATATTTTTATAACCTTCCAAATCGATGTGTGGTTTTGTAGCATCCTAGAAATATTACTCTAGGCTCTCTCATCTATCTTTGAAATAGAGGGTAATGATTTCCAAAGCCTAGACTTCCAATACTCTTTGATCTTTTCTTCCCAATAATCTTTAACTTTATCCCCTCATTGATGAATAAGGTAGATACAAAGACTTCTAGACTCAATGATTTTATATAGAGGTGTATTAATTATGGATGAAGTGCCATCTTGAATTTTCAAAAAATTGTCGTCGACAATTATTTATTCTAAAATCTCATACCTTTCACATTCATTGAATCCAAGGAAATATTAAAATCATTAAGAACAATTGAAGGTGGGTCACTATTGAGATATTTAAATCTCAAATTTTAAATAAAAGAATTTTGTGATTATAGAGAACATCTTTAATTCCTAAGTCTTCCTCATTCCATAATTTATTCCATCCAGCTAAGAAATTTTTTAAGTGCTCTCTTTTATCTTTCCACAGAAAACCTTTTCATAATCTGATCACCCAATCATCCGCATGAATGTGAGGAAAACCAAAAATCATCGAATCATCCGCAACGGGGAAAGTTTAAACATAGACGTATTTTTTAATACCAATATCTTCAAATTAGATTTAGGAAGCAACCGTATGTTCTAATATGACCCAAAAATGTCATAAAACCGAATCTAAAGCAGTCATATATCTCCACAGGTAATGAAAATCTTTGCCCAAATGAAGGCGACTTGATAAAAAAAATTCTTATAAATGCTTCGTTAGAGGTTAGAAACAATTGCCCAGATCGCCTCAAAATCTCCGGTCTATCACAGAATGAAGTGGTCAACCGGTCTCTGTGGATGCTTCGAAGATTGCTCTGTTTGTGAGAACATCTCGTCTGTAACACAGCCTTTCGATAATCACATTTATGAAATCATGACAATTGTATTTAATTTGTGCAGGTTGTGAAACAACTTTCCTGCCATGTGTTACGTTTGGACGGGTGGCTGAGCATGCGGAGAACTCAGAAACCAGTCAGATACATATATTCTATTCTACTTCAAATACTCCATACTTTGAATACTAAATCTGATTTTCTTTTAATTGTGGTTTAATGGCGGATGTGTAAATTGCAGGCTGTTGTGCACAAGGTTCCCTGTACGTTCTATTTTGCATGTTAGGAGTGCCATGCCTGTACACGTGCGGATATAGGAGGAAACTGAGGCAGAAATATGATCTGCCGGAGGAACCATGCGGAGACTGTTGTGTACATTGGTGCTTTGAATGCTGTGCCCTCGCTCAAGAAGCCAGGGAGATCAAGATTCGAATGTCCAATCCACCAAACGGTACAAAAATTCTGGGCCTACTGGTTGGTTGAATTATAGTTATTTGATTTCTGTTATAACCTTCCTCTAACGTAAGATTATTGTCATATGCAGGAGTAATGGCTGCTCCCGCTGTGATTGCTGGCATGAACAAATAAAAAACTTCAGTTTTGGATTTTATAAGTTTTTGTGAGCTTGTTCGTATTGCTTGGGAGACTTGATTTCAGACGCCATTATGTTAAATCTTCTTCATAAACAAAGTTTTTTGTGTTTGTAATTTTCCAAAGTATAAAATATTTTGGATAATATTATTATTTTCGGCGATGAAAAGGTGGATATGGTTATATGAGTAATTTTTTATTACCTCAAACATTATTAGTGATCAATTTTTTAAAATATTGAGTTATATAATATTATAATGGTTAAATTGCATTTCTTGCATTTTTTTATTATTTTGAACCCACTTTGATCTTGCTATTCTTTATGCAAAATGACGTGTATAAGTGGCATGTTTTTTGTTAAAATTTTCACATAACCCACACCTTACCTGATTTCATTCACACTCACTTCTCAAAATCTCAAGCCTTAATTTTATTAATTCTTCACTTAGGGTGACACTTAGAAATGTCATTTGTGGAAATAAACCCCAAAATTTTAGTTTTCAAATTCAAATTTAGATCCCACCTAACATTTCCAATTAGTTGTGTTCCAATTTGAAGTGTAAAAATATTATTTATATCCTTTGGAGTTGTATTCCATGGGCCCATCAACACATGGTAGGGCCTCCTCCACACCCTAATGCATAGTATGAAAGGTTCCATGCTATATAGTAGAAAAAAATGTGTACACATGGTGCCACATGATTCTTTGTGATGATAGGGGTGTACCATAGAAAAATGGATCATTGACATTCTCATGGTTATTTAGGTCTTTCTCTCATGATGCTTGACCTATCTTGCTTTGATTTAATGTTGCAATGTAACTTATGCATTCACATTAGGTCCTAAACATTCAAATTATGATGTCTTGTGAAGGTGTTGTGAAGTTTTGTAACACATTTCTACACTTTTATACTCTTCTCATTACAATTCACCTAAAAATCACCTTTTCATTATTTGAAAAGTCCTATTCTAAAGTGTTGTAAAGTCTTGTAACAAGATTTCATGCTTTTCTAGGCTTCTTATCACTATTTACACCTTTCTTATGTTTTATATGACCCCTTTATACACTCATAAGACTTAATTAAGTTTATTTTTGAATGTAAACCCAAAAAATAACATTAAATGCAACTTAATTCCTGACACCCACTTACAAGCCTGTAGTGGGACCCATTCACCATGGGTGGAAAATGAGTCCCTCTTAGCTCCAAATTCAAAATAATTCAAAATTCCTTTTGGGTTTTTATTCAAAAAGACCTTATGTTGGCCTACGATGAGGTATTATTGGGTTATTATGGCATAAGTGTGTATAAATAACTATTTTTCTACCCATTTTACACCCCATTCATCAAGTTCACTCATTCACTAATTCATTCAAGCATTCAATTACATTAAAGCATCATTCAATCAAGCAAACATCAAGCATCTTGGAGCAACCATTGACATATCTTCATACTTCTTCAACAATGTTTTTGGTGAGTTTAGGAAAATTTCATGTTGTTTATTCATAATTCCTTGCTCATTTCATTTTATTTCTTTGTTAAGGGTTTGATTACCAAAGTGGGATTTGAGCAAGGAAAATCCCTATACTCTAACCCTTAACCATTTTACCCCTTTTGCATGTGTGTTGCAGACTTTTGAATGTAGATTTATTAAGAAATTAGGTATTGAAAAGTGGAAAACAAGTCAACAAAGTATTTCAAGTCAATTAAACCCTATTTCAATCTTGGAGACAACCTACAGTAAGTTTTATGCAGATTTGACTCTGTCAACTTGACAAGAAGACCAGTGCAGATCTAGACCTACAGAATTGACTCTTGGATTTGCAGATTTTTGGAGGACTGATTCACCATCAGTGACAAATGAGTCCCACCGAAGGGCTGATTTTTTTTTATTTTGTTAGAATCCAGTTCCCAACAGTCAAAAAATAGTGTCAGGTGTTTTTACCAATAGGAGGACTGATTTTCCATCAGTGGAAAATGAGTCCCACTAATGATTTATAGTGATTTATTCCAATTTTCAGAGCCTTCCAGATTCAACATTCAATTCCCAGGTGCACTTTGTTGAACTTTATTCAATTCTATTTGCATTAGTTTGTGTTTTTAGTTTAATTTTTCATACCTCACTGTGCTTTCAAACATTGCATATTTCATTAGTTTATCATTCAAAATCAATTGATTTCATAGATTAGTTGCATTTAGTCATAATTCAATTTTACATTCCTTTATTTGAGTGAACCACCTCAATTTTAGGGTTCTATCTCTCTCCTTTTAGGTGAAAGATCCTAAGAGTGCAAGAGAAGTCCATAGAACCTTCAAAATCTTTGGTTCATTTTGGTGAACCTTCATATTGAGCACATTATCTTTCTGATTTCAATTGCATCTTGCATCCTAGGTTTCCTTTGCATCAACATTCAATTAGTTTTTTTTTGTTTTTGCATCCTAGGGTTTCTAAAATTGCATTAGTGAAAGAATCATTTAGATTTCATTTTTGCATATCAAATCATTAAAAAACTGAAAATTTGTATTTTGCATTTGAAAAAAATTAAAATACATTTTAAATTTTCTAAACAAACAAAAAAAATCCCACACCTGGACTCATTCTCCACCTTGGGTGAATCAGTCCAGTTGCATTTTTTGCATTGAAATTACTAGTATTTTCATTGTATTTCCTACATTTTTGTTTCCTATTACTGTCTTCTTGTTTCAATTTACAAATTTTTGTCATTAACATTTTATTATTCCTAGTTTGCATTTGAATTCACCCCATATTTTGTGGTACTTGTATGAGTGTTTGGTGCCCTATTGATAATACTTTAGTGAGACAAAATTCTAGACTCATGGCTTCCTGCGATAGCACTTTCATTGTGGACCTTGGGATCTCAAGAGATCCTACTCCTAGTATGGAAGATGGTGCATTAGGAATGGATACTACCACTAATACACCTTTAGCTTCACATCCAATGCATGTTGACACAAACTAATTCCATTCCGCAAGAAAAAGTCATTAGTATTCATGAGGATTTTTCACATTTGCAACAAGATTTAAGTCTTGAAAACATTTCCACCACTGCTATACCTTCCATAGAAAACCTTCATCGCTTGATTGAAAGTGTCAATGGATTACAAGTGATGAAAATAATAGTTGAGATATACAAAAAACATGTTCCTTCCACATCCCAATTGAAAAACATTGTTGTGAGCCAAGGATGATCTCACATTCCTCCTCCTTCAACCATAGCATCCATACCCACCTATACCACTCCTCAAGTCACAACAACCATGCAAAAAGTTAGTCATGTAACTCCTTTCACTATTCCAACTAGCGTTCCTAGTTCTTTTGTGGCATCAAATGTTCCATCTTCTACCTTCACCCCTCTTAGTGTCCCCTTCACTTCTCTTAATATTACATACAATTCATCACCATTCTCTCTTCCACCTCATACCATTTACACTGACCCCATCATTACACAACTCTTTAACACCATTTCATCCATGCAGCAATAAATATCCACCATTAGCCAAAGTAAAAATGCTCTAGACCCACATACCATTTCTGTAGTAGCCCATTATCTTTAGAGATCTTATGAACATAGATGCCATAGGGAATTCAGATGCCTAGGTTTGAGAAGTATGGAGGTAAAGGAGACCCTACTAATCATGTTAATTCATATACAACATTGTGCAGTGATTTTGTCCTTGACGATAAAATATTAGCCAAAATTTTTCCTCAAACCTTAAAGGAAATTGCATTCGAGTGGTTTTCTAATTTACCCTTGAATCATTTAATCCGATCATTTAATGAACTTGTGAATTCCTTTATAAGTAATTTCCAAGTCTCTATGACTCCCAAAAGACAATGGCTGATTTAATAAGATGTAAAAAAAACACAAATGAAAAATTAATTGATTTTATTTCATGTTATCAATCATTGTATACTCAAATTGATGTCAAGATTCTTGATTTACATCTTCAAAAGATGTTTATCAAAAACTTGCACACTCACCTTCAGGATAAGTTAACTATGATAAAATTTCCTTCATTCATGCATTTATGCACAACCCTTTGTGACTATCACAACTCGGTTATTTGTCATGATTCAAAGTCCACTTCTAACTAAGCTAAGAGGTTTGAAAAAAGAAACCAAAATAATGCGCAAAACTTTAGAAAACTAAACAAAGGATTTTTACAGTTCAATTCACCTCCTCCACAACCAACCCAACCTGTTCAGAGTCAAGTGGAAATTGTTAAAGCAACGAAACCCTTTACCTATGGCGACCCAAAGAGAAAATTTACCCCCTTACCCAATACTCTCCATAACACAATGAATCAACTACTCCAACAACAAATGATCACTTTTCCTACTGCTAAACCACTTGATACCACCAAGACTTTACCACTCACCTTTAAACCAAATGCTTATTTTCATTTTCATTGCAAAAATGGAAATGACACCAAACAATGTAAGCTTCTCAAACACTTAGTTTAAGACCTCATTGATTTTGGTTGTTTTTCCATTGCGAGTGTCAATGATCAAGGAAATAAGTTTGTTGCACCCCTTAATCAGAATTTACAAATCTTTACCATCCCTATGCCTAAACGCAATGTTTCATTTTTCAAGTCTAGTGAACCTTCAAATACTCATGTGATGAAAAGTGATACAAATAATGAACAACATTATATTACTCCAAATGTTACCCAAGTTAATCCTATGGATGAACTTGTGGGTATGATAGACATTGTCCCTTGTATGAGCCCAACCAAAAACTCTCTTGATATTAATTTTTCTTCGCATATACTTAAAAAGCTTCCTGATAGTCCTCTTTACATAGCTAGCCACATCTATGATAAGCCCACCAATGGGATATTAATAGATCTTGCCTGTGGTGAGAATGTGATCACAAAAGAATTTTTAGTATTACATGATCTCTATCAAGATGATTATAATAAACCAACCACATGGATTAAAATACATAATAGTTTTGTGTGCCCTACGATTGGATCGATTGTCCCCCCATTACAAATAGGACCCAAAACTTTGGATGTAAAATTTTCTATTATTCCACAATCAGATCAATTTTATCTACAGCTAGGTCATCCTTGGCTTCTCTCAATGAAAACTGTTCCTTCAGTTGTTCACAAATGTTTAAAGTTTCTACATGGCAATGGGATATTTACCACACACCATAATGGCTTTAATCCATTGTCCTCTAAAGGTAATTTTTCCTTAGAATCCTTTTTTCCTGAACCTATGAAGCCCATCATCCATTGAAGAGACTTCTTTTTCATTACCTATCAAAAGTTCAAAGCCAAACGAATAGGTGAATTGTCTCTTTGTAACATGTCCCCATCCACTTCCGCTACTTCTATCCTTGATGAGACCATGCTTCAGCCTGAGTCTGAAATTGAACAAATAATACAACCAAATGAGCAACCAACCATATAGACACTTCCCCTTCATCATATAAACATCCAAGAGATTGTGAAAATAACCCTATCCTCACATTAATAAAGTTTACAAATACAAAGAGAAAGTGATTGCCCCATCTCCTTCAGTTCATTCCATTCCTCCTCAAGATGAAAAGGAGCCTATGGTGGATCAACTTGCTCTTACACATCAACAACTTCAAAATAAAATTAAAATAAATCATGGTGGTAGGAAGCATAGGCATCATCGTCGTCTCCTTGCTCATCAAATGTAAACTGAAAAAAACAAATAAAATCAACCGCCTCCTTTGACAGAAGCAATACCTAATCACTCTCCTCCTCTTGACCCACCACAAGATAGTACAATACACCAATCACAACTCCTAATACATCCTTCATTAGAAATTAATCTCTGTCATCCCATTGTGATTAATTTAGATGATGATGGTGATGAGGAAATCACTAAAATAGATGAAGAATTGCATAATGATCTAAACTCTTTATTTTCATCTACCATGAGCTTAAATGATAAATTTTCTACACCAAGTGAAGAACCTGGAACTTCCCCTAGTTCAACACTTGCAATTCTCTCTTTGGAAAATCAACAACCCTCACAATATACTAAACATGATTGGGAGGTAGATGACTTGTTAGATGGTTGACTTACATTCATCTTGCTAGCATTTTTTTTTTGTTTTTCTTTTCTTTGGTTTGATTGTGTGTGCGTATTGTGTTCCCCCATAATGTGCATTTGATGTTCTCTCTCTTTGTGCACTTCCTCTATTTGTACCTCTACTCTTCTATATGTCATACATTTTGCATTTTATTTTTCACTTTTTTTTTTTGTATTTTCCTTTTGGGGATGACACAAAGAATTGAGACGCCCAATGTCTCTTCCATGTTGACCCAAAAGGTCCCTTTTCCTTTCCCTTTTTTTTAATCTTTTCTTGTGTTTTTATTTTTGGGGATGATGCAAGGCATTGAGACTAAAATGTGTCCTTCATGTTGACCCAAAAGCTTTTTCTTTTCTTTTTCCTTTCATTTTTTTTTTCGCTTGTGTTTTTCCTTTTGGGGGTGATGCAAAGAGTTGAGACCACAATGTCTCTTCCATGTTGACCCAAAATGGAATTTATTTTTCTTTTGTTTTCACTCTTTTTGTGTCATTTTTCTAGTTCTATGTGTTTTGGGGAATGATGACAACTTTCCAAGCTCTTTAATCAAAACATTGTAGCAATGAACATACTGACTCCAAATCAATAGATCCCATATGTGTTTGGTGTTCCTTTTTGAGGGGAAACCCTCCTTTTCTTTTGTTTTCTTTTTCATTTACATGAATCAACCTTACTCAGAAACATATGACTTGGCATAGGGGCTTTCCAATTTGTCTCTCATGTCTTGTTTTCTTTTTTGCAGTTCCTTTCCCTTTGATACTTTAAAGTAATTTCTCATGGAATGGTGTGTAGCAATTCCTTTAAAGTGGGGGGCATACATTGGCATTATTTCATTTGCATTCTTGGTTCTTAGTGTAGCCTTGTTACTTTACATGATGCTTTTTTCACTTTGTGGATGGCATTGGGTGTGATGTCCTTCATAAGTGTGATCTAACTTAGCATATTACATTCCTCTTAGTGGCCTGATGTGACACACTGCATCCACTAAGTTGTGTATATTCTATTCTTTGATTGGTTCTCTCTTGGAGATGTTAGACACAATGTTCCCTAAGTGACAAAATTTGCATTAACTTAATAAGACTCCTTTGAACATCTTTTTCATTTTATGTTTTTACATTTTTTCATTTTACATCTTTTCCACCTTGCATGCCTGTGGTACCTTTGCATTTTTTCATGAGTTCTAAGCATACAAAGCTTTTCTTATCTCATGAATCAAAAACTAACATTTTTCCTTTGTGGTGTCTTATTAAAGTTGTCAAGAGGTATAAATTTAGTATGGTTGAGTAGAAAGCCCATTCCACAGTATGACTTTCCCCATAGCCACCTATGTGTTTTTGAGTGCGTACCAACTAGCGTATGTTTCTTACCTTTTGGGTCTTCTCACCTGAAAGACCACCATGAGTTTCATTACCCCAGAGAGAGTATGCATTCTCTTTCTCAAACAAATAGCCTAGATCTCATTCAAAACTAGCTAAACAAATGATCGAAGCTTGATCCAAATTTTCCTTTTTCCTCTCCTTTCTTTCTATTTCACATGTGTTCCTTTGCTCTTATGTTTAGTTTTCCATGGGATCTTCATCTTGGGGGCTTGATCTTCCATCTTGCTAATGCAAGTGCATTTGGATCCTTCTCGATATGCATGGCTACTTTAGTGTGAGTTTGAAGCAATTTCATCCTCTCACTAAAGTGGGGGCTAAATGTACCATAAAAAATGGATCATTGAAATTTTCATGGTTATTTAGGTCTTGCTCTCATGATGCTTGACCTATCTTGCTTTGATTTAATGTTGTAATGTAACTTATGCATTCACATTCGGTCCTAAACATTCAAATTATGACGTCTTATGAAGGTGTCGTGAAGTGTTGTAACACATTTCTACACTTTTCTAGACTCTTCTCATTAAAATTCACCTAAAAATCACCTTTTCATCATTTTTCAAGTCCTATTCTAAAGTTTCGTAAAGTCTTGTAACAAGATTTCATGCTTTTCTAGGCTTGTTATCACTATTTACACCTTTATTATGCTTTATATGACCCCTTTATGTACTCATAAGACTTAATTAAGTGTATTTTTGAATGTAAACCTAAAAAATAACATTAAATGCAACTTAATTCCCAAAACCCACTTACAAGCCTAAGGTGGCACCCATTTTCCATGGGTGCCGAATGAGACTCTCTTGGCTCCAAATTCAAAATAATTCAAAATTCCTTTTGGTTTTTTATTCAAAAATACCTTATGTCAGCCTGTGATGAGGTATTATTGGGTTATTAGGGCATAAGTGTGTATAAATAGGTTTTTTTCTACCCATTTTACACCCCATTCATCAAGTTCACTCATTCACTAATTCATTCAAGCATTCAATTAAATTCAAGCATCATTAAATCAAGCAAACATCAATCATCTTGGAGCAGTCATTGACATATCTTCAGACTTCTTCAAAAAGGTTTTTGGTGAATTTAGGAATTTTCATGTTTATTCATCATTCCTTGCTCATTTCATTTCATTTCTTTATTAAAGGTTTGACTACCAAAGTGGGATTTGACCTAGGCAAATATTTATACTCTAACCCTTAACCATTTTCCCCCTTCTGCATGTGTGTTTGCAGACTTTTGTATGTATATTTTTCAAGCAATTAGGTGTTGAAAAGTGGACAACAAGTCAACAAAGTATTACAAGTCAACTAAACCCTATTTCAAGCTTGGAGACAACCTATAGTTAGTGTTGCCTCTATTTCACCTACAGTTAAATCAGGCGAGATAATCAAATGTTAGATCTTTAGAGGCCAGTGGGACATTCACACAAGGGAAAAGACTCTACATCTATTGCTAGGTCACGAGGAACTCAGTGGGAGAAGCTACCCTAGGAAGTTTCGGCATGAAAATCATCCAAGGGGAAAGTCAGTGAGACTCTCCTACTGTTTGGCTGACTGACTATTTTGATTCCTTCCATCTTGAGTAGGTCGTTGAGACCTAGTTTCAGTCATGCCGAATGAGCCTGCAAAGCCTATCACTATAATGGAGAGGGTTCGGTATGACCTCTTACCACTTGGATTTCCTTGGCCGATAGGCCATTCAATCGTCATTCACCGATACTCTCAGTGACTATGGGCTTCAGGGAGACCTACAGCGCTCGGTGAGAAGTCCCAACGAAGGTCCAATGTCTCGCCAACGTGTGAAAAGTCTCAGAGCAAGAGATGCTTTCAGAAAAAGTGAGGGGCTTCACTGAGAGGTCATGGCGAGGATGAAAGTCTCGCCGAAAGGAAAGGATGGGCCTCGATGCAGTTGTCTTCAGCAGGAGTCCCGCCGACACAAAGGAACCTCGATGTAACCAAGGGATTTTGCCGGAATGTCCTGCCGACATCAAATGTCTTGCCGAATGAGGAATTTTCCAAAGGTTTTAAGGCTCGGCATGAGGTCATGCCGAAGGCTTAGTGTCTCCCCGACAGGAAAGGCAGCGTCACTAAAGCTAATGTCTCGCCGACAGATCAATGTCTCACCAAAAGCCAAAGGAGCTCGAGCCCCAAGGAGAAGAGTAAGCTTGGGGGCAAACGAAATGAGCTCGACTAGAGGTCATCGCCAAGAGTCATCTGACTGCATATGTGCTCGCCGAGAGATGGAGGGCTCATTAGGAGGTCTTCCCGAACATATAAAGTCCGGACGACAGTGATGGATGTACCAAATGAAAAGGATATCGGTGTGACTTAATGGTGCTCGCTGGGACTTCTAACCGAATCCATTTGTCTTGTCGATGGTTTTGGTGGTATCAACATGACTTCTAAAGCTATAGAGACACATAATCGCATTGGCAAGACACTTTTAGTGTCTTGCCGAGATGCAATTCCGTTCAAAAGGACTTTTGACTAGCTGCAGGGCCCGCGTGGAAAGTGCTCGACTAACCAGAGGGATCTGAGGCGAGCCGTGGTAGTTTGATCAGAACGTGGAATGCCAACACGGGACGAATGCAACATGAATACAACATATATCTGTTCTAAGCTCGGGGGGCATTCAATGCGGTTCTTCGACAGGGGACTCGGTAGCTAGACACGATGGATCAGAAGAATTAATGCTACAAAAGATCAGGAGAAGGCTTCTCCAAGGGCAGTTCTTCACACCGACACCAACAACAAGGACACGCAGGCTTCTGCAGTTAATTCATCAAAGATCTGAGATAGATCTTTTTATGAACTGGGATATTTTTGTAAGCCCTAAGGGGCCAACATACAATCTGTATATAAGGCATTTTTTTCCTTTTTGTAAATAGTTCTGATTACACACTCGGAGAGTTAGTGATTTTTAATCAATCCTTTCTCAATCGGTGTATGTTTTTCTGTAACTCAACTGGAATCCTGAATACAACACAGAGTTTACCTTGGAAGTTTGTGTTTATGTTTATATTGATTCTCACCTCTGTATCTTTCTTTTGAGCAATGCAAGTCTTTAACTATGTTTTATAATTTTGTGTTCATATCTTAGAGTTGTGAAATTAATCTTTCCTTCCTAAGATATCTATGTGGGCCGAACCTGTTAGGACTAAAGCATTAAGTCTGAAAGAAGTTTCTTTGAGAACAACAATTAGGTTTTCAAAGTGTATGTTCTTCCTGTGTTCATTTCATGATTTCTTATCAGTTCGATGTATCACCCTAGTGTAGTCTTTTAATTTATGCATCTCTTCCCTCTTTTCTCTCAAAGAAACAATAGTTTAGGTGATACCCAAAGGAAGCCGGCCTTCTCCAGAGGTTCATTTCAACTATAGGTGACCCACATCCTTGAGATGATCCCATTTTGCTCTAGAATGCTTAGTTTTTTACAAACTTTGCACAGGGTGCAATTCTAGGTGACAACAGTTAGTTTTCTACATATTTGACTGTCAACCTGACAAGAAGACAAGTGGAGATTTGAACCTATAGAATTGACTCTTGAATTTGTAGATTTTTGGAGGAGGATTGATTCTCCATTAGTGGTGAATGAGTCCCACCTAAGGACTGAAAAAGTTGATTTTTCCAGAATCTAGTTCTTGATAGTCAAAAAATAGTTTCAGGTGTTTTTACCAGTAGGAGGATTGATTTGCCATCAATGGTGAATGAGTCCCAATGGTGATTTACAGTGATTTCTTCCAATTTTCTAAGCCTTCCAAATTCAACATCCAATTCCCAGGTGCACTCTGTTGAAATTTACTCAATTCTGTTTGCATTAGTTTGTGTTTTTAGTTCATTTTTGCATACCTCACCATGTTTTCAAAAATTTCATATTTAATTAGTTTTACATTCATAATCAATAAATTTCATAGCTTAGTTGTATTTAGATCATTGCATTTAGTCATAATGCCATTTTAAATTCCTTTATTTGAGTGAACCACATAAATTTTAGGGTTCTATCTCTCTCCTTTTAGGTGAAAGATCCTAAGAGTACAAGAGAAGTCCATAGAACCTTCAAAATATTTGGTTCAAGGAGTTCAATATAAGGTAGTTCAATTGAATCCCATTTAGAAAACTATATATAGAAAAAAAGGGGTTAGATCAAAGGGATTTTGATCAACTCCCATCCTCCCCCACCCTTTGCTGGAAGTTTCTTATGTGGCATCATTTTACCCTCTTATCCATATATTAAAAATTTATTTATAAAAAAAATCATTATACATTTAATACATGTGTAGAGGTCAAATTAAATCACTTGGAGACAATATTTTGCATGTATGAAACAATCAAAATTAACTTTCTAAAAAATATAATATATAGTAATTTTAATATTATAATTTTTATTTAATATATAAGCAAGATAGGTCCATTACAAAAATTAAAACCTAGTATTTCAAACTTTAGAAAAAATAGTAAAGTAGGTCAAAAAAGTTCAATGCACTCCACATTAATATCCGTGTTTCAACATTTTCTTTTGATAAATAGACAAAGATAAATACAACATAGTAGAATATATGTGTAAATTTATATTAGTACAAATTTTAAAAAATAAAGTATTCAATTCAAAGATTACAAAAAATCTATGCACTAGATATTGGAGCCAATGATCTAATCTAATAATCAACAAAGAAAATAACATAAATCATTGGTGTACATGATCTTTACATTCTTAAATGTTTGTTCAATATAATTGAAGGACTATATTAAATGCTAATTTTTTTTGTGTGGTCCAATTAGGTTAAAATATAGGATACATTATTGTTCTTTCACTCTCCTTTTTCATGTTAATTTTTTCCCTTTGCGTTGATATTGAGTGTCTTCTTAAGGAGAGTGAAGCAATAGTTTTTATTACCAACACTAGGATAATCCAATAAAATTAGTACATAAGTCAACATTAACCTAGATTAATCTCCTAGTAAGAATGAATACTAATGTATTTTAAAATAAATAATGCCAAGATACAAAAGTAAATATATTAGATAGGGGTATTTAGCTCCTTGATCAAAGAATAAATGACTTCCACTATGAAACTAATTTCTGAACTTTCATTGACTTGGAAATGTAACCTCTCTATCAATAAAGTACTTTGAATCCTACATTGGACTTATTCTCTATCAAGGGTTGATTCTATAGATCAAGGCAAACTGTAGACGTTCTTACAAAATGATCTAAAAGTATATGTATCTCTTCTCTTTAATTCAATTTATTGATCTTCATCATCTCATCCTTTTCTACTAATTTGAAGCATGAGGAGTTTGAAAATATCTTTGAAGTTTTTATTTTATTTTACAAGGGTGCATATTATCTTAGTCAACCACTAGAAACATGTGTATAATATTAAATATAGTAGATGTAAATTTTGCAAATGCTCCTAGGATGAATGTAAAAATATAGATTCATTTTTTATATTGAACCAAATTGAAGTGTTTCCTTCCCTAAATGTAAATAATACCAAAATAGCTCTACCTAAAATATAAGATGTAAAATAAATTTAAGTGAATGCCTCTAAAAACTAATACATAGCATCAAATTATGTAAATATTTTCAACTAGGGGTTGACTTGTGTGTAGAAATAACATGAGATATATAAGGGACATATAATGGTAAGCACATGAATGTGTGTAACTAATGTATAATTTAAGTTTTTATATAGAAATGTGTGCATGCATGATTAAAATGGGGATAAATGTATGGAAATGTCTTTATTTTAGGATGTGTAAAGGCTAGGGAAGGGAAAATTTGTACAAATTGACAACATTTATCAATATATAAATGCATAAATTCACTCTCCTGAAAATGGATAAAAAATTAAATGCAAATAAGCATCTAGCTATGCAAATTTTTTCATTATAAATGAAAGACTATAAAATATTATTCTCAATGCTTGTGTTGCCACTAGTTAAATTCTTTTAATTTCAAGGTGCATACATTTAATAATATAAAGAATTGAAAGGTGTTGGAATTTTACACAGTGAATAGTTTTTTTCCTATAAGAACAAGATCACCATCTTTAATTTAGTTATCATTTTTTTCCTTATTATAATTACTGTTAAGGCCACCATTAAAGTTAAAAATTGCAATATTATATATTTTTTATATGTTCTTAAAATTATATTTAGTTTATTATGTATTTTATTTGGCTCTAGGAAAATTCATCGCCAGCAATTCACCGATGGAAAATTCATCGCCAACAATTCACCGTGGGAAAATTCACCGCCATGACAAATTCATCGTGGGAAAATTCACCGTCATGACAAATTCACCGCCAAGTTAAATTCACCGCCATCAATTCACCGAGGCGGAAAATTAACCGCCATTAATGTTTTTTAATATATATTTCAAAAAACTTTCAATTTTTTTGAAAAAGAATAATTTAATTTATGATAATAAAAATTTAATCGCATTAACTTTAGAGAATTTGATTGATGATACTAAAAATAAAAATATTTTTCAATAATGCAAATGAAAATAAAAATTACTATGAACCAAATCTAACACAAAAATAACGGAGCTGAAAATTATTTTTAAAAAAATATTCGAAGTTCACAAAATATATATTAAAAAACATTAATGTCGTTTAAAATAATTGAAATGAAAATAAAAATTACTATTAACCAAATCTAACACAAAAATAATGTAGGTGAAAATTATTTAAAAAAGAAAAATTCAAAGTTTACAAAATATATATTAAAAAATATTAATGCGGTTAATTTTCCACTTCGGTGAATTGCTAGCAGTGAATTTAGCTTGGCGATGAATTTGTCATGGCGGTGAATTTTCCCACGATGAATTGTTGGCGGTGAATTTTCCATCGGTGAATTGTTGGCGATGAATTTGCCGTATGCCATTTTATTTATTTAAAATATATAACACAAATAATATTATTTCTAAGACAAAGGGATGGAATGAAGTGAAGTGAATTAGAAGTTTTGAATACACTTCCTACACTAATATTTGAGAGGAGATATGTGTAAAAATTAAATAAAGAATACAATTATAAATAAATAAACACAAAAAATATATATCATAATATAATGATTTATGTCTTGTGTATGAAACTGAGTTGGATAATAGGTCCCTTTAGTATTACAAGACCCAATTTTTTGTTTTGCAAGAAAAAAGTGGATAGGTTGTGTAGAGTAGAAAAATGTATCCCTCTACATTTTCACACTTTTTTGGGCCCTCCTTAAAATTAGGTTTATCTATACCTTAATTGGTCCTATTTTTCATCCACAAGCCTAATTAAATGCAGTTTTTTGAGGATGATCCCAACATTTCACAAATGACAAATCATAATCTAATTTTTTTGGCTATGTGTTCAAGATATAGGGATTTGGGATTCACACCCCTTTGGGAGTATGGGTCCCACCTAGGTCTTGGGGCCTAGTTTCAAATGTTGCATTGAAATCAACACTTCTGAAAATTTGTGTCCCATTTTTATGCCATTGGGACTCATACGCCCAACCTGGCATATGAGTCCCACTTTAATCTATTTGTATTTTAATTCAAATTCTTGACGGGATTTTATTATCCTAGATCTGATTTTGGCTTGTAGTGTTGTATTTTTGGAAAATTAAGCATATGCAAGTATAAATACAGGGTTATTTCACATAATTTCACCTAAGTAATTTTATGCAGCATCCTAACAAGATATAAATTTTGAGTCAAGCATCCTAAGATTTCACAAGAGAATTATAGAGTATTCAAGAGAATTCAAGAGAAAATCATCAAGTATTTGGAGCCACATTCAAGATTCAAGCATCATGTCAAAGTCTTTATGCATCATGTGTGTTTGTGAGCTAACTTTTGTGATGTAGGTTTTCATGATTCAAGCAAGCATTCAAGTCAAGTTTTAGGAATTCAATCAAGAGCCAAGATCCACATCCATTGGAGCCATTTCACACAACTTTGCAGCCTTCATTTCAAGGTTTTGGTGAGTTGCAATATTATATTTTTTCATTCATCACTCCTTCATGCTTTTCTATTTCATTTCAAGGTTTTAATACCAAAATGGGGTTTGCGGGGTTTGACCAAGGAAAACCCTTGTTCCCTAACATAAAAAAAATTTCCCCTCTTGATATGTGATTGTAGATTTAGGTGAATTGGAGCTTGAAGATCCTTTGAAGAAAAAGTTGCAAAAGTTGTCAAGAAGTTATCATCCTCACGGAAACTCACCTACAAGACAAAATTTAGACTTTTAGACTTGAAGATAAGACAAGAAAAAATCTATAGAAGATCACTAGAGGCTGCAAAAATATTAGTCAAACCCTAATATTGGGACTAAATCGCCCCTCTAGGCGTATGAGTTCTAGTACAAACATTTTTCCATTTTTTTGTAGATCTAGATCAGTCATCAGAAGATTCCAGATTTTTCCCAGATTCCCGTAGTAGGACTAAATCACCCAACTTGGTGTATGAGTTCCAATGCACTTCAAAAAGTCTAATTGTAGAGTTGTAGATCTTTCTTGGAATCCATTGGTTTACCATGTTCCTTTCTGTTTGATTTATATTTGTTAATTTGACTTAAAGATTTCAAGTTTCCAAGGTTTTGTACATAAGAGCTTTCATTTCTCCTTTGAAGCTTTATTTAATGGTGAACCCCCATCTAATCACACCCATGGAAACCTCCTAGCCCTTCCCTCAATTAATTCACTTGGTTGAGGGATTTTGGTTTCCTAATGAACTAAAGTGTGAAATAGGCTCCAAAATTACATCTCCTAAGGGGTGGAACCCTATTTCCTTTGGTTCAGGTTGGACAAGGCATTTAATATATTGATTTCCATTACCCATGGTATTATGAATAGGAAAATATTTAGAACTGTGAATAAAATTTCTAAGGTTAGGAAGAGGTAGAGGATAATGGAACCAACTCAAGAAATGGATAAGCCAATGGTGATCCCATAATAGTAGTTTACAATTTTTGGCCAAACTGGACATTGAAATAATTTTTTTCAACTAAATCTTCATTTCTAGGAACCTATAGCAGCTAAACTATGAGGAATTTGAAGATGATGCAAACTAGAGTTTCGTGAAGTTTTGTCTATAGATTCTAAATATATTTTTTTCAAAATTTTTGGAATCATATTGCACTACTTTTTCCATCTCCCTTGAAAACTAGTTTTTTTTAGAAAACAACATTTTTAAAAAGTGACGTTCACTGTATAACACATAATTTTTTTTCCATGAAGGATAAAATTCTAATTCTTTTGTATTTAGATTTGTAACTATGATATCTAGTGCTTCCACTTGGTTAGATAGTTTTTCATTGAATATTTTTTCTTTAATCAAGTTATGAATTTAAACCAATTATAATTCATACATAGGGTGATCGTATAAAGCGTAACATTTTTTGTATGTCTCGAAATTCAATTTTTTTTTCTTTGTTGGATCAAGGACTTCAATATCTGGTGCACTAATATTTTTAAATTTTTTTTTAATAATCTACTATTTTTCCACATGTGCAGAACAAAGAGCTTGATTTTCACTGAAAAACCTACATTCATTAGAAATAAAAAATAAATATAATAATTAAATTAAATTTATTTAAAATTATACTTTTTGGGAAGCTTATAATAAGGACTACATAAAAAAAATAAAAATTTAAATGAATTCATTTGATCTCCCAAAAAGTAAATCAAAAGTGGTTTTTTATCATCATTTTGATAGGTGTAAAGGAGACTCTATTATAGGTATGGTTTAAAACTAGCGGGGTTCTATCCAAGGGGGTTTGTTAAGGTAGTTTGATCAAACCCTCTTCAATTGGAATTCTTTAAATGGAACCTTTTAAGGCTTAAATCATTATATTTTCTAAAAATATGTGATTTCAGCAAAAATCAATTCCTCCCAGAAATTGTAAACCAGCTTTGTGGGATCACCCCCAATTGAGGATTTAATGCTATAGAAGGAATCAAAATTTGGAGTGCCAAGTTGGACCGACTAAAGATGAAGTGGGACCTGATTAATAGTCCTAATAATTAGCTTTGTTTTTTTGTTTCCTTGTTTTGGGGCCTATGTGTTTGTTTCTAAACATGGCTTGCATGCCCCCATGTTTATTATGGTTCTCTTTTATTTGTTGTTTTCTATGAACAGTTTCATGGTTCCTTTTTGATGTTCGATTGGATGGCCTGGAGGACTATTGCTATTTTTTTCTCTGTGACTCCATTTTTTTGTTGTGGCTACTTTGGCAGAACTAATATAATGGTTGTGAGGCCTATTTGTTGATATTTTACTATATGGGATCACGGCCCTAACCCCTACTTTTCTAATAAAAAATATAATGATTTATGTGTGGAAACCCATTTTAGTTTAAAATCCCCACAATAAAAATAAAATAAATGTATTATTCTTGTTTTCATGAGAACCACACCCTGGCTAAGTGTGAGACTTAGCTATCCTATGAAACATGGGATCATCTTCAAGTTGTGGGTCACTTATGGTGAAGATGAACCTCTAGAGAGGGTTTGTTTGCATGATGGATCTGATATAAACTATTGCTTTGATTAGGAAAAGGGATAAAGAGAACTAAAACTTAAAATACTAACCCTAGGAGGTGATGCACCAAAAAATTGAGATTTATACCTATTGGTTCAACTCACATCTTCTCTCAAAAAATTAACTTTACCCTATGCACAACTTAGTTTTCACAAGTTCACACAACAGTGTTTCATAAGAAGGTTGTATTTTAGGTTCTTGAAGGATGATAAGAAGGGTACATAAGGGTAAGTGCACAAATTTGTGACACAAAATGGATCTTAAGGTGCCATTTTTTCTTTTTTGAAATTAGCAACTTGTCTGATGTTCACAATACAATGAACATAGTTATGCTCAAGATTTGAAGATGCAACAAGAACAAGAGTTGAAGTTCTCCAAGTCTACTTTCTATGATTCATTTTTTTTTATAATAATTAAGATTAAGGTTTTAAAAAGGGGGGCCACCAAAATTGGTCTTGTTTTTCTAAAAAAAATAGCATAGTGTTTGTTGTGGCCTCCCTTTTTCATTAATTTTTTTTTAGAATTTTAAAAATAAAAATGGTGAGAAATTAGCTAACACTGTGTAGTTTATCGCAGTTCTTTTAGCTAATTTTTTAATGAATATATAATATTTTATGAATTTTTGAAGTGGAAACATCCTAAAAAGATAAAATTTGAGCATGCCCCCCCCCTAATTTTTTTGAAAACTAATCAAAACTCAATTTTTTTTCATTATGTGTAGAATGGAGTCTAGTTTATTAAAAAAATATTTTTTTTCAAAATTTTATGAATGAGTAAAAATATATACTAAAAATAGCATGCATTATGGTTTTTGAAAAAAAATGGAGGCACTAAGAGAAGCTATATAGGTAAGAGAGAGCCTAACATCATCACGATTTTTCTATAAACTTGTATTAAAAGATGTGCAAACTTGACGGTTAGCACAACCAAAAATATGTATTAAATCCAACCCTTTAAATTGGTATTTTCCAATGCAACACATTTGGTGAGCACCAAATTTGGTGCTCGCCAAATGTAGTGAAACATCTGGAGAGTTCTAAATTTGGAAATTGCTAAATGTAGTGCAACATTTGGAGAGCATCAAATTTGGTGCTTGCAAAATGTAGTGCAACATTTGGACAACATAAAATATAGTGCTTGCAAAATGTAGTGCAACATTTGGAGAGTTCCAAATTTGGAAATTGCTAAATGTAGTGCAAAATTTGGAGAGTGTCAATTTTTTTGCTCGCCAAATGTAGTGCACATTTGGAGAGCACCAAATTTGGTGCTTGCCAAATTTAGTGCAACATTTAGAGAGTGAAAAATTTGGCACTTGTAAAATGTTGCATTACATTTTGAAAGCACCAAATGTATTGCATTGAAAAAAAGGCCAACTTCACTTTCTATGTGTCTCTCACTACCCCACTCTGATGGATAGTTGAGGTTTTACCTTTCACTCCCTTTGTTTCCTTCCCTCTTAACCAATACTCACCTTATTCTCTCTCAACCCTCTCTACATTGCCTTCCCTCATTAACTCCTCCATAATTGATTCCCTACCTCTCTCTTCTTTTATCTCCCTTTGTTACTATTTCTCACCCATTTATCTCCTTTCTCTTGATTTCTACCTCTCCCTCCCAACCTCTCTCTCTCCATATCCAAGTCTCTCCCTCCTTGTATCATTACCCACCTCTCTCCCCCTTTATCTCACACCTCTTTCTTCTCTCTCTCTCTCCTCCCATCTCAATGTCTCTCCAGCCTTGTCTCATTACCCACCTCTCTCCCCCTCTCTATCTATCATATTGTTATTCTCTCTCTCATCTTCCCTCTCCCTCCCCTTTCTAGGTCATCCACTCTTTATCTCCTCCTCCCTATGTATCTCACTCCCTCCATGTATACCTCTACCTCCATCACTTTTTATCATCTATCGATACTCTCTCTCTCTCTCTCTCTCTCTCATTTTTTAGGTATCTCCAAATCTCCCTCACAATATCCCTATCTACATTTCCTTCCCTCCTTACCCACATCTTCTACATCCTTACCTCACTACCTCTCTCTTCTTCTTTATCTGTCTATTATTGTTTCTTTCCAATATATATCCTTTATCTCGATCACTACCTCTTCCTCCCACCCTCTCTCTCTCCCCATATCCATAACTCTCCCTCCTTACCTCTTTACCTCTCTACCTCTCCCTCTTTTTCTCGTTACCCACCCCTCTCTAACCATCTCTAACTTTCCTTCCCTCCTTAAGGTTTAAATATTGAGGGATTAGGGTTTAATATATAGGGTAGAGGGTTGAGGGTTTAAGGGTTGAGGGTTGAGGGATTAGGGTTTAAGGGTTGAGGGTTGAAGGTTGAGGGTTATAGGGCTAGGGGATTAGGTTTCAAGGATTAAGGGTTTAAGGGTTAATGGTTTAGGGATTTGGGTTTAAGGTATAGGGTTGAGGGATTAGGGATTAGGGCTTGGGGATTAGGGTTGAGGGTTGAGGTTTTAAGGGATTAGGGTTGATGGTTTAATGTATAGGGTTGAGGGTTTATGGAATATGGTTTAAGGGTTGATGGTTTAGGGATTAAGGGTTGAGGGTTGAGGGATTAGGTTTTAAGGGTTGAGGGTTGATGGATTATGGTTTAAGGTATAGAGTTGAGGGATTATGGTTAAGGGTTAAGGGTTGAGGGTTTAAGGGTTGAGGGTTGAGGGTTGTAGGTTTAAGGGTTGAGAGTTGAGGGTTGAGGGATTTGGGTTTAAGGGTTGAGGGTTGAGGATTGATGGATTAGGGTTTAAGGTTTGAGGGTTTAGGGGTTAAGGGTTGAGGGTTGAGGGATTAGGGTTTAAGGGTTAAGGATAGATATATTAGGTTTTAAGGTATAGTGTTGAGAGATTAAGGATTATGGTTGAGGGTTTGAGGGTTAGGGTTTGAGGATTAGTTTTAAGGTATAGGATCGAGGGTTTAGGAATAGGGATTATGGTTGATGGTTGAGGTATTAGGGTTTGAGGGTTGAGGTTTGAGGGATTAATGTTTAAGGTTTATGGTTAAGGGCTTAGGGTTCAAGGTTTAATGTATAGGGTAGAGGGTTGAGGGTTGAGGGTTGAAGAATTAAGGGTATGGGGTTTAAGGGTTGAGGGTTGAGGGATGAGGGTTTGAGGGTTGAGGGTTTTAGGGTTGAGGGTTGAAGGATTAGGGTTTAAGGGTTGAGGTTTGATGGATTGGGGTCTAAGGTATAGGGTTGATGGATTAAGGTTTAAGGGTTTATGGATTATGGTTTAAGGGTTGAGGGTTGAAGGTTGAGGGTTTATGGTTTAAGGGTTTAGGGTTGAGGGTTGATGGATTAGGGTTTAAGGGTTGAGGGTTGAGGGATTATGGTTTAGGGTTAAGGTTTTAAAGGTTGAGGGTTGAGGGTTTAAGTGTTGAGGGTTGATGGATTATGGTCTAAGGTATAGAGTTGAGGGTTGAGGATTAAGGATTGAGGGTTGATGGTTTAAGGGTTTAAGGGTTGAGGCTTGAGGGTTTAAGGGTAGAGGGTTGAGGGTTGATGTATGAGGGTTGAGCATATAGGGATAAGGATTAGGTTTTAAGGGTTGGGCTATTAGGGTCTAAGGTATAGGGTTCAGGAATTAAGGTTGGGGGTTGAGGTTTGTGAGTTGAGGGCTTAAGGGTTGAGGCTTGATGGTCAAGATTATCATGGTTGAGGGTTGAGCGTTGAGGGATTGAGGGTTGAGGGATTAAGGGTTGAGGGTTTAAGGGTTGAGAATTGAGGGATGATGGTTTAAGGGGTGAGGGTTAATTGATTAGGGTTTAAGGGTTGAGGGTTGATGAATTATGGTTTAAGTTTTGAGGTTGAAGGTTGATTATTGATGGTTTAATGATTTAGGGTTGAGGGTTGAGGGATTAGGGTTGAAGGGTTGAGGGTTGAGGGTTGAGGGTTGAGTGTTTAAGGGTTGAGGGTTGAGGGTTGAGGGTTGAGGGTTGAGTGTTGAGGGTTTAAGGGTTGAGGGTTGGGGGTTGATGGTTTAAGGTTTAAGGGTTGGGGCTTGAGATTTGAGGGTTTAAGGGTAGAAGGTTAAGGTTTGAGGTATGAGGGTTGAGGTTATAGGGATAAGGATTAAGGTTTAAGGGTTGAGGGTTGAGGGATTAGGGTCTATGATATAGTTTTGATGAATTAGGGTTGGGGGTTGATGGATTAATGGTTGAGGGTTGATGATTGAGGGATTAGGGTTTAAGGGTTGAGGGTTGAGGGTTGAGGGATTAGGGTTTAAGGTTTGAGGGTTTAAGGGTTGAGGTTGTACTGTAGAAAAAATTTCCCTTGACATTTTCATGGTCTTTTAGGCATTTATTCACAATGCTTGGTCCATTTTGCTTTTATTTAATGTTGCAATGTGGCTTGAACATTTACATTAGATCCTTAAAATTAAAATTATGGCATCTTGTGAAGGTTTTGTAAAACATTTCTACACTTTTCTAGACTCTATTCATTATAATTCACCTAAAAATAAGCTTTTCATTACTTATTAAGTCCTATTTTGAAGTGTTGTAAAGTCTTGTAACAAGATTTCATACTTTTCTAGGCTTAATTTCACTACTTAAATCTTTCTTATACTCTATTTTGCCCCTTTATGCCCTTATAAGGCTTAATTAAGTGTGTTTTTGAATGTAAACTCGAAAAACAACATTAAATGCAAGATAATTCTCAACACCCACTTTCAAGTCCAAGGTGGGACCCATTCGCCATGGGTGGTGAATGAGTCCCTCTTGGCTCAAAATTCAAAATATTTCAAATTTTCTTTTGGTTTTTTATTTAAAATCACCTTATGTTGACCTGTGATGAGGTATCTTTGGGTTACTAAGACACAAGTGTGTATAAATAAGTTTTTTTTTCTTCTCATTTTAACCCCCATTCATCAAGTTCACTTATTCACCCACTTATTCAAGCATTCAAGCACTTTGCATCATTGAATCAAGCATCAATGAAGTATTTTGGATCAGTCATTGTTATATCTTTAGATTTCTTCAATAAGGGTTTTGTAATTTGATAGCATTTGAATGTTATTTGTTTATCATTCTCTTCCATTCCATTTCTTCATTAAGGGTTTGATTACCAAGTGGGATTTGACCAAGGAAAATCCCTATAACCTAACCCTTAACCATTTTTCCCCTTTACATGTGTGTTTTCAAACTTGTGTATGTAGATTTAACAAGATATTAGGTGTTGAAAAGTGGACAAGAAGTCAACAAAGTGTTTCAAGTCAACTACAACCTATTTCAAGCTTGGAGAAGACATTTTGTCCATTTTCTGCAAATTTGGCCCTGTCAACCTGACAAGAAGACAACCTCATATTTGGCACTACATGATTGGTCCTTGATTTCTCAGAATTTTGGGAGTTGACTGATTCACCATCAGTCACAAATGAGTCCCACCTTAAGGATAGAAATCTACATTTTGTTAGATTTCAGATCCTGACACTCATAAACCTATTCTCAGAAGTTTTTATTAGAAACATGATTGATTTGCCATCAGTTGTGAATGATTCCCACTACTTATTTTTAGTCATCTTTGACAACATTCATAACACTCTAGATTCTCCATTATTTTCCCAAATGCACTCTTATTCAACCTTCTTCTCTTCTGTTTTGCATTTGTTCATAGTTTAGTTCATGTTTGCATATCACATTATGTTTTCCAATATTGCATAATTCTTAGGTTTTGCATTCATAATTAGCCAAATAGTTCATTTAATTGCACTTAAATCATTCCATTTAGTCTAAATAACATCATACATTTCCTAATTTGAGTGAACCACCTAGACTTTGAGTGGGGTTTATCTCTCTCCTTTTAGGTGAAACATCCTAGGAGTGCAAGAGTAGCTTATAAATTCTACCCAAAAAATCTACGGTTCAAAGGTTATAAGGGTTGAGGGTTGAGGCACTAGGGTTTAAGGGTTGAGGGTTGAAGGTTGCGGGTTATAGGATTGAGGGATTAGGGTTTAAGGGTTGAGGGTTGAGGGTTTTTTTGGAAGCCATGCAACCTGAGCATGAAGTATGGATGGTTGTTTTGGTTTTTCCTATGTTTTCATTGATGTCAACATGGTGATAACTATATGGAAAATCTAATTCATTTATCAAAAGTTGTTCTTTGCTGGTAATAACCTTTTGTGATGGATTAGTGTGTTGGTATTTGAGTCCAGAATTCACCACAAGATCTGATATGACTCTAACCTCTTAACCATGTTTTCTTCACTCATTCAGAAAACTACATCTTGGATCTTGAGACATATTTTTGTGTGAGCAGAAAGTTATCTCTGATAGAGTTTAACTTTGTATTCTTCTATTGTTCTATGTGGCATAATGTGTGGGAGACTTTGCATTCTAGTAAGGTGAAAATTCTTATGTTGTGGTTGTGTTGATAGTATCTATGCTTGTAGAATGATGGGAAATTAATGTGTTCTCACATCTAGAAAGTGTTTGGTTTGAGTATTATTTTTTGGTTTGGAGAGTTGCATTCTAGTCTTTTCCGACTCAGCGTATTCAATATATTATGAAGACTAGTTATGTTTTATGGATGATAACTGACTTGGTATAATGCACTACGTGGATAAAATGTTTAAATCTTATATGGTGTTGACAAAGAAGGTTTTGATTATTTTTTTGTTCATCTAATTATGCTTACCTAATTGATTAATAAGATGTAATTGTATATATAAGAGATTTTTTTAAGAGTAGAAGAGTGTGTGAGAAATGGGTGTGCGAGTGTGGGATAAATTTGAAAGAACATATGAGCCTAAATGTTTTATTAACTAGTTGTGGATTAGTATCATTTTTTTGAGTGATTGCTATGCGAGGTAGTACTTCTTATTCTAAGCTTCAGTGGAACTAAACCTTTCACATTGAAGGTGTATCCTATTAGTTCAATCTTTTGGTAGTGAGCCAACTATCATTGTATCTTGGCGGTTAGCCATCTTTTGTACTTAGGAAGTGAGCCTTTTAAGCATGGAGATTCCTGGTAGTGAGCACCATAATAGTTTGTATCTAGATATAATATATCGTGAGTTAACCCTCACTGTGGTTTCTCCTATTTTGGGTTTTTCACATAAATTTTTTGGTGTTCATGTGTATGGTTGCATTTACTTGTTTCTATGTTATCTCTTGATGATTCAACCAGAATTGTGATAATGTTTAAGTGGATTTTATTATGGTTTTATGGAATACTGATTCACCCCCCTCTCAGTATTCTAGTTGACATATTGTGATGGTTTTCCATTTTGGTTTTGGTTCAAATTTGAGATTTGTTGTTGAAGCGAGGTTATGTTTTACAAGTTGTTTTATGATAGAATCATTTGTTGAAAGGTTTTGGGAATTTGGTGAATATGGTGGAACTATGTGTGTGCTAGGTGGGCTACTATGTTGCAAATATAGATGAGTGGGGATGAAACTTGGGGTACATGACATGGGAAGATCCAAAACCATAAGTATTTCTAGTGGAAATACCTATTTTTGGAGTTATACCAATGCTTTGTTGTGTTTTTGAAGCAATAATTGGATTTGTGTATGTATGGATAGAGGCTATAGTTGTAGAGAGGGAGACTTGACTTCCTCCTTGACTTTAGCTTGAGTGCAACTAGATAAAATAGGGATGTTGGTATCAACAATATGAGCTAGACCATGCAAAACCTCTAATCCATGGGCATCATTAATCAATTTCCTCATGTTATTTAACATAGGGATCAAATGAACAACTAGTGAATTAGTACTCACATAGTCCTATAATCCTTCTAAATCTTTGTCCAATTTTATCAGTTTTTCTTTGGGAACATGGGAAACCATAGTCTCAATATATGTAAATATGGGTGTTTGTAAGGTTGTCATTGGTATGGTAGCATTAGGAATAGAGTCAAAGATGGGTTGAGTATTGATAAAACTTGTTATGAAAGAGTTATTAGAATCATGATCCACAACAGATGTAAAACCAAGGTGGAATACCATGAGTCTTAAGATAAATCTCATTGAAGTATTGGCAATAGGATACTAGCTTATAGTGAAAATCATGAAAGTTTCACAACACCAAAAGTGTACCCAAGATGAACACCAAACTGATAAATAAGTAAAAAAAAACACTTAGAATCAAACAAAAAACATCAACAAAAAATAGGAAACATAGTAATAGAGGTCTTAGAGAAATTTTGTTTGGCCAAGAAAAGTAGGACAAGGTCACCCAAGGATATATGGGTCCTGGTTAGGGGTTCTAAAAGCTCAAATTTTGACTGTGTACTACACTGTTTAATAATGTTGACTATACTTGCAAACACTTGTAGCACTAAATAAATTTCTAGAATTTTCTTAATGTATCCCAGTTTGATGCAAAATGCAAGTATGGAATGATGTTGAAGATGTTTACACAATTTTGGATGCAAATATTAGATCTAAATGTAATAATTTGATTGATTGCAAGATGCAAAGACCTTAAAATGATGAATTTTGAATACAAAATTTGACCCTAAACAATGCACTTTCTTTCACCAAATGAAATAAATGCAAAATTCTTTATAATATGTGGTTATAAATTTCAAACTAAGATTTGCAAGTACATACAAACTAAGTAGATAGAGATAGACAACTGTGAAATTTTTTGCTAATGCACCTATACAAGGACAAGGTCACCCAAGGGTGTCTGGGTCCTTTTTCAGGGTCTTGAAAATTGAAAACTAAATGTCTAAGTTTTTGTTGTCTATAAATAGGTTTGACAATGACTATTTTTCTAGAATTTTCCAATGTAAAGGAATGCAAATGTATGACAATTTTGGAACAAAATGACACTTTTTTTAATGCAATTTTGAAATGAAAATATTATCTAAATGATTGGAACACACCCTAATTCAAGCTATGATGCAATATTTTTGAATTTTTATGACTTTTTATTATGAAAATATGAAACCCTAAATGAAAAATGCAAGCCAAAATGATGCAAAACTTATATCTAGTGTTTGAAAGACTACCAAATCAAAAAGCTATGATGTCAAATATTGGTTTCACAAAAATGAAACATAGAAATATATGGTGATCCTTATTTTAATATCCAAAACTTAAGGTCAATTGCACTTTTTTCTAGTATTTCATTAGAATGTAAATCATCAAGGTGAATAGATTAACCATCAACCATGAAGGTGAGCCAATCAAACCTGGATTTGTATTCTTAGGGCCTTGAAAATAAATTGTAAATGATTAGAAATGATTTAACTATTTGAGCTATATGACTTAATGTGTAAAATGTAATATCCTAACAATTAATAAATAGAAACTTCATCAAATTCCCAATAGATTTGAGAAGTGTAGAGGATAGTAACCCTGCTTAGAAAAACTACTTTTGGGATGCTTAAGATGAATCTAACACCTAGGGGTGTATGGTTCCCTGATAGGGTGTTTTAAACTACTTTTTAGGTCCTATAATTTCCAATCCGAGCTTTTATTTTCTATCTACAAATTTGTTAGAATTTCATCAGATAATTCTATAAGTGAGTTTTCATGGCTTGACAAGATATGCGACTACAAATGCAACAATGAATAATTCATCTTCAATAATCTTTTAACATAAGATCTACACATTCACAAAGAGAAGAAATTTTGGGCCATTTAGGGGCTTGCCTTAGTCAAACCTCGTGTAAGTGTTTCCACTTCTACATTGGCAATGCCAATGATAAATGGATAATTAAAAGAAAGGAATGATGGTATCACAAAAATTTTCAACTCACCACCCTTCAATGGCTTCCTTGAAGGACTAAATTGGATCTTTCTTGCTTGAATGATTGAAATATTTTAAGACATACAACAAAGGTTAGCCTTCACAAAACATGAACATACATAAAATTTTACATGATGTTGGATATTGAATTGATGCAATCAAGCTTTAAAATTTTGCTCTTGACTTGCTCTTGAATGCTCTTGATCATAAGTTTTCCAAAAAAAATCTAGATTTCTCTCTTGTTAGATTTCAAATGTTAGAATAACTAGGTATTTATATGTAATTGTTTTAATTTCCCAAAAATTAGATTTCAAAACCTGACACTTGAAATTTGAATTTTGGATGTTAAAATACCACCAACATATTTAAATTTGGGTTCTGGCTAAGAAGAGGGACCCAAACTTTTAGGAAACACTGAGTCAAGACCAAAACATTAATTGTTTGAATTTAAATTAAATGCTTGTAATCCTTCAAAAAATGGTAAAAAATGGGCCTTGAAATGCACAATTTAGGAAATTATTAGGAGCTTAATTAAGTCCAATAAAATAAGGGGACAAAAAATAATGTGAAATTGTTAAGGGTGATAATTTCCAACACTAGATAATTTATTGGAACATATCATATTTCCTTATCATACAAGATTTCATAATTATCTCCTACTTCTTGCTTATCATTTTATGTTATCATAAACTAGCTTACATGACATTATATTTATATCATTTTCTCCCCTCCTCAAATCACGATAGTTTCATTTCATTAACCAATGACATGAAATGTGTATAAAGGTAGAAAATAAACACCCCTAATTTCATTTCCATCCTTCAAATTAATATTTTTTATAACCTCTTTGTATATGATAGTATAATTATCTCCCTATTTTTAGTATATAGGTATCCTATGTGCCTATTTTTTGGTTAAATTATTGCATCCCTTTATTATTTATACGCTATCAACCAAGGGAATTTCCCAAACCTACATTTGACTCAAAAATAGTTTTTATTTCCATCCTATACATTAGCCTTAGCACAAGAAACCTAGATGAGCTATAAAAAATAAGCCATTCCACATAAAATTTTAATTTAAAATAAATTCTAAATCTCAACCCCAAAAACCTTATCATGAAATCTCTAAAATATAATGGAAGGTTTTTATAGATACCTAGTTATTATCCTAGTGATGCAGGAGCATCTAGGGTGTGAGAGAAATCTTGCATTGACAAAACAAATTTGAGTTATTTCTTTTCAATAAGGATTGAATCGACTTCAACTAACCAAGTATCATAGTTTGCAAGATTTTTGGTGTTAGGAGTATGTGACATGAAGGAAGAATGAACGACATAATTCGGTGTTGATCAATAGGCTCATCGACATGACAAGAAGACTTTGAGGAAACCTTGTTTCAGGTCCCTTCAACATGGCGATAGCACTAGGAGGTAACATGAGTTTGCATCAGGTGGAAGTCTTCATTGAGTTGACAAGTGAATGTTGGTAGGACACAATAAGGATTCCCTTCGATACTATGACAAGGTGTCATTAGTGCACTCATATCAGATTGGCATACCATTTTCGATAGGACTAGGATGCAAGTCCCTTCAACTTGGCAATAGAAATAGATGACCTAGCGATACCAAACCACAAGCTCACAACAATATATGAAGGGAGGCCATGGTATGGCACTATGGAAAGTGCAACCTCATGTTATTTCAATGATGGAGTTTGTGGTATGGCAGTTTCGATCCCCCAATCCTGTGATAGTCCATGTGGGTAGCGTATGGTATAATGGTAACTCGTGAATACCACAAGGGTCATTTGAATGGACCACAATAGAGCAGCATAGTGTGGTATGGTGGTGAACTACATTGAGGTGACAATGAGATAATGAAGTGAGAGGACTTTAAGTTCCCTCAAAATTGCAATTGTTGGCAACTCAAGGGAAGACAACTGAGAGGGGGGGTGAATTAGTTGTCACCAAATCTCAAACTTATTCAACTTATTAACCTTAATTTCACTAGATCTGATCATTAATCATAAATCATAAATGAACACATCAGAAGCACACATAACACCAATATTTTTTGTGGAAACCCTATTAGGGGAAAAATCACGGTAGAGGTAAATCCACAGGATTATACGATGTTAAAAGTATAAAGAAATATAAATGGAGAATGCAAATGCATTCAGACACACTTCCTAGAGCTCACTTCTCAAATACAACAAGGATCACTACCCAAGGAAGACACACTATCTTACAGAAAGATTTAGATTAAAACCATCTAGATTTGAATTGATAAAATAGCATCTGCTAATGCCTGGTTATAGTTACGGTTAAGCACATGAACACTTCTTGACTCTTCTTCACTCTCTACTCTTCCTTTGAATGATCTAAACTTCATTCACACATAGGACACACACACTTCACATTTGCACCCACACTTATGCCTTCAAATGATAAAACAATGTCTCTTATATATATTTGTTGAGAATTATGACTCAAATTTATTGGCTTGATTGCTTCCTGGAGCAGTTATGTTTTCCTCCTTCATCAGCTTAAGTTAAGTCGCTATTTTTTCAAGTTTACCTAACTGAAGTCACGGGGTTCCAAAGTTTCATAACCTCCTGACTTAGTGATTGTGGAAGGAAGGCTAATTCCTTTTGTTATCGGCTCATCGCGGGTTTCAAGAACTTCATAACCTTTGACTTGGGGTTTAGAAGTTCAGGTTTTGAGCGACAAAGCGATCCCTTTGTCGACAAGTCGTGGGTTCTGGGAACTTCGTAACCTCTAACATGAGGTTCTAGTGTTTGGTTCTCTAGCGATATAGCGACTTGTATGCCGACAGATGTGGGGACCACTTGGAGTTAATATTTAAGTCTTTTCTGTGAAACTTGTTGAGAATATTTTAGATTCCCTTTTGATGTTGTGGAATTGCACAAGCAGTGGACGCGTGTCTTGGTGGATCCTTCACCACAACAAGCAGAATATGGAGTGTTGAAAGTTGGAAAGTGATGGTTGGTTTCCAACTACCGACAGATGTGGGACCCAATAGGATGGTGAATTATGTTGAAGGCTGATAGGTGGCAATGATATGGAGGATAGATGGCATGTGGGCCCATGTGCTCATTGGAAGGACGATGAATTTGTTGACCTGCCAATGTGTTGATTGTTCATTGAAGGAACACGATGAGTTGGAAGAGACTATTCATTTTCTGAGACAGGTTGATGGTTGATCTAACTGAAGAAGAAAAACTAAATGGTTCTAAGTTAGGATAAAGTTGTTATATAGGAGTGTTTGTGGGTTGGTTGGAGAAAGGATATATTGTCCTAAAGGAGGAGAGAACACTCTCTCTCTGTGATTCGATTGTGAAACCTCTCTCTTTATGTGAATCTACACTGTATACTATGTGAGAGTATTGTAACAGTGCGAAGGTTGTATGGACTGAGAGGTTGATCAATGAAATGTAAAAAGAAGAGAGGGAAACAGAACAGGGTTGTTGCCAGTTTTTCTCTAGAATGAAACAAGGATTAATCTCTGTGAAAAAGGCTATGAGCCTAAGATTGTATTGTAACTCTATTTTTTGTTGAATAATACAATGGCTCGGATCTTTTGGAGTGTGGGGTTTTTTACCCGAAAGGGTTTTCCCCACGTAAATATGTGTGTTCTAATCTTTTGTACTATCTTTCATGTTTAATGGTTTTGTTTGTTGAATATGTTTATGTAAGTTGTTGAAACTAAATTTGCATGTGCTTCTCTCAGAAAGATTAATGTGGGAAATGAACTGTGTCTAATTCCGCTTTGTGACATAGTTGTACATGTTTTTGAGGAAATCTATTTGAAATTAAAGTTACCGAAGGCACTACTATTCTTGGAGGTTTCTCTGAGATGACAAAATTTTCCCAACAATATCCGTAACAAGAAATTACATCACTATAAGTTAGCCACAAAAATATATTAAAATAGTTAAGGTTGGCCATAACATAGTGAAGACCGAAAACAACATCTTTGACATGAAAAAAACTTCAATTAATTTCTCCTCAAAGATCCACAACAAGCTTCAACACCTTGTTGGCCAAGAACATGAAAAAAATGAACATGACGCAAGAGAAAATCTTGAATCACAAGCACAACAATCATTTAGGACATGCCACAAAGATAGAGAATGAACTAGAAACATCCACAAGAATCATGAAACACTAGAGAAGCATCTACAACAATTGAACTTACTGAAATCATAGAATCTTCAACCAAGAACACTAATTGAAGCGACAAAAAAACTATTAGAATGAAAATCACCATAACTCAATCAAATATTCATGTGGATATTTGAAAATCAACATGGATAAACTAGAAATACTCAACAAGAAACCCTTTATTCCACAACCTCAGATCAACAATGTACTGAACATATCGACAGAAAGGACTTCACTTCACCACTAACAACTTGTAGCACTTCTTATTACAATTTTCTCAATATCCTTACATATATAGCTTCTAATGCAACAATGCTAATAGTGTTGACATCAATGACAACCACATATTATAAACACAACCACAACATCCAAAAATATTCCCCTTTGGCATTGATGGCAACACATGATGTGAAAAATACCCTCAACACAAAGTCTTACTCTTCCTTTAAGTTTTAACTTTTCTTTCCTCAACTCTTCTCCCTAGATAATTAGTAGTTTTTTTTTTCACATAACTCTTCTCCCCCTTTGACATCAATGAAAAATATCTCTTCAATACAAGATCCAAACCACATATTTGAACTTTTGAACATCTGACTACTCCCCTTGAGTAGAAGCCATCACAACATCAATCCATATCAAAATATGATCATGAAATGCATGAATTGATGCAAAGAAATGCATCCTTAGTTTTGGGTATGTGCAAGATCATCATGGAAAAAGCAAGCCTTTAAGTGGCAAAAAAATCAAAAAAATCAAAGTTAGACAACTTGACGTAAAAATTTCATGTAGTTTCTAAACTACTAGGTTTGTTTAAAAGAAAAGAGAAATCTATTTGGTGAAAATTTGAAATTTCAATGCAGTAGTACTTAAATTTCAGGGAAAAAATAAGAAGTAAGTGTTTGTTTGACCACCCTAAACACAATAAAATGATAATATATTTTTATAATATTTTAGATATAAGTAGAGGACTCATGTCCCGATGTGATGCATATTTTTTCATAATTTTTTTCCAAGTAAATAATTAATTATGAATTTTTTATTACAACTTTTAAAAAATATAAAAAACTCATATGTCTGACCACCTTAACTTGGTCAAAAATTCATGAAATTAATTTTTTCTTTGTTTAATCCTATAGTATGTAAATAATATAATGTGACACATGTTTTGGATTCAAAAAATGTGATACCATTTGAAAGCTATAGATGTTTTTCAATTAGTCTATCAATCAGGACTTTAGTCGTAATCTGAATAGAAAATGAATAATAATTACTTAGTAAATTAAAAGTAAAGCATAATTTATATTGGTGGAAATTTGAGAATCTCCTTTAAAAACCCTTTTCGTTTCATTGATTTTGGGTAAAAAAAGGTCATTAGCCACATACCCATCATATTGCCACTTTTTGGCCCATCATGATCCTACACATACCCTTTTGATTAGGAAGGGTAATCACCCCTAACTTCCCTCTGAGATACTCAAAATTATCCTTAGGAAATGGCTTTGTAAAGATATCTACAATTTTCTCCTTAGTATGCACATACTCTAATCTAACTTCCTTTTCACTTACCTTCTCTCTCAAAAAGTGAAATTTTATTTATATATGCTTGGTCTTTGAATGTAGCATTGGATTCTTAGAAATGTTAATAGCACTTGAGTTATCAAAAAATATAAAAATAGGATTATCATACACAACTCTGATATCCTTTAGATATGTTTCATCCATAGTACTTGAGTACAATTATTAGTAGCAACAATGTATTCTACCTCTACAGTACATAGAGAAATAACATTCTACTTCTTACTCAACCATGAAATCAACTTCTTTCCCAAGAAAAATGCTCCACCACTAGTACTTTTCCTATCATTCACATCTCCTACCCAATCAACATCAATAAAGGCACTCAAAGTAAGATTATCATCTTTAGGATACTATAGACCAAAATCAACTATCCCTTTCAAGTATTTGAAAATTATCTTCACAATAGTCGCATGAGATTCTTTAGGATCAACTTGAAATCTAGAAACAATACATACAAAATTCATGATATCAAGCCTAGTTTGAGTCCAATAAAGCAATCCACCAATCATTGATCTATATCTTGTCTGATTTCCCTTTGGAGAATCATTATCAATTGTCAGCTTGCATTCGGTCACCGTGGGTGTACCAAGAGGCTTTGAATCTACCATACCAAATTTCTTCAACAATTCCTTCACATACTTGGACTAAGATATAAAAATTCCTTTGTCTAATTAATTTGCAATCCCAAGAAAATTTTCATCTCTCCAATCATTGACATCTCAAATCATTTTGCATCTCATTAGAAAACTTCATACACAAGCTATCATCTCCTCCAAATATGATATCATCAACAAAAACTTCCACAATTAAATTTTTATCATCATTCTTGAAATACATATTACTATCAGTAGTACCTTTGTTAAATCCAATTTTTACCAAGTACTTATCCAATCTAGCATACCAAGCTCTAGGGGCTTGTTTAAGACCATACAATGATTTATTCAATTGACACACCATATCTTCCTGATCAATCAATTGGAATCCATCAGGTTTCTCAACATATACCTCTTCTTCCAATTCGCCATTTAGAAAACCAGACTTGGCATCCATTTGATAAACCTTGTAGTCTTTATAAGCAACATAAGCAAGAAACAATCTCACAACTTCAATTCTAACAACAGGGGAAAAGGTTCCTTCAAAATCAATACCTTCCATTTGAGAATATCCCTTACAAATCAGTCTTTCTTTGTTTCTACATCA
Organism: Sequoia sempervirens; assembly: GCA_007258455.2. Taxonomy (NCBI): domain Eukaryota; kingdom Viridiplantae; phylum Streptophyta; class Pinopsida; order Cupressales; family Cupressaceae; genus Sequoia; species Sequoia sempervirens. The sequence continues at coordinate 36,699,256 of VDFB02193867.1, forward strand.
TCCTTGAGTAATCATCAATAAGCAACATGAAGTATCTATAACCTTGTAAACTTCTAGTTCTAGCAGGACCACACAAATCAGTATGCACAAGTTCCAACAATCCATTTTTTTTGTTTACTTTGAAATGAAATTCTTGTTTTCTTTCCTAATTGACATTCTTTGCATATGGAATTAGTAGGTCTCATCAGCTTAGGAAGATCTCTCACATCCTTAGTGGAACTTATCTTGACAATGTTATCAAAGTTAACATGACACATTCTCCTATGTCATAACCAACTCTCATCAACTTGAGAAATCAAACAACTTTTACTAGCAACATTCAAATGAAATTTATTACCTTTTATTTGTGTACTTGATGCAATCACATTTCCATAATTTCCCAATATTTTTCACTTACCATCCATGAACTGAATATTTTATCTCTTATCAACCATTTGACCAACACTCAAAATATTATGCTTCAAACCTTCAACATACAAGACATCATCATTTTTATGCTTACCATCAAGAGAAATGTATCCTCTTGCATGGATCACACTAGTTGTGTTATCACCAAATCTCACAACATCACCATCATACTTCTCCAAATTTACAAACTTACTTTTATCTCCTATCATATGATGAGAACAACCACTATCAATTACCCATTCATCTTTCTCTTCAAATCAAGCAGCTAGGTATTTCTCTACATTTTTACAACTAGCATATTCAATAGACAAAGATTATTTTCCTTGATAGCAATAAACACAAACTCATCTTCACTTGAATTTCCTCTGTTAGATTCATCATCTGTTACACCTTCATCAATAACATAGTAACAGTTCTTTTGGAATTTAGGCTTGTTAAATCTTGGCTTGGAAACTCTCTCAGGACACCTTGATGCAAAATGGCCTATCTTATTGCAAGAGAAACATTTAATAGGAAAAATTCCCTTATACTTACCTTGTCCTTTGGTTTCTCTTTTCACAATAAATGATTCAATTTCTTCAAGCTCTCTTTCTTCTTCATCCAACTATTTCATTTCATCCTCATACTTGAATGTATTTCTTGATGAGCTTTCACCTGAATCATATATTTGTCTATCTCTTCTAGAAGTAGTAGCCTTAAATGCATATTCAACTTTAGGAAGGGAATCACCAAATCCACTCAACTCAAAAGCAGTAAGCTTATCAATCAACATATCTCTAATAACATTTGTCACAGTTTGGAGTTCTTCAATAAAACTAGCCTTTACTTTGTAAGAATCAGGAAAAGATCTAAGCACTTTAGCAACAATCTCTGATTCATCTATTTTTCCACCAACACATTTGATACCACACACAAGTTCATTTATTCTTTGCATGAAAGTAGTAACATTTTCATCATCACCCATTTTCAACTTTTCATATTTTCCTTTCAGAATTTGTAGATTAGAAATATTCACATTTGCATCACCTTCATACAAGGTCTCCAAATTCTTCCAGATCTCATAAGAAATCTTCAAATCCATCACATTTTTCATCTCAGTATCAGTTAAAGCACTCAACAATGCCTCCTTAGCCTAGATATTATATTCAACATAAGTACTATTTAGAGGTATAACATACCTATTACATGTAATGCTCTAGTAGGGTTCACCAATGCATCTCAAATGGAACTCCATTCTAGCTTTACTCAAAGAATAATTTGTTCCATAAAATCTAGGACTATCCTTCTTATAAGTCACCATCCCGGATCACCTCAAGTTGTTAAAATTCTTCCAAGGAACCACAAGCTTTGATACCAATTGTTGGAAACTCAAGGGCAGATAACTGAGGGGGGGTGAATCAATTGTCACCAAATCTCAAAATTATTCAACTTATTAACCTTAACTTCAAATCTAATCATTAATCATGAAAGCATAAATTAACAACACATCAAAAGAACACACAACACCAAGTTTTTTTTTGTGGAAACCTTGTTAGGGGAAAAACCACGGTGGAGGTCAATCCACAAGATTATACCCTGTTAAAAGTATAAATAAATATAAATGGGGAATGCACATGCATTTAGGAACACTACCTTGAGCTCACTGCTCAAATACAACAAGGCTCACTACCCAAGGAAGACACATTTTCTTACATAAATATTTAGATTAAAAACATCTAGATTTGAATTGATAAAATAGCATTTGCTAATGCCTAGTTATAGTTCCAGTTAAGCACATGAACACTTCTTCACTCTTCTTCACTCTTTGCTTTGGATTTGAATGATCTGAACTTTATTCACACATAGGACACACATAATTTTAATTCACACCCACACTCATTCCTTCAAATGATAAAACAATCACTCTTATATATATCCGCAACAACAAATTACATCGTTATTTAAGTCGGCCAAAAAAGGATAATAAAATAATTACAAGCAATCAGCCCAAAGCAAATAAAGATTATTCATGTGAATCAACCAAGGTTGGACATAACATAGTGAAGACCAAAAAGAACATCTCCAACATGAAAACACTTCAATTAATTTCTCCTCAAAGATCCACAACATAATTCAACACCTTGTCGGCCAAGAACATGAAAAACATGAACACGCAAGAGAAAATATTGGATCACGAGCACAAAATAAGTGCGGATATGCCACAAAGATAGAGAAAAAACTAGAAACATCCACAAGCATCATGAAACACTAGAAAATCATCCGCAACAATTGAACTTACTGAAATAACAAAATCTTCAATTAGGAACACTAACTGAAGCGACAAAAAAACTGACAGAATGAAAATCACCATAACTCAATCAACTCTTCATGCATATATTTGAAAATCAACGTGGATAAAATAGACATACTCAACAAGAAACTATTTAGTCCACAACCTCATATCAACAACGTATTGAACATAACAACAAAAGGGACTTCACTTCACCACTAACAACCTATAGCACTTCTTATTACAATTTTCTCAATATCCTCGACATATACAACTTCTAATGCAACAATTCTACTAGTGTTGACATCAATGACAACCACAACATCCAAAAAAAATGGTGGGTGGATTGATGGGAACGAGAGTAGACCGATGGTGATGGATTGGAAAGTAAGGTGGCGTGTATGTGGTGAGAAATTATTCATTGATTTCACATCGCCATTGTGAATCAATTTTATTTTGGTTTGAGATTGGCATCAACCTGATGTTGAAGCATAGATTTGAAGATAATTTCCTAGCACGAATGAATGCAAATGAAGTTAATGATAATGAGGAAATTTCCTGGGAGATCATGATGTTCATTGGACGATGAGGTGGTACTTAGAAAATCCAACCTAAAGGAGGAGATAGATAAAAAGATATCCAAAGATAGAGAGAAGACATAAAGGAGGTGACAGAGTAGCCTATAGTGATGAGAATGTGGAGCAGAAGTTGAAGGTCGATCTGCATGTTTACAAATTTGACCGACGATCTATATCAAAGCCCATATGATGGCATGTAATGTTGTAATGTCATTTCAGAAATAAAAGAATTTTTTCTTTTATATTTCATTTTTATTGTGCAAGCCTTTGTTGTGGTGTGTTTTAGTTTGTAAGAGGATTACCCTTCATCACCTAGGTAGGGTAATAACATTACCAAAAGGTGATAATAATTGGTTTTAAATACATGGGTAGATTTATATTGAACTTGCATGACTTTGGTGTGATCATTTTTAAATTTTTTAATTACATTCAGTTTTTTATTAAGTAGGTGTCCCTAGGATTGTGAGGCTTTGACATAATATAGAATATATGACGTAGAAAAGAGGCAACTTCATGACCCCAACAATACCAATATAGTGAATGGAATTTCCTCATAATTAAAATATGTAAATTTATTTATAGAGGATTTGAAATTCCTCTTAGGAATACCCATCCCATTTTTTGCATGCTTCCCAACACCATATACCCACATTATCACATTAACTAAATTATTAATTTTCCCATAATATTGGAGTAATATATTAGATCAAATTTTGGTTATTTATAAAACTCTAATATGCATGCATGTGATAAGGCATTAATTTATAATTGAATCCCCTAGGCATCTATTTCCTTGTACCCTTTGTGTGAAATCAATTGGATGGGCCAATATATGTTAGTAGAATTATTTTATGATTTATGTTTGTAGTGGTAGGCTTATATTTGTTCCTATTTTTATGGGAAACATTATCAATTCATCCATTCCATTATATTTTTTGCATAGTTAGAGATGTTATCATTTTTTGTTATAGGGAGAATCTATTTCCATTCTCTTATTTACTTTTAATTTTCAAGGATATTTCCTTTTCAAGCAAGCTATAGTTAGTGCTTATTTTGAAAAATATGACATAGACTACTCATTACATTATGTTTTTATTTTGTAGGTTTCCAATGGAGTTATCATTACAAGAATAATTAAAAATAATATATTACTTTACATAGATCCAATATCCTTTGTATTTGAAAATATTTAATATTTATCTTAATTGATTGATTGAATTTGACATGCACATAAAAGTGGGTGGAGAATGTAATGGTGAAAATTTCACACCTATGCCATTTTCCCTTGTGTTTTGAGATCACTTTTATTAGAGCATTCTAATTATTATAATTATCTTACAAGTGACATATTCTTGTGTCAATTCAACTTGTGATATCACAAATCTCAATTCCCTTTTATCACTAATCCATATGTATTTATTCTTGATTCATAGACCTCTCACTCATCACCATAGAGAAAATATATGGTTGTTGAATCAACCCGGGTTGCTTCCACATTCATGGATCTAAATCCTAAAATTTTAAAATAAAAGTTACATTGTTGAAAATTTCATTAATTGTTGTGAGCTAACCTAGTACACAATTTATTGATTTTCAAGATTTTTTGGTGTATTTAAAGACACTCATTTTTAATCATAATTGAATTCGAGGACAAAAAATTAAAGAGCTAAAAAAGAGAAACTATCCTACACTTTTCCACTTGCGAAATCATCTTAGGTTTCCTACATGATTTATTTTTCTTCTTTGTTCTTTTGCTCAAAAAAAAAATAGTCCATCCATGAGTTTGATATGTAATTTGATGCAAAATAAAAAAATTAATAGAAAGAAAAAATCATTGTATGATCTATTTCACATAGAAAAACCCTTATGGGTAAAAAATATAGCATTATAAATTCTTCTCTATTTTGTAAAACTCAATTATTATCTAATAGAATAATAATAACTCATATTTCATGCTTTAGAATGTTAATAGGAAAAAATAAAGTTGTTCTACATATTACACAAATCATGAAAATGATAAATGTGAGTACTTTAAAACATTGAAAAAAAACTTAAACTAGAAACCATATGGTGAATGATTATGACTATTATTATATAATTTATGGTGAATTTGGTGAATAAGGGCCCTAATTTTAGTAACCAAATTTCTAAGGATTATATATTACCCCATCATGATCAAGAGGATTGATATTCATGGTAGTTGGAGTGGCATGTTGATTTTCCATAATACATAGATTCTTCTTTCTCCTTCAATCCTTAGTTGAAACAATTGATGATCAGTATTTTCCATCAAATTAATAATGTTAGAGGTGGAATTCTAGAAACCAATTTTCCTTCAATCCCTATAGGTGATATTATAGAGACAAATTCTCTCTAATATAATTTCTTGGATAAATTATGGAGGATAGGAACAATATCTGCTAGAGAATTCTATGAGCTATCATTTCTACAACTCATTTACAAGATTGATCTTAGAAGAGGAAGGATGAAAATGATAATTATCATTTATAGAATCCTATAAAAAATGAACCTTCTTACTAAGAAGATTATCCTCAATATTATCCTTCCTCTTACCTTTCAAAGAAGATTGGGGCATCTAGTTTTTTGTATTCTCATTTTTCCTTCTCCTATATTAAGTTCCATTGTGAACTCCATGACCATATATGTGCTCATTAATAATATAACTATTATTTATTCATTTTTTATTTAATCTTAAAATATTAATATAAATATTATCTAGAAGAATTATTTTTGATGATTCATTACTTGTAGACACTTCAATAGTGATATCCTACACTTCCATACTATCATCACAACTTCTAGACATGACATGCACAAAATTAGCTACTAGTAAAGTAACATGAGACAAGAATAAGAAGACCCATTATTGGCACAAATAATTGAAATATGTTCAATCTATTTCCCAAATATCTAGATAAAAGATCTATGAGAAAAAAAAGAGAATAAATGAGCTAAATATGGTCCATGGTAGTAGGAAAAGGAGTAGAAAGAGAAAAAATGGAGATATGGTAGAGGTAAAAATATAATAAATTTCAATGCATAAGAGATATGGATAAGTTAATACAAATAGACATAAAATAGATAAAGAATGTAACATAATATTAAATAGGAGGAAATAGCCTTAGAGAGCCAAGAAAGCAAAGGAAAAGGTAGAAAGTGAACAAAATGAGCACAAAGATTTGTAGAAACAAGGAAAGGAAAAATCAAATGAGAGAAAAATATAAGATTGAAGGATATCTCTAATGATAAAGAAGGAAAAATTAACCAAAATGCACAATGGTACACAACTAGATTTAATTTTCCCAACACTCCAAAGAGACAAGATAATCTAAAATAAATAAGATCAGATCTTATATCCAAATGAAAAGAAACTAGAAAAAAATATAAACCTCTTCTAGCCTATCTTTCATGATAGTAGAAGTTTGTTCTAAAGTAACTAGGAGAGATAACTAACAATAATTGCTTGAAGTCATTGGACATCTTAGAAAATAATCCTTCAATTCTTGTGTAAAATTTTGATCCACAAAGTTATTTGAATCCAAATAAATCTCAAAATCTACAACCTACGGAAATGGTATATAAATTACAAAGGAATTTTTTTTCCAAACTAAAAGAATATAAATAAATAATAGTGATAAATCATGTATAGAAATGGAAACAATTAGAACATAATATGCAAACCATTACACAAGATATACATGGACAAAGCCTTGTATAAAATCCTTCACACCTAAAGAGATCCAAAGCTTATATTGACCCTTCAAAAGAGTTTCATCAATATAATTTTTCCCTTTAAATTTCTATAGAACTTTGTTACTTCTACAACCAACAAAATAATCTGTAGAAATTTAATTTTTCCTTTAAATTTCAATAGAACTTTGACCCTTCTACAACCATCAAAAGAGTTTCATCAATATAATCTTTCCCTTTTTTATTTGATTTGGCTTCCTCAAAATCCCTTAGATTTCTAGCCATTTTTATAGAATACTAATCTAAGTTCCAATTGTTTCTCTATTTCTGCTTTTAAAATGACTTTTACCAAGAGTTATAGGCTTTCTTAATCTCTTGTCATAGAATTAAGTACTATTATACCTCTCAAGCTAGATCTTCCATACAATTATATTAGAGCCATTTCCTAAATATTCTATAGAAATATTGAATTTGAAGGGGAATTCCAAGCTTGTATTTGATCTTGTAAATATCTAAAGGAAACCCATCCAAATTTAAAAGAATCAATGAAATAATTCCAAATTCTACTAGCATACTCACATAGAAAAGAAGTGATCATTGTTCTCTTTCTTTCTCCAACACAAATGAATTCTCCTTGAGACGTTAAACCATTTCCTTTGGCATGATTCCATATTAAGATCTTTTAGTGATAAGCCAACCAAAGAAAAACATTAGCCTTAGGCCACTCTTTAGCTCTCCATATTTTGAACTAGGAAAAGTTAGATCTTTGGGTGTATTTAGACAAAAGAATATTTTTATAACCTTCCAAATAGGTTTGTGGTTTTGTAGTATCCTAGAAATATTACTCCAATCTCTCTCTCAACTATGTTTGGAATAGAGGGTAATGATTTCCAAAACCTAGACTTCGACCATACTATTTAATCTTTTCTTTCCAATAATCTTTAACTTTACCCCCCATTGATGAATAAGGTAGATAGAAAGACTTCTACACTTAAGGATTTTATATAGAAGTGTATTAGCTAACCAATGATTTATCAAAAAAGAGATTAGAAGCATCATCTTGAATTTGCAAAAAAATGTAATCCACAATTATATGTTTTGAAACTTTCATACCTTTCGAAATCATTGAGCCTAAGGGTAGATTAGAATCATTAAGGACAATTGAAGGTTAGGTACCATTGAGATATTTAGATTTCAAATTTTGAATCCAAAAATTTTGTGACAAAAAGATAAATCTCTCCGCGAATATAATTAACAAAAATACATTAAATAACTAAACATCTTTAATTCTTAAACCTTCCTCATTATTTATTTCATCCACCTAAGAATAAATTGAAATGTTCTCTTGTATCTTTTTTTAAAAAGCTCTCATTAAAAATATCATTTTATCAAAGAGAAAAAATAAATAAAAATAACCTAAAATAAAAGAACCAATCTTCCTGCAGATGAAAGCCACTTACCTTTCTACCTTGTCAATATTCTTTTATCCAAAATTGGATTCCACAATAATTTATCATTCCGAAGAAGGGGGGGAAACCAAGAATTAGAAATCAGAAAAAAGATCCCTTTTTGAAAAGACATAATTCCAAAGAAAAACTGGTTTTTTAAAATTTGGATCTATCCTCCTCGAATCATCCGCAACGGGGAATCTTTAAACATAGAAGTAACCTTCGGGGGTTGTTTTCTAAGTCATTAAACCGAATTTAAAGCTGGCATAAACTTCTACAGCTAATGAAATCTCCGCCCAAATGAAGTCGACTTGATAAAAAAATCTTATAAATGCTTCGCTAGAGCTTAGAAACAATTGCCCAGATCCCCTCAAAATCTCTAGTTTATCACAGAATGAAGTGGTCAACCGGCCTGTGTGGATGCTTCGAAGACTGCTCTGTTTGTGAGAACATCTTGTCTGTAACACAGCCTTTTGATAATCATATCTATGAAATTATGACGTTTGTATGTAATTTGTGCAGGTTGTGTAACAACTTTCCTACCATGTGTTACGTTTGGACGCGTGGCTCAGCATGCAGAGAACTCAGAAACCAGTCAGATACATTTATTCTATTCTAATTCAAATACTCCATACTTTGAATACAAAATCTGATTTTCTTTTAATTGTGGTTTAATGGCGGATATGTAAATTGCAGGCTGTTTTGCACAAGGTTGCCTGTACGTTCCTTTTTGCATGTTAGGAGTGCCATGCCTGTACCCATGTGGATATAGGAGGAAACTGAGGCACAAATATAATCTACCAGAGGAACCATGCGGAGACTGTTGCGTACACTGGTGCTGTGAATGCTGTGCCCTCTCTCAAGAAGGCAGGGAGATCAAGATTCGAACCAACAATACACGTAACGGTACAAAATTCTGGGCCTGCTGGTTGATTGAATAATAGTTTTATGAATGAGTAATGATTTCTGTTATAACCTTCCTCTTACGCAAGATTATTGTCATATGCAGGAGTAATGGCTGTTCCCGCTGTGATTGCTCGCATGAACAAATAAAAAACTTCAGTTTTGGATTTAAGTTTTTGTGAGCTTGTTCGTATTGCTTGTGAGATTTTATTTCAGACGCCATTATGTTCTCTTCTTAAATAAACAAATTAATTATTTATATACATTTTCCACGTATGAAATATTACGGATAATATTATTATTTTTCTTTAAAAATGAAATTGCAGAGTGATGGTTATATGAGTAATTCTTTTAGTACCTCAAAGATTATTAGTGATACTTTTTAGTAATATTCTGTTATATAATACAATAATGGTTAAGTTTGCATTTCTTGTAAAAAAAATTCTTTGTTTTGAGTCCATTTTGATCTTGTTAATCTTTATGCAATGCCAAATGTACAAGTGGCATGATTTTTGTTGAAAGTTTTACATAACCCACACCTTGTCTAATTTCATTTAGGCTCACTCCTTAGAATCTTAAGATTCAATTTTGTTCATTCTTCACTTAGGGTTAGATTTAGACATGTTATTTGTGGAAATAAACCTCAAAATTTTACTTTTTAAATGCAAATTTAGATCCAATCGTACATTTCTAATTAGCTGTGTTCCAACTTGAAGTGTAAAAAATAATATTTGTCCTTTAAAGTTGTATTAGTGAGCCCCCTCAACACATGGTAGGGCCTCGTCCACACCATTATGAATAGTATGAAAGGGTCCATGCTACATAATAGAAAACAAATGTTAGTAATTAAAGAAACATAATTGTTTTTTAAAAATTATATGTTAAAATGAAATGCATTATTACACAATTCATTGTGCAATGGTTGGAACATATACAACACTTATCCCCTGAAAAATATCCAAACAACCATGGAAACACTTGTATCATGAAAATATTTTTACACTCAATACCTTCTCTAAACTAGAAACATATGAAAGAATGAGAAAATATGGTTTGAACTATAAGAGTTGATTCTTAGAATCTACTTGATGAATTGAAACAAAGTTGTTTATAGTAAGAACAAGCCCAAAATTGAACAACAAACTCATAGAATTAAAAAAATTACAATACTACCAAAATTCCTAGAATGCACATGATCATGACACTTGTAACACATCAAGGATAGTAGGGAACACTAGCTCTATATTCAACATTAAACTTGTTATTAGTCAAGTGGCATAAAAATTAGACTAGATTTTCATTTACCGATAGGAAAACCACCATTGGATTTGAACTCTATAGAAATATGTGAGATATCACTTCATTTAACATGCAAATTCTTGTTGAAAATTAGCTATTGCAATATATATTAAACCCACATTAAATTTTAGAAAATCACCCATGATATAAGAATCTAATTCTAATTAATTTGTTTGTGTTGCTTGATATGTTTGTATTTAATTCATAGAAAGTTCTTGAAAACTTATTCACTCATGAAGTATAAGATTAAAATTTATCTAAACCATGTTACTGTTTTGTCACCATTATAATTATAATTATAATTATATATATATATATATAGTGTTAGTTTTTTTCCTTGTCTACTTTCATGATTTAGCTTTATTAACTCCTGATGAATCCTAAGAGAGCTAAATTTTGATATATTCCTAGATAATAATTCTTGTATAATATACAAGTTACAAATGTGTACTATAAGTTAAGGGGATTCATCTTTAGTGATATAACTATATTTACATGTCATGGTGCATGTGTAATATTTTATTTCATCTACTTAATCAAAGGTTTAAAAGGTATTCTATTTTTAACTCGAGCATATTAAATTGACTTCTACTCAAGGTATGATTGCAAGAACCCTTACATGTTGTAAACAAAGATTTTGGCACTTGAATGCTTTCTAGCCCTTCTAGGGCTAAAGGACAAAGATTGGGACAAAATGCAATGTTAACATTCAAAGATTAATGTGATGTGGATGTAATGTGCCTAGATGAGATGAAATAAATATATAAAATGAACAAAATTTATTGATTATGCATGCAAAACTAAGAAATATGAAGTGTTTGAAAACAAAGTGTTGTATGCAAACATGAACTAGAAACATAAACAAATTAGAACAGAATTGAATGAAACCGATCGGGGTGCACTTGGAAACTAAAAGTGGATCTGGGAAGGTTCTAGAATGTTGTAGAATTCAATGTTGATGCCCACAGGGACTCATTGGCCAGGAGATGGCGAATTAGTCCTGTTTCTAGTAAAATCTGCCAGAATAGGTTTTAAGATGTCGGGAACACAAAAATTCAAAAAAATATTTTTCCAGCATGGCAATGGGACTCATTCACCATAGATGGTGAATTATTCCACCTACATAAATATGAAAATTCAAAGGTCAACTCTATGGGTCCTGATCTATACTTTTCTGCTTGTTGGGTTGCCAGACCTAAATATGTAGAAAAAGGGTTAAAAGAGGTCTCCAAGCTTCAATTAGGGTTATCTTGACTTTGATGATTTATTGACCACTTTTCAACACCTCTCTCCTTGACAAATATTCCTACAAGACCTGCAAACACACATGCAAAGAGGGGAAAAATGGTTAAGGGTTAGAGTATAGGGGTTTTCCTTGGTCAAACCCCACTTTGGTAATCAAACCCTTGTTAATGAAATAAAATAAAGAAGGAATGATGAAAAAATAACATGCAGATGTCATAAATTCACAAAACCCTTGATGTTGAAGTTTGAAGATATGTCAATAGCTGCTCCAAGATGCTTGAGTGAATGCATGCTTGAATACTTGGATGAATGAGTGAATGGATGAATAGGGGTTAAAATGAATATAAAAACATGTATTTATACACACTTGTGCCCTAATTTCCCAAAAATACATCACAGGCCGACCTTACATCTTTAAGAATAAAAACATGCCAATAATTTAAGTTTATTTTGATTTTTGTGCCAAGTGGGACTCATTCGCCCCTAGTCGCGAATGGTTCTCACTCAAGGCATGTGAATTAGTGTTGGGAATTAAGTTGTCTTAAATGATGTTTGTTAGGTTTACATTAAAAAATACACTTAATTAAGGCTTGTAAGTGCATAAAGGGGCCAAATAAAGCATAAGAAAAGTGTATTTGTTGATGACAAGTCTAGAAAAGTGTGAAAGTTAGTTACAAAAATTTACAACATTTTAAAATAAGACTTGGTAAGTGATAAAAAAGGGGTATATAGGTGAATTATAATAAGAAGCTTGTCTATAAAAGTGTGAAAATGTATCACAACACTTCACAACACCTTTACAAGACATCATAAAGTCTTAATGATTTATAAAGATTCAAGACGTAATGTGAATGTGTGGGCCACATTGCAACATTAAATTAAGGAAAAATCAATCCAATTAAGCACAAGGAGGGATAAAACAAGAAAAAGTAAAAGGGTTACTTTTTTTGTGTCCACATATCTTTCAATATTTCTCTTTAATTATTGTATTAAAAGACCTCTAAGGACTACCCTACTAGGTAAATAATAGATCTTGAAGAAGAAAAGGAGTTTACTTTCTCTTATCAATTGGTGTCTAACACTTCATTCTTTGATGATGATCCTTGCCTATGGTTGAAAGCATGTAGGTGATTCCCACTTGCAAACTAAAATAGAAAACACCAAAATTAAACACACTTTAAATCACTTAGGTTCAATCAAAGGTGGGTTTGATTGAATCTAGTTAGTGCACACATGGTGCCACATGATGCTTTGTAATGATGTTCAGTATAAGGTAGTTCAATTGAATCCTCCTTAGAAAACTATATATACATAAAATGAGGATTAGATCAAAGGGATTTTGATCAAAATCCCTTTGATTAAAGTTTCTTATGTGGCATCATTTTCCCCGCTTATCCATATGTTAAAAATTATTTGTAAAAATAGCAATTATACATAATATGTATAGAGGTCAAATGAAATCACTTGGAGACAAGATTTTACATGTAAGAAACCCTTAAAATTAACTTTCTAAAAAATATAATATATAATATATTTTTAATACTATAATTTTTATTTAATATATAAGCAAGATAGGTCCATTACAAAAAATAAAAACCACTATTTGAGACTTTAGAAAAAATAGTAAACTAGGGCCAAAAAGTGCAATACACTCCACATTAATGTCCTTGTTTCAATATTTTTTTTGATAAATAGACAAAGATAAATACATCATAGTAAAATGTAGGTGCAAATTTATATTAGTAGAACTTAATTTTTTAAAAAAACGTATTCAATCAAAGATTACAAAAAAAATCTATGCACTAGATATTGGAGCCAATAATCAAATTCTAAGAAATCTTGTAAACATTTTATTTGTAGTGGAATTTGTGTGTTATAGTAAATTGTTACTCACAATTAAATAATAGAAAGAATAAATTGGATGGAAAATAACAAAAAATGATGGAAAATATTTGTTTAAATTTTTAAAAATTATAGATTGAATCAACAAAGAAAATAACACAAATCACTAGTGTACATGATCTTTACATTCTTAAAATTTTATTCAATATAATTGATATAATGTGTTGAATACTATTTTTTTTGTGTGGTCCAATTAGGTTGAAATATAGGATACATGATTGTTCTTTCACCCTCCTTTTTGCATGTTAATTTTGTTCTTATATTGAGTGTCTTCTTAAGGAGAGTGAAGTAATGATTTTGATTACCAACACTAGGATAATCCAATCAAATTAATGCATATACTTGTACACATTAACCTAGATTAATCTCATGATAAGAATGTAGAATAATTTATTTTAAAACAAGTAGTGCCAAGATACAAAAGAAAATACAATAGATAGGGATAGAAATGTAACCTCTTTATCAATGAAGTACTTTCAATCCTACATTGGACTTATTCTCTATCAAGGGTTGATTCTTCAGTTCAAGGTCAACTATGTGCTCACAAAAATGATCTAAAAGTCTATGTATCTCTACTCATTAATTCAATTGATTAATCTTCATCATCTCAAACTTTTCTACTAATTTGAAGCATGAGGTATTTGAAAATATCTTTGAAGTTTTATCATTACATTAAAAGAGGACGTGTTATCTTAGATAAAATCCTAGAAATGTGTGTACAATATTGAATATAGTAGATCTAAATTTTTCAAATGATCCTAGGATGAATGTACATTTATATAGATTTATTTTGTACATCATGTGATTGAAGTGTTGCCTTCTCTAAAAGTGAATAATACACAAATAATTACCTAAACTATAAGAAGATATGAAATAAATTTAAGAATGCCTCTAAAAACTAATATATAACATCAACTTATGTAAATTTGTTCAAGTATGGGCTAACTATGTGCATGTAGAAACAACACGTGACATATAATGGATATATAATAATAAGTGTATGAATAAGTGTAGCTAATGCATGACTAAGGTTATTATATAGAAATGTGTGCATGCATAATTAAAATGGGGATAAATAATGTGTGTATTTTAGGATTTATAAATGCTATGTAGGGGAAGGGACCTAAATTTTCACAAATTGACACCATTTAAAAATATATAATTTCATATTTTCGACTGGAAAAGTTTCAATTGAAACCACATGGCCTATGCATGACACACAGGGTTTCAACTGAATAAGTTTCGCTTGAATCCCAAAAAATGAAAATCTTCATTTTCCCGCTTTGAAATTGGATTTTTTAATGTGCAAGGTTTCTATAGAAAGGGTTTTAGGAAAAACCCTTACTATAGAAACCCTTTCTACTGAAACTATCTATGTGGCATCCTAATTGGCAGCCAACTTAGCTTTTTTTAGAAATTTCTAAAATAGATAGTTTTGGTAGAAAGGGTTTCTATAGAAAGGGGTTTGATCGAAACCCTTTCTATAGAAAACTCACACATTAAAAAATCCAATTTCAAAGCCAATTTCAAAGCGAGAAAATGAAAAATTTAATCTTTTAGGATTCGGGTGAAACTTATTTAGTCGAAAGCCTGTGTGCCATGTATAGGCCACATGGTTTCGATCGAAACCTATTTGGTTGAAAATTTTCCTTCCAAAAATATTTCAATCAGAAATATTTATTTGGTGGAAAGTGTGACACAAATTTGTGCTTTTACCCATCAACAATTGCAATGAATGTAAATTATGCTACTTCTAATGATCTGAATGTAACAAAAAGTAGGAAAATTGAAACACAAAAGTAATAACAACAAAAAAAAGCTTGAAAGCTGGAAATTTAACTATGTAAACAATAGTTCAGGATATGCAGAAGGATTGATTCACCCAAGGTGGCGAATGAGTCCCAGTAGGGATTTTTTTGAAAATTTTCTAAAATTTTCAATGGAATTTTATGTTTTTTGATCTATATCAAAGATGCAAATGAAAATTTTGAATGATTTTCAATGAAATTAATTAAAAAAATGCAAGCTATATGAGCTTTCACTAATACAAAATTTGAAACCCTAGAATGAAAATTAACTTTAATGCAAATGCAAATTCAATGCAAGCTAGATCTAGGATGATGATGATGATGGAATCCAAATCAGAAAATAAGGTATTGTAAATGTAGGTTCACCAAAATGGAACCTCTAAAAATGAAGGTGATATATATTCACACCCACTTTCAAAGATATTCCACTCAAGGATAACCCTAGAGATCTCAATGCAAAAGAGAAAGAGATCTTACAATAGGGCTA
This sequence comes from Sequoia sempervirens, assembly GCA_007258455.2. Taxonomy (NCBI): domain Eukaryota; kingdom Viridiplantae; phylum Streptophyta; class Pinopsida; order Cupressales; family Cupressaceae; genus Sequoia; species Sequoia sempervirens. The sequence goes on from VDFB02193867.1 coordinate 36,715,314, forward strand.
TCCTAGGGGTTGAATATGATCTAATGAGGGGTTCACCACCAAGTGTATACTTGGAAAAGACAATGAAATGCAAGATACAATGAAAAACCCTAATTTAATACAAACTAACTCTAAATGACCTAGAAAAGTGAATGAAACAACATAGAAAACTGCAAAATAAAAAGTGTGCAGATGGAAACTTGATGATGACTGGAAACAACTTGGAAATTTTGAAAAACATGAATTTTTAACCTATTGGGACTCATTCGCCATTCTGGGTGAATTAATCCCACTTCTATATTTCTGCACAGGAGCAAGTTTCAAGTAAATGGGTATCCAAATCTACAAAGATCTTTGAAAAAAACCTATAGTAGGAAACATTCGCCACTTGTGGTGAATCAGTCCAGTTTAGATTTTCTAGAAATTCAAAGTCTGAATCTACTCTTCTTAGTCAGCTCTTTCTTCTTGTCTAGGTTTCTAGCTTTGAAACTTTAATTTTGGGGCTGGGTATGTGTAGGATCATCACAGAAAAAACAAGCCCTTAAGTGGCAAAAAATTCAAAAAAATAAAAGTTAGGAAACTTGAAGTAAATATTTGAATAAGTTATCTATATTATTTCAAAAGCATGTAAGAATAGAATCTATAGCAAATTGAATGTAGTTTCTAAACTACTAGGTTTATTTAAAAAAAAATCTATTTGGTGAAAATTTGAAATTTCAATGTAGTAGTAATTAAATTTTAGGGAAAAATAAGAAGTAGGTGTCTGTCTGACCACCGTAACCACAATAAAATAATAATATTTTTTATAATATTTTAGATATAAGTAGAGGACTCATGTCCGATGTGATGCATGTTTTTTGTAATTTTTTCCAAGTAAATAACTAATTATGAATTTTTATTACAACTTTTAAAAAATATAAAACTTGTATGTCTAACCACCTTAACTTGGTCAAAACTTCATGAAATTCAAATTTTTTAAATCCTATAGTATAAGCATAGAATGTGACACATGTTTCAAATTCAAAAAATGTGATACCATTTGAAAGCTATAGATGTTTTTCAATCAACCTATCAATCAAGACTTTAGTCAATTCAAATAGAAAATGAATAATAATTATTTATTAAATTTAAAGTAAAGCATAATTTATATTGGTGGAAAGTTGAGAATCTCCTTTAAAAACCATTTTCATTTCATCAATTTTGGGTAAAAAAAAAAGTCGTCAGCCACATACCCATCATATCGTGACTTTTTGGCCCATCATGATCCTGAACATACCCAGCTGTAGATGACCTTTTAATGAAGATAATGACCTTGAAAATGGGGAGAGAACTCCAACAAGATTGTAACCTAATATTCAATGATCCTTCAAGCTCCAAGTCACCCAAATTTGTAATCACACAAAGATTCTAGAAAAAATTGTTGATTGTTAGGGAATGGGGATTTGCCTAGGTCAAAGCCCTTTTAGGTAATTAAACCAAATGATGAAATAATATAATGAAGCATGAACATGAAATAATGCAATTAGAACCTTACCATGATGATTGACCTTGAATTTCTACAACAATTGATGAATAATTTTCCCTTGAATGCCTTAGAAATGATCTTGAAAGCTATCTCAATGACCTTGTGAAGATTTGGAGTGCTTAACTCTTGAGTTCTTGACTTGATAACATGAATTATTGATGAAATAATGATTTGAAAGCTTGTTTATATAGGAAATCCACTCAAATGACCATTAATTTGATCTCCAAGGCTGACATAGAAGAAATTTAAACTTAAAACCTAGTTTTTTCTGCTCAAACCAGAAAAATAGCTCAAATGGAACTCATTCACCAAGTTGGGCGAATGAGTCCTGATGAGCTAAATTAATGGCTCAATTTTCATAGGATCCATTACATATTTGTTGTTTCCATCATAGACTTTGAAACTTGGATGTTGATATTTTCCTTAAAGCCATAGACTTTAGACATTTAAGCTTTATCTTTATGACTTCAATGATATTATCATGCTACAAGAATTTACTGGTGGTTGAATGAATGTTACTGAGGTAATTATAGATATACATTTTTTTGTGCATGCTAATTCTATTTTGCAAGTGTCCACTAAAATGTTGATGTCAATAAATCCTGCTACGTGGGAGAAATTCTTGTTGATTGGTCAGTTGTTAAGAAGACAAGAAGTCGATCATTAAGAAGTCAAAGTGGGAAAAATCTCATGGAGGGAAAATTCCCAATTCAAATGAAAAAATGTAACCACCTTTTTAATGGTCACATTTGTTGTTGAGAAAATATAGGGATTTCGTTGTGCTAGATTCTCGTTGAAGCGAGTCTGCTTTGACCAATTTAAGCACACACATAACTCCCTCCATCTTTTTCTATGCTTCCAATAAGCAAAATTCTCCTATTTTGATGGAGTCAACTACCTAGGTAGATAGGGATAGTCATTAGTTTTCTCCCTATAAATAATGGTCAGATGCTCCTTTTGATAAGGTTGGAGATTCTAAGTTTGTACTCACATTTTCTAGTTTTACAGTTCTATTGATGAGATGTTGTACTTATGTTTTCAACAAATAATATAACATTTTGAGTTGCTGAATTTGAGTTAGTGTAAGGGAGACTCACCCAAGGGGTACCACTTGGTGAGAATTTCATCTATTAGTTTAAAAGTTATTTTTTGTTTAGTAGTTAGTTTCAATTTCAACAACTGTCTATTCTTGCAGCCACTAGAATTCCATTTTTCTGACTGTTCCTATAGCCAAGGTAGACAAAGTAGTTTCCTATTTGTTTGTTGAGATTATCATTTCTATCTTTCATTTTCAGTATAGTTGTTAATTCTTAGTGTAGATGTTGATTTATGTTTAGTGTTTCAGTTGATTTCTTTCCAACACTTCATTTCCAACATTGTTTCTTTCCTAGTTTATGGATGATTGCAATGAAGTCCTAGTGCACATACAGTGCTAACCCATTTCAAGTTTACATCCTTGGGTTGACAAGTAAAATGCACCTTCATGATGAGTAAGATAGTTGCTTAGTATAGATGTTCAATCTCTAAGTCACAACCCTAAAGGATTAGTTATTATTCATTGTAGGAAGCCAACATTTTTGGGGCCATTATTGGGGATGGAGTCAAAATAGGAAGTTCTTTGGAGTCATTGATAGTTTCTTTCTTGTTGTAGCATTTTTGAAAGTTTTCTCTTAGTATACCCATCATTTAGGAAAGTAATGACCCATTATTCTTTTGCCAATTCTTTGTGTGAGCTGGCTGATATTGAGTTGATACTGTATGCATAGAGGAAGAAGGAGAGATGCTCATGGGAGATTCCTTCCTAATGATCCTGATCCATTCCAGCTACTTGAGCATCAATATCCGCAAAGAGACAAAGAAGAAGAAGAAGCACCCCATTTTGCTGATGCATTTCCCAATCTAACCAATTTTGACACTTCCTCTAAACATCAAAATTAGATTGAGAATACCTTTGCTTTGGAAATTCATCAAGAAACCATGGGTGATGAGAATAATGAGAATAGAAACATAAATAGGCCAAACCAACCATCTTTTCCATTTCCTATTACTCATCAGAATGAAGTTAACAATCTCAAGAAAATCCTTGCTTCAGTCCTTCCTAAGTTTTATGGACTTTTCACAGAAGACCCTGACAGTCTCTTGTTTGAATTTGATATTCTCTATAGAAGCTATGAATGTCACTGATGCTCATAGGCTTAAGTTTTTTCCTACCACCTTGAAAGAAGCTACATTAAGATGGTTTATGAGCTTAGGTAGGAATACCATGGAAACTTGGAATGATATGAAAACTAAGTTTCCTGAGAAGTACAAAGAATATTGTAGGGGAAGTGACATGAGAGAAGATGGAATCTTTAGGATGCAATAGAAGGAAAATGAGAGTTTGGAGGATTACATTTCAAGGTTTCTATTTTGTCTACAAAAATATCCACATCATACACTCAATGAGGAGTCCCAAAAGCTCCTCTTCCTTAGAGGGACCATTGAGAGATGCATTGATGCTTTGGACCTGATGAGAGGAGGATATATCACTCAAGTTCCTTGGGATGACATCAAGAAGATATCTCAGAACTATTATAGGGAAGTGTCAAAGAAGGGAAGAGGTTACCAATCCTCTATGGGTAACTCATCCACCAATGGAGTTTCAAGGATAGATATTACTCACTTGTTGGTAGACTTCAAGAAAGACATCATAAATAATCTTGCTACTTAGCTGGATACACTCCAAGAAAAGAAGAAGCATGAGGAGATTGAGGCAATGTTGGCAGAATATTTCCCTCATTGCAGAAAAAAGGACTACAAATGTAAAATGGTAGTTAATATTGACAGCAAGAAGATCCCCCCTGAATTCAAGCCAGTCTAGGGTGAAGATGATCAAGTCTACTACATTGCATAAAGGAGGCCATGGGCTCCAAGACAAGGTATGCCACTAGATCCATTATCTTTTGTTGGAACATATTTCAATTCTTATTCATCTAGTAACCAATGACAACCCCCATATCCATCCAACTATGGAGGATATCCACCGCAGCCTTGGAATAACCCTCTTAATACCTGGCCTAATCATCAAAACTCTCCACCTAATTGGAAACAACCTTAGGGGAATTGACAGTAGTTTCAGGGAAATTTGAAGCCACCTCCAGGAAACTAGCAGCAAACATCCCAATGGAGGGGAGGACAACAATGGACAAACTAGACAACTAGCTACATGTAGCCACCTTCACAACCCCAAAAGCCTGCTATAATGCCTCCTCCAACTAGCTCAAGTTCAAGCACACCTAGACCTACTCAGTTACCAACTCAACCCCCACCTAACCCAAATAACAAACCACAACAACAACAACTGGTGTACTTTGTAAATCCTAATAAATTTCCTGCATATGTTGTGAGTGTGAGTGACATCCACCTATGTTTATGAACTACTTTTCCAACTCCTTCCACACCCATCATCACTGAGCTTCCTGTAGAAGAAGAGGAGCCTTTGAATGTCCCCATTTAGCCTAGCATGCCTAAATATTATGAACTAGTTCTGGCTCAACAAACTATCCAAGATCCACCATTTCTTCAAAGGTTAGAAGTTTCTAAACAGAAGGAAGAAAAGGAGGAGTTCCAACCTTTGACATCTTGGATCAGTTGAAACACATATATTTCAAGATACCATTGTTTCAAGCCATAAAAGATGTCCCTATATATGGAAAAACAATCAAAGAGGAATGCCTCAAAAATCCAGGGAGGAAAAAGAAAGACCCCACCATGGTTCATGTGGTAGGACAATTAGTAGACATCATGCTTGGAAAAGTCACAGTTCCTAAGTACACTAACCCAGGTAGTGCTATGGTAGGAGTTGTCATAAACGAAATCCAAATAAGGAATGCTTCGATTGACTTAGGGGAAACAATAAATGTAATGACTAAGGATATCTTGCAACAATTAAATGTTACAAACATGAGACCCACTCTGACTATCCTATAGCTTGCCGATAGTTCCATTGTCAAACCTAATGGTATAGTAGAGGAAATTGTGGTAACTCTAGATTCTTGGGAGTGTCCAACAGATTTTATGATTCTTTCTCCTAATGCTACACTAGGCGGGTACCCCATTATCTTAGGAAGGCCATGGTTGGCCACAAAATATGCCTACATTGGATGTAGTTCAGGAGAGATGACCATTTCTGATGGGAAGAGTACCAAAAATCTTGTTCTCTACCCCCTACTCAACCATCCCATGACATGGAGAACACTATATGGCCACATGTTGGAGAAGAGGTAGAGGAAGTCAATTATGTGGCACAACTCATGATGTTAGGAAGAAGCTCTTTCATGAAACTATAGGAGGAAGATGAAGTGCTATCCCACATGATTTAGAATCATTGTGAGGTGCATGAAGAGTCATCTACTCATGAATCTGGTTCTGCCAGTTCAATGAAGAAACTTTTTCCCGCTCTTCCCGCAACAGAACTTTCTATAGCAATTGACACACTCCATACATTGTTTCCACATGAACTAAAAATTTCAAGTGTTAGTGAAGCAAATATGATAGATTTAACTACAAAAGTGCAAGTGTTAGAAGGAAAACAACTAAATATTAACAGCAAGCTAAGTGAACAACAACAATTGTCATTGAAAAACCTACTGAAGACCCACCAACATGCATTTGCATGGGACTACCATGATATGAATGGATTGGATCCTAAGCTCTGAACCCCTAGGACATATATCAAAGATGATTTCACACCAGTAAGGCAGCCACAAAGAAGAATCAATCTTGCATTGAAAGAAATTTTCAAAGGGAAACTTCAGAAATTATTGGATGCAGGATTTATCTACCCCATCTTAGACAGTCAGTGGGTGTCCCCAATAGTGATTGTGCTCAAAAAGGGAGGCAAGTGGAGAGTTTGTGTTGACTGTAGGGAACTCAATGCTACCACCAAAAAGGACCATTTTCCACTTCCTTTCATTGACCAAGTGCTAGATTCCCTTGCAGGAAAACAATATTTTTCTTTTCTAGATGGATTCAGTGGCTATAACCAGATACAAATTACAGGTCTGTGGATCAAGAGAAGATCACCTTTACCTGTCCTTGGGTGACTTATTCCTAATTTGTGCTTCCATTTGGTTTGTGTAATGCATCTACAAATTTCCAAAGGGTAGTCATTGGTATATTTTCAGACATCTCACATGATTGCATGAAAATTTATATGGATGATTTTACTACCTATGGTGCTGATTTTGTAGAAGCTCTAGATAATCTGAAGGTCTTACAGAGATGTGAAGACCATAATCTTTCATTGAATATTGAGAAGTGTTTCATGATGATGCAGGAAGGAGTAGTCCTTGGGCACTACATCTCTAAAAAGGGAATTCAAGTAGACCCAACAAAGATTGACGTGATTACCAATTTGCCTATTCCTGCAAAACAAAAGGATGTTAGAAGTTTCTTGGGTTCTGCAAGTTACTATAGGTGTTTTATCAAAGATTTCAGTAAAATGGTGGAACCATTGTACAATATCCTCACTAAAGATGTTGAATTCCAATGGACAGAGGACTATGACAAGGCATTCTCTAATCTCAAAGTAGCTTTAACCCATGCTCTTGTACTAAAAGGACCTAATTGGGAACTTCCCTTTCACATTCATATAGATGCATTAGACTATGTTGTGGGATTAGTATTGGGATAGAAAGAAGTAACTATATAGAGAATCCCATCTATTTTGTCAACAAAAACCTACAAGGGGTTGAATTCAATTGCACAGTGATAAAAAAAGAAATGTTAGTAGTAATTTATTTCCTTAACAAATTCAGACACTACATAATAGGGTATCATATTTTTATTCATACAGACCATGAAACTATAAGATACCTCATGAATAGACCCATTATTTCAAGTAGGCTAGCAAGATGGTTGTTACTGATGTAGGAGTTTGTCATCACCATTGTTGATAAACCAGGAAAAGAAAATGTTGTAGCATATTTTCTTTCTAGACTAACTACATCAGAATATAATCAAGTCATTGATGACTCTTTCGCTGATGAGAATTTATTTTCCATTACTATGCATACTCCTTGGTATGCTAACATAGCCAATTACTTGGTTATAGGGCGAGTTCCTACTCACTTCTCTCCAAAAGAGAGAAGGGTACTCATTGAGAAAACCTTTCCTTTTTCATGGATTGCAGGTTGTTTGTTTTACACTAGACCAAACCATGTCATGAGGAGATGTGTACAGGAAGATGAGACATATGATATATTGCATGCATGTCACAATGAACCTTGTGGAGGTAATTTTGTAGCCAAGAGGACAACAATGAAGATCCTTAATATAGGATATTATTGGCCCACACTTCATAAGGATGCAGGAAGATATACCAAGAAGTGTGATAGATGTCAGAGGATGGGTTGCCCAACAAAATTTGATGAGATTCCTCTTTACCCCTAGGTAGTAATCACTCTATTTAATAAATGGGGATTGGATTTTGTAGGACCCATTGATACTCCATCAATTGTTAAATCCTACATACTAGTTTTCATTGACTATGTGACCAAATGGGTTGAATTTAAAGCAATGAAGCATGCAAGAGATAATAAGGTTGCATAATTTCTTTATGAGGAAATTTTCACTCGTTATGGGGTTCCAAGGGAGATAGTGAATGGCCAAGGGCTCAATTCACATCAACCCTTGTTACAACACTAGTTAATGAATATAATGTGAGGCATAGGAATTCTACTCCTTATCACCCCCAGGCCAATGACCACTCTGAGGTGACCAATAGGGAAATTGAAGCAATTCTGACAAAAATAGTGTCTCTTCATAGGAGAGATTGGGAAAATAGACTAACAGAAGTTTTTTGGGCCTATAGGACCACATGGAAAACAACCACAATTTTCACTCCATTTGAATTACTATATGGTAAGACAACTATGATGCCCATTGAATTTGAGCATAAGACTCTTAGGATGCACTAGACTTAGGGATGGATCTTTGAAGCACAAAAGGACAGACTCATGCAACTGAATAACTTGGATGAGATGAGAAAGACAACCCTACATAAAATTGAGGTAGTGAAAAATCAAAGAATCAAATGGCATGATAAGTACATAAAGGACAAGAAGTTTCAGCCTGGTGAATGGGAACTCCTTTATGATTCCAGGTATCAAGAAAATGTGGGTAAATTGTAGACTAGATGGTTGCGACTATACAAGGTTGTAGAAGTATTTCCCAATGGAGATGTACAACTCACCACCATTGAACCTGTCAAATTCAAACTTCTGGTCAATGGTCACCATCTAAGGTTGTGTCACAAGCCAGTGTCCAAGGAAGAATTCCTGTAGCAATTTAACCAACACCCAACCCCCGAACTTCTTGCAGTCAAAGGAAGCGGACCTAGTGTCCCTCCTTCTAACTAATCCAAGTACACAAGCAACCACTTCATAATAAAGACTTCCACTTTTGTGGGATTCCACTTCTTAATTAATCCACCCATATGCCCATCCATCTCCATCTTCTCTCTCTTCCATAACTCTGCCATCACTCCACTTTACCATCATTTCAATCCATTTCATCATCAATGCATTAATTTCTCAACCATACTTCTTAAAGGTAATTAGTAATTTCTCTAAATTATTTGAAAAGATACTCCGAGATTTTAGGTACATGCAAAAAAAATTATTATATCTTTATTATTTTTAGTACATTTATTTAATTGTTGTAATTAAATGTAGATATTTTGCATAGCATTAAATTTTACTCCACCTTGTCCAATCATAATCATCCACCAGCCTATGCAGATGCATGTTGTAAATTAGGTTGGGGGGGAAGTTTCAACTCAATTCCACATGTCATCCATATTAACAAATTTGAATTGAGCCAATTTGAATGATAAATTGATGTGACGGCTTGCATGTGTAAGATGTCACTAAACCGATGCCATTTCTTTTGATAATACCCATCATTAATGAACCTTTACTTCCTATTCATAATTTCAAATGTTACCCAATGAAATTAATTTAGTAAGCTACATGAAATTTCCATTCAGTACAACAAAAAGAAGAATTGCAAGAAAAAGAAGTTGGGGTTTTTCAGAAAGAGATTGCAAAGAAAAAATGGAAATTTAGCAAAGTGTTTGTTGATTACAGGTAGCTGAATGATGGGAGGATAACTAATTCAAAGTGAACCCATAGTTCATAATGTGGTAATGTAGGATGCACCTTCTTTGGAAGAATTTAGAAATTGTGGGTGGCTGGACTATTTCTTGAAGCTCGACAGCTACAATGAAGACATTGCGCAGGAATTTGCACAAACATTCTCTGAGGGGAAGGCAATAGTGAAAGGATTGGAGGTGATTGTAATTGAGGAAAAAATTGTAGAGGTAATGAGTTTACCTATTGATGGTGAGCCATACCTTGCTACAAAAGATGCAAGGTTAGCCAGGGCTGAATTTACTGAACCCAGTGATCCTCCATTGGTGGTGGATAAATAGGGTACAGAAAGAACCTCTCTCCATGAGCCATGGAGACAAGTAGTTTTCCACATTGTTAAGTACATCACTTATGAGGGCCGCCAATCATGCCTCCATTTTGTACACTTCAAGCTATTAAACCATATGAGACATGGATGAAGAATGAACATGCCCAATGTGTTATATCATCTCCTTTCCATCATGGAAGCCAAACCACAGAAAGGTAGGTATAATTTTGTCTCTCACCATTGTTTAATCAAATTATTAGTGGAAAAATCTTTGCATGAAGTATCTAATATGGCATGGGAGGAGTTTTAAAAAATTGATCAATTTAGACCATAACATGTTAGAGGTTATCCTCAACCTTGTAACATTAGGAAGGAAGTGAGGGATGCTGAAATTACTCCTATAGAATCAACCTCTAGTGCAAACCCTAGTTCAAACCCTCTTGCAGCTAAACAAGCTATTGAAATTGGGTCTTCGGGGTTAAAACAATTATGAGAGGAAAGTTCATCCTTAGATTCTAATGATAATGCCCCTGTTAAAACCCCAATTTGAACTAGGGCTGCCTTTAGGAGAGAAGAGGCATAGAAGAAAGAAGCAAAAGTGAGAAAGGGAAAGGCCAAAAAGAAAGTGGTAGAAAAACCAACACCAAGCCCTAGAAAATGAAAGGTTGATAACATTGTTCCTCTTGCAGCCAAAGGAAAAGATAAAAACCCTCCTAAGAGATCAAAGTCAGCTGGGCCAACACTGGTACGCCTCTAAAGAGAATCCCTAGGCTTAGAGAAACATATAGGGAGGAGGCGGAAGCCCCAATGGGGCAAGTGAATGTTGAGGAAAAGGATATTTTTAAGGATCAGGAAAATATCAGTTTGATAGAGCTTGTTGCCATTGTAGAACAAGCTGAGAACCAAGAACAAGATGAAAGTCAAGATACCCTACAACAAGAAAGAAATGAGAATCCAGAGTTCCTATAGCCAGAGTAGGATGAACAACTTGAATCACTACAACTGGTGTTGTATGAACAACAAGAGTCAGTGCCAAAGAAGACTTTGGTAGGGATACATAAACCTTCTAATTTTTCATGGAATGACATAGCTCTAAATTTGTGGAGTGAGATGCAAAGAAGGGAAGAATAATGGAAAAATAAAAGGCGTGAGCTGTAGGATGTGATTAAAAAGAAAGATGCAGAGATTTAAGAGAAGAATGTTGAAATTATTGTCTTGAAGGAAAGGGTAGATAATCTGGTAGACTTAATACCCAAAATGATAGCATGTATAACTCCTCCTAGAGTGTATTCCCTACACTTGAAGGAGTAAAATATTTTTGATGAGAGGCTTAGAATACTTTTATTTGAATCATTTCATGTTAAAAGACTTGTTATAATTTTTGTTAATTAACATGACTGGTGGTAGATTATAGATTAACATATTTACTTACTTTGCTTTATGTTTAGCTAAATTAGTGGATATATTTGAAGTAATGGTTTATGATTAAATGCATTACTTTATGGTGATATTAATGAGATAATTATGTTGCGTTGATCTTTTACTGCCATAAATTGCTATCCTTTTCTTAAGGGTTTTGAACAGGGTATTTTAAAGATTGATGATTTGGTTAAACTCTCTATTTAATAAGGGAAAATAATCATTCCATTGATGGGCCCTATTGGATGATGAATCACTCAAGTCCAAATTGGCTTCTTTGTAGTCAGTTATGGCACTTCTACTTCCATTGCCATTCTGGCATATTTCTCTATGTCCTGCTTTAGTTTTGTTTTAATCTTTAGTTAGAAGCCTTGAATCTTGTAAGTTAATCCCCATGTTGTAAATTCAATAAGGATGTGTTATAAATATCCATTTTTTAGTTTTAAATAGGAGTTAGATAATTTTCAATCAAAATTTTGTAATTGATGGTAATATTTTTTTTTGTTCCATTTTGATCAATTTGAATGAAAGAAAGAAGTTAACTCAAAGCTTTGTGTTAAGATATATTACCTAAGGAAGAGCAGGGCCTGCTCAACCTTTGGGATCAATCTTATGTTTTTATTTTATTGAGTTATGTTATTTCTGATTATTGATATTAAAATCTGAAGTGTTAAATGTTAATTATGGAATGACAAGTTGTTAAATCGTTTACAACTTTTGAATGTAAATTTGGATAGTTACTCTGTTCAAATCACTTTTAGTTTATCATGGTTAGATTAAATTGTTAGAATCATTAGAAGGTTTATTAGATTAATCAAAATTAGATGTTGTTTGAAATAATTAAGTTTGGTACTTATTTGTTGAGATTAATTAGAAGAAATGATGGAAACTTATGAAAAGATGGAATTGCAGTTTGTTGAAAATTTGTTCATGGAAATTAGTGCTTATGATTTGTAGATCAATCTTTGTTTATATTTTCTATATTAATTGTCATTTATTTAAAATTCATTTATGTTCTTAAAATAGTATTTAATTGCCAGCAAATCTTAAGATAGATTTCCTTTAAAAATCAAATTAGACTTAATTTGGATTCCATATTCTAGATTAAGGATTAAAGTAATTGTTAGTCTTCTCCATGAATCGGTCACAATCAAGTCCAATGAAGTCAGAAACAAGTCAACATAACTTTAGTGTAGGAAATAAGATAGAATTGATCCTTAGGAATTAGTCACTACAATTCAGCTCCTGAGAGCTCCTGAAGGAGCTAAATCGATACCTAAAGTCACTATTTACAGTGAAAAAATCCCCCCAAAAATCCATGACAACCATCCTTATCACATATAGCTTTGAGAAACACCTGGTTTGATAAATAATTGACTAAATGATGCAAGTTGTGACATCAACAACCTTGCACATCACTTTCCTTCAAGCTATGAAGGATCATTTCAGGTTTGAGTCCTACTTTCGATACTCCACATGAATTTTTCTAGGCTTATCAACTTGCACCTCCTGATGTTAAAAATTTGTTATGTGAATTATACCTGCACAATTATGTTTTGTCTGATGATCATGTTTGGAATCCCTTGTTGTATATTGGGGACCTTCATTTAAGGGAATTTATTTTCTTGATTCAAAATGAGATTAGTTGGGGACAGTAGTATATAACTTATAGGGAAAGGGAACTTCATACTCCCCTACTTATCAGGGTTGAATGTAGTAACCCTAGAGATATTTTCATGAGATGGCATATAATTCTTTATCGCCCCAACTACAAAGCAAAGATTATGCTGGTTTGAGAAGAAGCCTACAAAGAATATGAGAGGGTAGTCGAAACCACAGGAAAATTAGTAATGGGATATTTAGCATAGAGGTGGAATAGTTTTCCAGAAGAATTGAAACAGGTTGAACCCCACTCTTTATAGAACTATGTTGCAGCATGCAAAAGGGTTGATAGGTATATATAGATTGGTAGAAGGAAGCAACAATGTTGGCTTCCCTTGACATTTCAGCCACCTACATTACTGTGGCCTGTGCCAGATTACAAATTCTAGTAGTATGAAATAGTTGTAGAAAGAACAAGATGGAATAAATTGGAGAGCAAAAAAGGATTCTATTGGGATCATGATTCAGCCACCATAGATACTAATGTGGGATAGCTGATAGAAGCTGACTTCAGGGAATTAACTAGGAACCATTTTAGTGCTCCTTTTGTTGGAGGACTAGCAAAACGTTAGGTTGGGGGGATGATGAGCTCAATTAATGGCTCAATTTTCATAGGATCCATTACATATTTGTTGTTTCAATCATAGACTTTGACACTTTGTTGTTGATATTTTCCTTAAAGCCACATACTTTGGACATAAGCTTTATCTTTATGACTACAATGATATTATCATGCTACAAGAATTTACTGGTGGTTGAATGAATGTTACTGAGTTAATTATAGATATAATTTTTTTTGTGGGTGCTAATTATATTTTGTAGGTGTCCACTAAAATGTTGATGTCAACAAAGCTTGCTACATGGGAGAAATTCTTGCTGATTGGTTGGATGTTAAGAAGACAAGAAGTTGATCATTAAGAAGTCAAAGCAGGAAAACTCTCGTGGAGGGGAAATTCCTAATTCAAACGAAAGAATGTAACCACCTTTTTAATGGTCATATTTGTTGTTGAGAAAATATAGGGAGTACGTTGTGCTAGATTCCCATTGAAGTGAGTCTACTTTGACTAATTTAAGCACACACATAACTCCCTCCATCTTTTTCTATGCTTCCAATAAGCGGTATCCTCCTATTTTGATGAAGTCGACTACCTAGGTAGTTAGGGATAGTCAATAGTTTTCTCCCTATAAATAATGGTCAGATGCTCCTTTTGATAAGATTGGAGATTCTAAGATTGTACTCAGATTTTCTAGTTTTAAAATTCTATTGCTGAGATGTTGTACTTATGTTTTCAACGAATAATATGACATTTTGAGTTGCTAAATTTGAGTTAGTGTAAGGGAGACTCACTCAAGGGGGGCCACTTGGTGACAATTCCATCTATTAGTTTAAAAGTTATTTTATGTTTAGTAGTTAGTTTCAATTTCAGCAACTGTCTGTTCCTACAACCATTGCAACTAAGGCAAACATAGTAGTTTCTTGTCTATTGGTTGAGATTATCATTTCTATCTTTCATTTTCAGTCTAGTTGTTAATGCTTAGTGAAGATGATTTATGTTCAGTGTTTCAGTTGATTTCTTTCCACCACTTTATTTCTAGCATTATTTCTTTCCTATTTTATGGATGATTGCAATGAAGTCCTAGTGCACATATAGTGTTGACCCATTTCATGTTTATGTCCCTGGGTTGACAAGTGAAATGCACCTTCATGATAAGTAAGATAGCTGCTTAGTATAGATGTTCAATCTCAAAGTCACAACCCTAAAGGCTTGGTTATTAAACCATTGTAGGAGGCCAACAAAACCCACTTGGATGTGACTTATTCACCCAGAGGTGAGAATGGGTCCCAAAGGGGCGAGTTTTCTAGCTAGGATGTTAGGGAGTCAAGAAATTAAGCTTATATGTTTATCTTGTCATGTTTTTAGTTAAAATAGGCCTTGGGATGCACAATATGGGGTCATAAGGGGCCTATTAATGATGGTATAAAGGTCATAAATATAATAGGGCCCAAAATCTAATGTGAAAGTGTAAATAAATACACTTTCCAACACTAAATTAAGGTAAAATTGGGTCTATTTGGCTTAGAAGGGCCCTAAATCCCATGTGAATGTGTAAAACACATTACAACACTAGATTAGATCCACCTTAGTTTACAAGACTCTTATTTAATGTGAAAGTGTAGATAAATACATTTTACAACATTAAATTAAAGCAGAGTTAAGTTTATTTAGCTTTAAGAGGGCCCAAAACCTAATGTGGATGTTTAAAACACACCACAACACTAGAACAAGGAAATATCAAGTCTAATTTATCATTAATTATTCCCAAATCAAGCAAGGAAAAGACATATTTTTTCCATTGTTCTGATATTACCTTGTCAAGGTTCAAAATTTAATATTAAGCTTGTTTCTTTGAGAGGTCTCAAATTTTGATACTGAGCCTATTACTTAGACATGTCTCAAATTCTAATAATGGTTTGATCACTTTGATAGGTCTCAAATTTTGATAATGAGCTCGTTATTTTAATAGGTCTCAACTTTTGATTACGAGCCTTTTATTTTTCCAAGTCCAACTTTTGATAATGAGTTTGTTATAGCTTTGATAGGTCTTATATTTTAGACTTATTTTCTATGCTAAAAGTTTAAAAAATGACCAAACCTTAGTGGTTAGTATGAGTAGTCACCAATTATCAATCTAGGGAAACTTTATATTATCACTAAAAAGAATATCTAAAATAAAATACATTGGGTGAAATCACTGAAAATAAAATATGAAGTAGCACACATTGGGTGAAATATAATATTTAAGGTTAATTACCACACCAATTACAAGGTTTCAGCAATATGAAGTCTCCACTTGAATTTGGAATATATAAAATATTCCCTCCTTTGGTAGATGAGGAAAATTTCAACATGATATCCCTTATGGAGTTATTGAACAAGAGGAAACATCTTTATCTCCATAGCCTCAAATAACTCAAGAATATATTTGTAAGGAAAAAAACCATCATAAGCATCATAAATTACATATACAAGGGTGTAGATCAAAACAATTACAAGAAATATAACCTTGATGTCAACAATGGGAACAAATTTAGGCATGACTGGACTTAGTACATATTTCTTTTGGTTGCTTAGATTTTTAAACTTCACAAGAATCACCAAGAGATGTAGACTCAACATGGCATTTATTTATATGTCCCCATGATACAAATTTTATACATTTGGAATATTCTAGGACATAAGAGCTAACAAAACCATTCTAACAAAGACTATATTTTCCCTTATTTATTTTCTGAGATTCCCAAGCTCTCAAATAGGTTTGGGTGAAGTATAAATTTTTTACTCAATGTATTTTTTCTTTTGTGACTTTGGTTGGTGGAATTTTTGGGCCATATGCTTAGGCACAATATTTTTCCTTTTTTGCACAAGGGAAGACACAACACCTTTCTTCAAGGACATAAATTGGTTTTACTTGCTTTATTTTTTCAAATGCTACAAGGTACATATTTCTTAACATATTTTTGTTGTGTGTTTCCTAACTGATCTTGTAACGTATTAAGTTCTTTTCTCAATAATATGTATTGGTTACAAAATTACATGACAAAGGTTTATATTGTCTCCAACATTGTTATATTAATTCTTGTCTATTGTGCTTATGATAATTTGCAAAGACATATGTCATAATGTAGAATGTGGGTATGATAGTAGGTAGGACAATAAAAATTTGGCACACTTTATAATATCAATTACACCATAATTATCCATTACATTTTATAATGATCACTTTTATTTTCCAAATAACACCCACATACATAGCAAAAAATAAACTATGGGTTACCATGGAATCAATTTTTTTTGGTGTAGGCATGGTCATCATCATTTGAATATCACACACAATCCATGTTGGCTTCTAGCTTCAAATTAACATCAAAATTATTTGACATAGATTGAAGAACTAGGTAGAATAGAATTGCTTGGTGTATAATAGACATAGTTAACAATTATAACAGATTACAACATAATTGTTAATCTAAAATTGTCAACAAATCTAACCACATGTGTAAAGATTGAACCAAACCACATTTTAGGATGCAAAAGACATTTTGAATGTATCTTTCTCATGAAATAATTTAATTTTTCAACACAATTATTTCATGTGAACTATACATTTAAATTATTTCTTTTGTTAATTTATATTTACTTCTACTTACACACATGTATTATTTTTTAATGAATAAATTTTTAATTAATTCCACATTGAACTCAACAAACTCCTAAATATGTGGTTGCAGCCTATCATGGTCTCAAAATGGCTCAAAGCAAAGGGTATAGGAAGGTCTAGTTGGAGGGTGACTCTCTGAACATTATAAATAATTTAAAGAATGTTTTACCTCTATCTCAAGTGGACTATTCAGGCCTTGGTGAGGGATTCCATTGGAATTATCAATTCCTTCAATAATTTTTATATCTCCCACATATTGAGAGAGGGAAATATGTTAGCTGATTTCTTTGCTAACTTTGGTGTTAGAGAAAGAAAGGAGTGGGATTTAAATGATCCTATTCCTTTTGAGGCAACGACTATTATTAACAATGAATGCTAATCTCAAGTTGCTATTGATCTTATTTTGCATTGAGTTATGCATGTCCTTATTCACGTGGCCTAATTTTATGAATGGAGATGTTCAAGTTTTAAGTATGGGGGATGACTTTCACATGGACCAAAGTTCAAGTTCATCATTTCATATATGTCCTTTTGTTGGCTTTGTACGGATTATGGGTGATATTCATCTTAGTTTCTAGAGTCTTCTATTTTATAATTCTGCTCTAGGTGGTATCTGTCTTATTTTCCTGAGGTTTTTGTTTGTGCTTGGACTTTGTTTGTTAAGTCTTCTGCGATGGGTGGGGACAAAAACTACACCAAGCCAAAGTCCTATGTTTCTTCTAAGTAGAAGAAGGAGATGTGGGAGATTTTAGAGAAGGGTGGCTTCATTCCGTATATGGAGAAACTGCATGGTAACAACCCCCAGGTCACTAATCTACTTGTTGAAGGGTGGAATGAGAGAACCTTGAATTTGGGTGGAAGGGAAGTCATGGTTGATGAATAATTCACAACCCAAATTACTAGCTTGGCTATACATGGTATGAAGGTGTTCAAAGATAAAAAAGAATTGCAAGTTGTGATGTCTATTTTCTTTAAAGGGAACGAGGTTGCTGATTTGAAGATGACGAAGAGTGGTGGTTATCAGAGGAGCTCCTTAAAAGTGCTATGGCATGATTTTGTTGAAGATATTATGAGGTATGTCACCTTGGAAGGTAGGTATATAGTGATTAACACTTACCATTTCCTTTTTCTTATCCATTTTAGGCATGAGAAATGGATTTCCTTTCCATACTACTTGTTGATGTCACTTGAATCGGGGATTAAGGATCATATGAAAAATCCCAGAAACCTTGTTTTGCATGTGGGGTTAATTCTCCTAATCTATGAACACGTCAAAGTTCATGAGGTGCAAAAACCTCTTGTGTCCCTGAAGGAAGATATTGCTAAATCTCGGGAGGGTTATGAGATGGTGTCGAAAGAGGAAAGGGTTAGTAAAAAATATAAGAAGAGGAGGCTTATTTTGAACAATGAGTCTAAGTCTGATAGGGATGATGATGTTGATTATGTCCTAGATCTGTATGCCTCTTTTGAGGAGGTCCCCAATTCCCCTATTCTAGGTAAGACTCGGAAAAGGAAGTCGGATGACAAAGAGGGCTATATGACATGTAGTGATGAGGTGGTAGTGAATGTTAATTCTAAGGGGGTTAAGGAAAAAAATGGACTTTATGGGGAAGCTTCCTCTCCTCCCCCAATAACTAGACAACTACAAGAGAATGAGGATGGGAACCAAAACAGAAGGGTGTTGAGAATTGTTGGCCAACTTTTGGAGAAGGGTTTCCCTCTTTCCCTAGCTAGAGGTATCTTTGGTGAGACTTCTCTGGGTGCTAACATTGGGATGCAGAAGTAGGGGAAGGAAAGGGTTGTGGGTGGAGGACATATTGTGGGAACTAGCAAAGTGAATGTGGATAGGTTGATGAAAAGGAAGGTTGTTTCAGAGGAAATCACTTGCTCCATTCAAAAGATAAAGACTCATTTCTCCATTAGAAAAGGTAAGGATATTTCTATTGATAAGGTTCATGTTAGTCCTTCTGACAAGGATGTTACTGTGGGGAAAGGGATTGATAACTTTGATAGAGAGGATTTGTCTAATGTGCTTGGCTTGGCTCATGATAGTGCTAATGTGTTGTTTAAAAATTTTAAGTGGTTCTTCCATGATATTAACAGGACTAATGTTAGAATTAGAGGTATTTCTAGTAAGGCTGAGGATCCTTCTAAACAAAGATAAATTGATGATCTAATGGAATCTCTTAATACTATGGCTAATACTGTGGTAGAGGAAACAATCAATTTGAAACAAAACTTGGAAGGGAGAATCTTATCCCTTGAGGATAAAATAGATAAAATGTGGAATGTTGTAATGAAGAGTGGAGATGTCCCTAAGGTTTTGGGCATTTCTGACTCTACCAAAGTGATCTCCCCTGTGATTACTGTGAAAAAGAGAAAGGATATTGTGTCTGTTGATGATATTGTTGTTGTGGGTAAGCTCCTGGATGTGGATTGTTTTGGTGAGAAGGGTGGTGTTAAAGGTAGTGTTTTGAGTGGTGAGGTCAAAATTGGTGGGTCAGGGGCCAGAACTAGAAACATAATGAAAGCTCAGGGAGGGGCCTCTAGTATAGAGGTGTCTAATACTATGGATATTATGCAAAAGATGGTTGCTAGTGAAATGGAGGTTGTTGAGATTGTGAACAATATGTAGTGTTTTTGGTTGGCTTCCTTCTTTTTGGCTATTGGTTCATTGTCATTGGGTTGATTGCTATGTAATGTTGTTTTCTTTTTTTATCAGTTGCTTTATTTTGTAAAGGGTTTCATGCCCCTTCAAAACCCATTTTTTACCTCCAATCAAAACAAACTCTTAAATATAATTTCCAATCCATTAGTCTATTATAACAAATGCCAGTAATATAATTAATAAATTAATAATAAATTTAATATTAAATTACTGACTATAAAATTAATATAAATATAATTATAATGTATTTATATTTACTTTATATAATAAATTATTGATTATAATATATTGGTATGCAATATAATTGTAGTGTAGAAAAAAGTAACCCCTTTTCACACTTAATTTAGGGGTAAGTGATATAAAATTTTAACCTAATAATGCCTTGATTTAGTGTTGTAATGTATTATATGCATTCACATTGAATCTAGGGCCCTTTTAAACAAAATGTACTTAAATTGTACCTTATTTGGAGTGTTGTAAAGCATTGTATTACACTTCCATACTTATCTAGGGTTTCATTAATTAATTGTGGTTAATTGAGCTTAATAGTCCCCTTTAATTCAAATTCAAGCCCTCTTAATTACACTTTCCGAAGGATTTATCCTAACACCCAATAATGATATCGCATGACATTTAATTTGGAAAATTTAAGGTCCTAGAAAATAGTGCTAGGACCCATTCATCTTTAGTGGAGAATGCATCCTCTCCACATAGGGCACCCCTTTCTTTGCATTTTTGAAATGGGTTTTTGATGTTATGTCATCCCCCTAAAGCATGGTACTAGAAAGTTGTGCTAGGACCCATTTTCCTTTAGTGGAAAATTGGTCCTCCTCACATAGGACACCCCTTTTTGAATTTAATTGTGGCAGGATCATAATGATTTTCAATCATAGGTTTGATGTCAACTTGAATTATTTGAATTTTGGGGTTAATTCTCAAATTATGTATAAATATAAGGATGTTTTACATAATTTCAACTAGGAGATTTCAAGCAAGCTAAGAGACAAAGAATTTTTTATGAGATCAAGCATTCATATTCAAGAAGCAAGCAAGAGTGAAGTTTAGAGTAGCATTGCAAGTCTTCAAGCTCATTTTGTGTCAAAGGTCAAGTATTATTGAAGGTTGATGATAGATGCATATAGAGAATCATGAGGTATTCTAGGTGTTGGGAGATACACAAAACATATAGCCAAGCCTAAGTACTTGTTTCCTAAGTGATTACATCTTCTATGATCATCCTACTTGCATCTTGAAGAGAGGTATATTAAGATTTGTGGCTTATTGAGAGGATTTGGAATCTTCTATAGTAGGTCCCTTACATTTTTTATGTTTCATTTTAGGGAGGAGTGTAGAATTGGAAGTTTAGATTCAATTTTTTTTTCTGGAAAACCTAACAGGACCCATTCACATTTAGTGGTGAATGAGTCCTTCTTAGGGTTTGAGGGGTAGCAAAACCTACACTGTGTAAACTTCAATTTCAAATTTAGAGCTCTTTGAACAAGCCTACCATGACCCATTCACCTTTGGTGGTGAATGAGTCCCTCTTAGCACCTCAAAAAAGCAAGATTTGATTAGGTGCACAACATTATCTACTACTTTATTTTCTAGAAAAGTTACAATTTCTTTATGTTTTGTGCTAGATTCATGCAATGTTACATGTGTCAGACCTAGAATTAGGGTTTATTTGTTAGTTCAATTTATTCTCCCCAAGTTGTGATTTAGCTCACCACCTCATCCTTGTATAAATGAGAGATTGCAAGATCCCTAAATCTTGACTTAATTCACCTCTTGGATTGATAGTTATTTCAAGATTTTTGAATCTGATCTTTTAGATGAAACTATAACCTAGAAAAAGGGGGTTAGATATCATAGCCACTTCTCTTTTTCTATGTTTCATTTTGGTGAATCTTGTCCCTTTGAATATTTTAATTTTTGATTTGGTGTACATTAAATCCCTAGATCCTAGTTTGCATTAGATTTGCATTCCATTTAGGGTTTCTTCATTATGCATAAGTGAACATTGCATTTAGGGTAAAATTGCATGTTTTCATTGCTTATATTCATTAAAAATAAGAAAAAGTGCTTTAGATTTGATTTATTTTTGCATATTGTTCACATAGAGAGAATCATTCAAACATTTAGATTCAAATTGCATTCTAGATTTAGTCATCTTAGTCATCATTTAACCTTAGTAAAAGTTACATTTAGAGACTTCATATCTCAAAATTCTATTATAGATCTGAGATAGAAAATATATAGAAATAACTTAGGAAAACTAAAATCAAACTTAGTAAACCCTAAAACTAGGACCCATTTTCCTTCAGTGGCAAATGAGTGCCTAGACACCCTAATCAACAAGGGTTTTGGATATTTTCTGGTGTTTTATGTGCCTTTTTGTTCTCTCTAAAAACCTAGATTGGGACCCATTCACCTTTGGTGGTGAATGAGTCCTTGAACACCTTGAGACAACATAAATTTTGAGTTGTTTTAGTTTTTTGATAAGCAGTTTTGTCTATATTCTAAGATCTGAGAAGTAATAATCTAAAACAAATTGTCTTTGTATTTAATTTCTTATTCATTTAGATATATTTGGCAACATTTGGAAAAGAATTTATTGCATTTTCTTTCTTATTGAATCAATAAATAATTTATTTTACATTCTACATTCATTAGAAAACAAAAACAAAAGACAAAAACAACAAAAACATCAAACAAGACCCTTAGGGAAAGAAAAATTATGTCAAGTTTCCTTTTCAAAGTTAACTTATCCCTCAATAATTTTAGTAGTGATGACATTGAAATGTTAGATGAGGCCCTTGAGGATTTCATCTCATAAATTTCATCCACTAAGGCTTGTTATGAAAAAAAAAAACACAAAGATGTTAATGCAATCACACCACAACTTATAATTTACCCTCCTTCCCAAAAACCTCAAGTTAAAAAAAATAAAAATGCTTATCCTTGAACCATCGAAAAAAAAGACTTCTCTTGACGATGGTAATGCTTCACAACAAATGGGTTATAATATTGTTGTGCACACCTAAAATACAAGGAAAAATAGGTAACAATAAACTGTTGTCTCATTACCTGTGCCTAATCATGTCTTGCCTAGTGCTCCTAATTTCCCTACAAACAATGGAAAGGAATATAATCTTGTTGAACAAATTAAGAATACTCTCACTAAGATATCCCTATGGAATCTTATTCAAACCTCACCTAATTATCATAGTATGCTTGAAACGACCTTGCAATAAGTTATGGTTCCTCCTAACACTAGTTCAAGGAATGAATGAGATGAAATTAGATATTTTATTTCACTAGAGTGAGTTAACTTCCTTAGAATTTCAGAAAAAACATGAATCCTTCAATATAATAGTCCATGTAAATCGAATCATGATAAAATGAACCCTTGTGGACAATGGTTCGGCCCTGAATGTTTGTAGTGTGAGCCATTTGGAAAATATTGGCATAAGTAAAAGCAACATTAAACTCGATTCTTTATCTATCTATGGATTTGATAATATAGGAAAACAACTGCTCAGAGTTATCACATTACCTATTAAAGTTGGAAAAATCACATTACAAACTTAGGTCCATGTTATTCCTGAGAATCTTTCTTATAATCTCTAATGAGCCTAGTTTTTTATCCAATTTTGGGTAGAATCTATAGTTTATTTTTTGGTAGATGTCATGGAATTTAATGTTAAATGTTGGTATTTTCATAATGTTTCCCTCAAACCATTGACATTGGACTTAATCCTATCTATGCAAGCTTTAATGACATTTGACATATTATGTGGATTATCTATATTAATTTTGCATGTGGTTAATGAATGTTCCTTAAGGTGGTTATAGATGTGTAGTTATTATGCATACTGACTTTACCATGTAGATTTAATATGCTAAGTTGAGGAAGACACCGCTAGCTAGGCATGCACCATAACGCCCAACAAAGGAATCGCTCCAAGTCAAAGGAGGCCGATGAAAAAATATTCTTCATGCAATTGAATGTAACCACCTTGTAGTGGAATTTAATGATTGAGAATGCACGAGCATTACTGTTGAGCTGAATTTGTGTTTAAGCATGGAAGTCTAACTAGATTCCATGCACGCATAACCGCCATTGCTCCATTTCCTCTGTTTTCGCTAAATGGCATCCTCCCAATTGTAGAGTTGACAACCTCGTTTAGCTGTTACTATATATAATGATCTAATGCTCCTCTAGGGAGGTTTCATGATTTGATATTGTACTTGCACTCTCCAATTTTCAGTAATATAGATACATTACTCTTTTGTACTCATGATTCACAGTGAATAAAATAAAGTTCTGACTTTGAGCATATGAGTTTTCATTCATTTTAGAGGATACTTATCTAAGGGGGGCCACTTGGTGAGTAATATTTCTTCTTATTTTAGCATTAGTTTAGTATTACTTGTTGTTTAGTACTTAGTTAGAATTCTAGCATCAACTATTCCTGTAGCCACTAGAATTTCATTCTGTGACTGTTCCTGTAGCCAAAGTAGATAGAGTAGTTTCATGTTTGTTTCTCATATTTTTATTCCTATTATGCATTTCATCTTGGCATAGTATTTGATTGATGTTCAACATTTATCTCTTCAAGAAATTTACTTTCAGTATTGTGTATTCCTTAGCTGTAGAATGAAATGGCTACTTTGAGTTCCTAGTGCACATACAGTGTTGACCCATTTCAAGTTCATGTCCTTGGGTTGACAAGTTAAATGTACCTTCATGATGATTGAAATGGCTATTCAAGTTAGATGTCCAATCTTTGAATCATGGCTGTAAAGGCTTAGTTATGAAGATCATTATAGGAGGCCAACATTTTTGTCATCGTTGTTAAGGATGGTGTCAAACTAGGGAGTCTTTTGGAGTCATTGGTAGTTTTTCTTGCTATAGTGTTTTTGGAAGTTGTTCTTAGTATATCCTCATTTAGGAAGTAATGAACCCCTTTATTCTTTACCAATTCTTTATGTGAGTTGGTTGATAGTGAGTGATACCGCATGCATAGAGGAAGGAGAAGGGATGCTTATGGGAAATTCCTTCCTAGCAATCCTAATCCATTCTAGCTAGTTGACTATCAGAATCTACCATAAGAAGAAGAAGAAGATCCACACCCCTTTGCTAATGCATATCCTGATCTGAGTAGTTTTGAAGTCTCCGCTGAAGATCAAAATTAGCTTGAGAACCCCTTTGCTTTGGAACAACATCAAGTAGGCATGGGTGATGTAAATAGGAACATACCTAACCAACCAACTTTTCATTTCCCCATTTCCCATCAAAATGAAGTTGACAACATCAAGAACATTCCTGCCTCAGTAGTCCCAAAGTTTTATGGACTTGTTACAGAAGATCTCTAGAGATACCTTTTTATTTGAGTTTGACATACTCTGCAGGAGTTATGCTTATGCTACTGATTCCAATAGGCTTAATCTATTTCCTACTACTTTGAAAGAGGCTGCATTAATATGGTTGATGAGCCTAGGTAGAGATACTATGGAAACTTGGGATGACATGAAGACAAAATTCCTTGAGAAACACAAGGAATATTGCAGAGGTAGTGACATGAGAGGAGGTGACATTTATAGGATGCAACAAAAGGAAGATGAGAGCCTAGAAGATTATATTTTGAGGTTTTTGTGTTTCCTACAAAAATATCCATACCATACACCTAATGAAGACTCACAAAAGTTTATTTTCTTAAGAGGAATCAATGATAGTTGCACTGATGCCTTGGACCTCATGGGAGAAGGAGATATTTTCCAAGTCCCTTGGGAAGATTTCAAGAAAATATTCCAGAACTACTCTAGGGCATCTTCAAAGAAAGGGAGGGCTTACCAATCTTCCATGGGTAAGTCAACTACCAGTGGATTCTCAAGAATGGAGATTACTCATTTGCTGGTAGACTTCAAGCAAGACATTATAAATAATCTATCTACTCAGCTAAATACACTTCAATCCAAGAAGAAGCAAGAGGTAAAGGAAATTTTGATAGAGTATTTCCCCCACTATAGACAAAAGAAGGACTACAAATGTAAGATGGTAGCTAATCTTGAAAGTAAGAAGGTTCCACTTGATTTCAAGCATCCAGATTCAAGAAGACCAAGTCTAATATGTTGCACAAAGGAAGCCTTGGGCTCCAAGACAAGGTATGCCACTAGATCTACTATCCTATGTTGGGCCATATTTTAATTCCTATTCATCTAGTAATCAATGGTAGCCCCCATATCCACCCAGTTATGGAGGATGTCCACTGCAACCTTAGAGTAACCCTCCAAATACTTGGCCTAGTCGTTAGAGTTCTCCACCCTAGTGGCAACAACCTCATGGGAATTGGCAGCAATTTCAAGGAAATTGGCAGCAAACAAATCAATGGAGAGGAGGGAAGCAATGGCCTACTCAGACAACCAGTTACATTCAACCACCTTCTTATCCCCAATAGCTTGCTATAATGCATCCACCCCCTAATCAAGGCTCAAATGCACCTAAACCTACTCAACTACCAACTGAGTCCACACCCAATCCAAATAACAAACCACAACAATAGCTTGCATATTTTGTGAGTGTAAGTGATATCTACTTGCATTCAGGTACTACTATACCAGCCCCTTCCAAGCCCATTATCACTGAGCTTCCCATGGAAGACGAAGAGGAACCTTTGAATGATCCCATCCAACCCAGTGTACCTAAAATTCTTGAACCAGCCCAAGTCAAGTAAACCGAACAAGAGCCACCATTTCCTCAAAGATTGTAAGTTTCCAAGAAGAAGGAAGAAAAGGAGGATACCACTTTTGATATCTTGGATTAGATGAAGCATATCTATGTCTAGATACCTCTATTTCAGGCCATAAAGGATGTTCCAATCTACGACAAGGAAATCAAGGAGGCATGTCTTAAGAAGCTAGGTAGGAAAAAAAAAAGACCCAACTACTATTCATGTGGTGGGATAGCTAGCTAACATCATGTTGGGAAAAGTGACTATTCCCAAGTATAATGATCCAAGCAGTCCTATGGTAGCAATTGTTATAAACGGGATCAAAGTAAAGAATGCTCTAATTGATTTAGGGACAACAATAAATGTAATGAACAAATACATCCTCCAAAAACTAAATATCGCAAGCATCAGATCTACTCCTATTGTCCTATAGCTTGTTGATAGCTCTGTCGTTAAGCCTGATGGTTTAGTTGAGGATCTTGTGGTAGTTCTAGACTCCTGGGAGTACCCAGTAGACTTTATGATTCTTTCTCCTAAAGCTACACTAGGTGGGTATCCCATTATTCTTGGAAGGCCATGGTTAGCAACTGCAAATGCATATATTGGATGTCGGTTAGGTGACATGACCATTTCAGATGGGAGGAGCACTAAAAATATTTTTTTAGTTGCCTGCTCAGCCATCTCATGATGAAGATAATCCCGTATGGCCACATGTTGGTGAAGAGGCCGAGGAAGTTAACTCTATGGCACAACTTATGATGCTAGGTAGAAGCTCTTCATGTAGCTCCAAGATGAGGATGAAGTATTAGCTAACATCATTCAGAACCATTGTGAAGTGGAGGAAGCATCATCTTCCCTTCAACTACTCCAATCAAGACACTTTTGGATACTCTTCCTGTAGCCACTGTTCCTATAGACATTCTTCCTGTAGATGCTCTTCTTGCAGCCATTGTTCCTACAGATAGACTTCCTGCAGCCACTCTTCCTCCAACCACTCTTCTTGCAACCACTATTCTTGTAGATAGACATCCCACATCAACATGTATGTCCCATACATTGCTGCCATATGAACTAAAGGTACCATGTGTTAATGAAGCAACCATGATAGAGTTAACTACACAAGTACAGGTGTCAAAAAGAAAATATTTGAATGTTAATAGTAAATTGAATGAAGAACAACAATTGTTATTGGAAAACCTATAAAGGACTCATCAACATGCATTTTCATGGGATTATCATGAGATGAAGGGATTGGATCCTAAACTTTGTACACATAGAATTTACATTGGAGATGATTGCACCCCAGTAAGATAGTCACAAAGAAGAATTAACCTTGCACTAAGAGAGATTGTGAAAGGAGAACTGCATAAATTACTAGATGCAATATTTATGTACCCCATTTTAGATAGTCATTGGGTTTCTCCATTAGTGATTGTGCCCAAGAAAGGAGGGAAATGGAGAGTTTTTGTTGATTATAGGGAACTTAATGTTGCCACCAAGAAGGACCACTTTCCTTTGCCCTTCATTGATCAAGTTTTGGACACAATTGTAGGAAAGCAATACTTCTCTTTTCTAGATGGATTCAACAACTACAATCAAATCCAAATTGCACCAGAGGACCAGGAGAAGACTACATTTACCTATCCATGGGGGACCTATTCCTATTCAATGCTCCCATTTGGCTTATGCAATGCACCTACAACTTTTCAGAGGGCAGTCATTAGCATATTCTCAAATATTTCTTATGATTGCATGAAAATTTATATGGATGACTTTACCACTTATGGTGTTGATTTTAATCAAGCATTGGAAAATCTCAGAAGGGTCCTACGAAGATGTGAAGATGAAAAATTATCCTTAAATAGTGAAAAGTGCTTCATGATGATGCAAGAAGGTGTAGTTCTTGGCCACTACATCTCCCATAAGGGAATTCAGGTAGATCCTGCAAAGATTGAGGTAATCACAAATCTTCCCACACTTGCAAAACAAAAGGATGTCAGGAGTTTCTTAGGTCATGCAAGATATTATAGGCATTTCATCAAGAATTTCAGCAAGGTAGCAACACCATTGTACACTCTTCTCACTAAAGATGTTGAATTTAAGTGGATTGAAGCCTATGTCAAGGAATTTTCTGACTTGAAGGAAGCCTTGACTCATGCTCTTGTACTCAAAGGGCCTAATTGGGAGCTTCATTTCCACATCCATACTGATGCATCAAATTATGACATAGGAGCAGTCTTGGGACATAAAGGAGCTGTTGAAAATGCCATTTACTTTGTTAGAAAAAATTTGCAAGGAACCGAATTCAATTATACAGTGACAAAAAGAAATGTTGGAAAAAATCTATGCAATTAATAAATTCAGACAATAAATAATAGGCTACCAAATCTTTGTGTACATTGATCATCCAACCATTAGATATCTCATGAATAAACCTTTTATCATAGGTAGATTAGCAAGATGGTTATTGTTGATGCAAGAGTTTGATATAACCATTGTGGCTAAGCTAGGGAAGGCCAATGTTGTTGCAGATTTTCTTTCAAGGCTAACTAAATCAGAAGACAATCAACCCATAGATGACTCTTTCCTTGATGATCATCTATTCTCCCTCAGTGTACAAACACCCTAGTATGCTACATAGCCAATTACTTGGTCATAGGTAGAGTTCCTTCTCACTTCTCTCCAAAAGAGAAAAGGGAACTCATTGAAAATATTTTCCTTTCTCTTGGATTGCTAGATTTTTGTTTTATACTGGACCTGGCCATGTCATGAGGAGGTGTGTGAGAGAAGACGATACATACAACATTTTGCATGCATGCCACAATGAACCATGTGGAGGAAACTTTTCAGCCAAGAGGACAACAATGAAGGTTTTGAACACAAGATATTACTGGCCAACACTCCACAAGGATGCAGGAAAGTATACCAAAAAAATGTGATAGACGTCAAAGAATGGGCATACCAACCAGATTTGATGAGATTCGACCATGCCATCAGGTAGTAATCACTCCCTTTGAAAAATGGGGATTGGATTTTGTGGGACCCATTGACCCTCCATCAAATGGTAAGTATTATATATTGGTATGCACTGATTATGTGACAAAGTGGGTAGAAGTTAAGGCCATGAAGCATGCAAGAGATAACAAGGTTGCAAAATTTCTTTATGAGGAAATTTTCACAAGATATGGAGTCCCAAGAGAAATAGTGATTGATCAAGGGGAACAATTCACATCAACCCTTGTTGCAACACTAGTTAATGAGTACAACATAAGGCACATGAATTCTACACCTTATCACCCAGAAGTTAATGGCCAAGTTGAGGTGACCAACAAAGAAATTAAAGTCATTCTGACTAAAACATTAGCTATTCATAAAGAGGATTGGGAAAATTGATTACCAAAAGTTGTTTGGGCCTATAGGACAACCTGGAAAACAAAAAAAAACTTCACCCCATTTGAGTTGTTGTATGGAAAGACAACTATGATGCCAGTTGAATTTGAATATAAGACTCTACAGACTACAATAGATTTGGGGATGGATATTTTTGAGGCACAAAGAAAAAATTATGCAGCTAAATTTTTTGGATGAGATAAGAAGAGCAGCCCTACAACATACAAAAGTAGTGTAGAATCATAGAATCAAGTGGCATGACAAATTTATCAAGGACAAAAAATTCCAACTAGGAGGTTGGGCCCTGGTCTATGACTCAAGATACCAAGACAATGCAAGAAAATTGCAAACAAGGTGGCTAGGACCACATGAAGTTGTTGAGGTCTTTCCTAATGGAGTTGTTCAACTTAATACCATTAACCTTGTCAGGTTCAATTACTTTCTCCATGATATTTGCAACAAATCTTCCACACATTCAGGTATGTGAGCATTAATTGCTATCTTTAATCATCTTTTAAGTGCATTCATTTAATCATTGTACGTTAGTATAGAAGTTTACATAAAATTCCATCATTCCCTATCGAATCACCACTCCCATCTCCCATGCATGGACACATGTTGAAATTTAGGCTGGGGGAGGGGAAAGAAAAAGATGTAAATATATTTCCCATGTGTCAATTTATGCTAGGCTACATAAAAAAATTTAAAATGAGTTTATTTGAAATTTGAGTGAGAGGACGACTTGCATGTGTGAAGTGACATTAACTATAGTCGCCATTTCTTCCCATCATAATTCCCCTTTATCACTCCTTTTCTTGCCATTATTGACTCTATCGTAATCTTGAGTTGCAAGAAAAAATGTGAAACAAAGAAAAGAAAATTTAGTCGATATTGGCACTAGAAATTTAGTTGGCACTACAAGAAAGTGAGCTTTATTTTTAAACAAGAATTGTAGGAAAGAAGTTGCAGAGAATTTGTTTGATTGCAGAGAATGGGAGGTGGGTTAATTCGAAAGGAACCCATGGTGCATGATGTTTTATTGCAAGATACACAATTCTTGGTTGAATTTAGAAACTATGGATGGTTAGATTACTTCCTGAAGCTGGATGGCTTTGATGAAAGCATTTCCCTTCAATTCACCTAGACAATTTTTGAAGGGAAAGCCACAATAAAAGTGTTGGAAGTTGTGGAAATTGAGGAAAGAATTGCAGAGATCATAGGGTTATCGACTGATGGAAAAAATTACCCTACCTCGAGAGATGCTAGATCGGCCAGGGCCAAATTTGCAAAGCTGAACGATCCCCCATTGAGCATTGACAAACATAGTGCAAAGATAATGTCTCTTCACGAACCATGGAAGCATATAGCCATTTATGTTATCAAATACATCTCCTATGAGGGTCACCAGTCAAATTTTCATTTTGTACACTTCAAGCTTTTGAATCACATGAGGCATAGAACGAGGATGAATGTGCCTAACATTCTATACAATGTTCTCTCAATCATGGCGGTTGAGACCCAAAAAGGTAGAGATAATTTTATTTCCAACCATTTTCTGATTAAATTGTTGGTTGAAAAGTCTCTGCATGATGTATCTACAATAACCTGGGAAGAATTTATAAATGTTGATCAAATTAGACCTAAGTACTTGCAACCTAGGGCTCTACCTAAACCCTGTAGGTCTAGTAGGAGATTAAGCACAATTGAATCCCCTCTTGGTGCTTCAACTTCTGGTGTTGGCTCTTGTGTGAATCCTCATGTGGTAGAAGAAACGATAAAAAATAGTTCTTTTGGAACAGAGCACTCAGAAAAAGAAAGTTCTTCCTCTGATTCTAATGATGACATTCTACTTGAAACCCTGATGAAAACTAGGGTACAAAAGAGAGAAGCAGAAATGAGAAAAGGAAAGGCCAAAACATAGCCTCTAGAAAGAAAGGTTCCAAGTTCTAAAAAGAGGAAGGTTGACACTGTTTATCATGCAACCAATGAAAAACATGAGAAACCTCCCAAGAAATAAAGACCAACTAGGCCTATGATTGGTACACCTCCACGGGAAAGCCCTAAGCCTGGTGAGACATCACACGAGGACCCTAAAACTCCAATGGGAAAATATAATGTTGAAGAAGAAGAAATATTTAGGAAAGTAACAAATATAACACTGGTTGATCTTGCTAACATTGCAGAAGATTTTGAGGAAAATCAAGATTTCCTAGAGCATGAGCAAGAAGTCATGCAGTAGAATGTCCTACAATAACAACTAGAACTAGAGCAAGAGTTCTTGTAGCCACAACAAGAATAAGAACGAGAGTCCCTACAACAAGAAGTGGAAGAAGAAACTATACCCCTGCAGTCATAGATAATTGGACAGCCTGAGTCCATGCAGATAGTGCCATATGAGGAGCCGCCATCAACAAAAATATTGGTAGGAATTCATAATCCTCTTGATTTTATAATACATGTAGCAATTATGAATTTATGGAAAGAAATACAAAGAAGGGGGGAAGAATGGAAAAAGGAAAAATAGAAATTGAAGAAATAAATTCAAAAGAAGGATGAGGAGATTGAAGATAAAGATGCAAAAATTGCCACCCTAAAGCATATGGTGGATGATATGGCAGCTTTGGCACCATATATTTTGGAATGTAGGACCCCTCCAAGGGTCTATGCTCTACTCTTGAAAGATAAGTATCTCTCTCTTAAGCTGTCAAGGATTGCCTCAGGTTTGAATCCTTATATTGACACCTCGATTGAATTTTTCAATGCTTATAGGATTGCCTCCCCTGAAATGAAAAATTTGTTGTGTGAGTTTTATTTGCATAATTTTTTTGTAACTCAAGACCATGATTGGAACCCATTATTGTATGTTGGGGATGTACAATTGAGGGCACTTATGTCTTGGGTACAAAATGAGATTAGTTGGGGACAACAACATGGAGCTTATACGAAATTGGTGTCTGATATCCCTCTGCTCATTAGAGTTGAATCAAGCAACCCAAGGGATAATTACAAATAATGGCACAAAATGCTTCTCAAACCTAGTTATGGCAACAAAATTATGCCTCAAATTGAGGCAATTTATAGTGAGTATGAGGTAAAGACAACAACAAAGGAGGAAACTATGAGAAGATGTCTATTACAAAGATGGAATAGTCTAATTGATGAGATGAAGTAGGCTGAGCCTCATTCCATCCACAATTATGTTGTAGCACTATAGAGGATTGATAGGTATATTCAGATTGGAAGAACACGAAGGCGATCATGGATTCCATTGAATTTCCAACCACCCATGCTCATGTGGCCCGTGCCAAACTTCATATTCAACTAGTATGACATTGCTTTAGAAAAACAAAGATGGAACAAATATGATAGATTGGGAGGATTCTATTGGGATCCTAATTCATGCACTACAACCATTGATGTTGGACAACTATCAATTGCAAATTTTAGAGCTCTGACCAAGTAGAAGAATAACCCTTCCCCTACTAGAGGACCAACAAAATGTTAGGTTGGGGGGAGTGATGAGCCTAGTTTTTGGTCCAATTTTGGGTAGAATCTATAGTTTATTTGTTGGTAGATGTCATGGAATTTAATGTTAAATGTTGTTATTTTCATAATGTTTCCCTCAAACCATTGACATTGGACTTAATCCTATCTCTACAAGCTTTAATGACATTTGACATATTATGTGGATTATCTAGATTGATTTTGCATGTGGTTAATGAATGGTCCTTAAGGTGGTTATAGATGTGTAGTTATTATGCGTACTGACTTTACCATGTAGATTTAGTATGCTAAGTTGAGGAAGACACCGCTAGCTGGGAATGCACCATAATGCCCAACAAAGGAATCGCTCCAAGTCAAAGGAGGCCGATAACAGAAGATTCTTCATGCAACTGAACGTAACCGCCTTTCAGTGGACTTTATTGATCGAGCATGCATGGGTGTTACTGTTGAGCTAAATCTACATTTGGACCTACATGTCTAACCATATTTCATGCACGTGTAACCTTTATCGCTCCATTTCCTCTATTTTCCCTAAATGGCATCATCCCAGTCGTGGAGTTGATTGCCTCATTTATCTATTAGTATAAATAATGATTTGTTGCTCCTTCTTCAGGGAGGTTGCACAATTTGATATTGTGCTTTCACTCTCTAGTTTTTAGTAATATAGATACATTACTCTTTTGTACTCATGATTCACAGTGAATAAAATAAAGTTCTAAGTTTGAGCATTTGAGTTTTCATTAGTTTTAGAGGATACTTATCCAAGGGGGATGACTTGGTGAGTAATCCATCTTCTTAGTTTAGCATTAGTTTAGTATTACTTGTTGTTTAGTACTTAGTTAGAAGTTTGGAATTGACTATTCTTGTAGCCACTAGAATTCCATTATGTGTCTGTTCTTGCAACCAAAGTAGACATAGTAGTTTCCTATTTGTTGCTCATATTTTTATTCTTGTTATGCATTTCAACTTCACATAGTCATTGATTAATGTTCAAAAATTTTCTCTTCAAGTAATTTACTTTCAATATTGTGTGTTCCTTAGTTGTAGAATGAAATGGATACTTTGAGTTCCTAGTGCACATACTATGCTAACCCATTTCAAGTTCATGTCCCTGGGTTGAAAAGTTAAATGCACCTTTATGATGATTGAAATGGCTATTTAGGTAATCTCGGAATCATGGTTGTAAAGGCTTTGTTATTAAGATCATTGTAGGAGGCCAACAAACTCCTCCTAGGAAGACCTTGGATTCATGAAATGAATGGAGTGCATTCTACCTTGCATCGTGTAATGAAGTATTTCTATAACAACAAGGTTTACATGCTAAAAGTTGATCTTGAACCTAAAATTTGTTTGATCGTTAAGAAAGAAGGATGAGATCCTTTGAAAATGCTAGAATTAGTTACGAAGCAAGAAGTTACAAAGGAGGAAGAACATGATACGGACATTGTTAAAGTTACTATGTTGTTGGAAGATAATTGGGGTTCCTTATATTTCACACCAACATTCATGACAGAATACAAAATTACAATAAAAGAAACTGAAAAGAAAAAGAAAACAATGGTAATGTCAATGTAGAATTCGAAGGAAATTTCACAAGCATCTACATCATCTATTTTAGAAGAAGACACAAGTTATAATACAATAAATTTTGATGAAATAGACTACCAACAACCACCAAACCTGAAAGAAATGAAAATAATTTATGGCAAAGGTTATAAGCTCGTGAAACAACTTAGTTATAATGGAAAAGGATGTGGAAAGAAAAACAAGGCATTTGTATTCCTATAGAGCCTAACACAGAAGAAACCAAAAGTGGTTTGGAGTATTTCCCTTCTAGAATAATTTAAGAAACAAAAAGACCTTCACTCAACATCAACACTGTCATACATAATCCTAATAAACCAACTCTCACCTTGAAGCATTCTGAAATGATTGATACAACTTGTGATAAATATTTGAAATACTTTGAGGATGATGAAGCTTTGAAAAAAATGTTAGGAGTTTATGACAAGCCATTTAATCCTCCTAAATAGAAACAGGTTACATGTTCTATGGTTAGCACTAAACAAGTGGATGAAGAAAAATAAATCAATGATGTTGACAATGATAAAGAAGACTATAATCTTGTAATTCTGAAACAAAATGAATTTCCTTTGGGAGATACAATTATCATATCGATGGATATAAATAACGAGGAGCAAGTAATTTAAATATGAAAGTACCTTTATGAAGATGAACAAGAAGATCATGCAACCTTACTTCATGAATTTCCTGAACTCTTTGTTTGGAATTATTCAGACATGCTGAGAATTGATGCACTAAGATTGTAACACAATATAGTCCTTGTAGAAGATGCTAAAATAGTGTGAAAAAAAATATCAAAGATGAATCCTAAGATAGCTTTATTGGTTAACACCAAAATTGAAAAACTCCTTGAAGCCAACTTTATCCAACCTATTGATTATTCCCCCTAGATTTTAAATATCGTTGTAGTTGTGAAACTTGATAATCATATTAGGATGTGTAAGAAATTTCATGATTTGAATAAAGAATCTTTAAAAGATTACTTTCCCCTTCCTAATATTAACATGATAGTATATTTGACTGTGTGACATGCTTTGTTGTCGTTTATGGATGGATTTTCTGGATATAATCAAATATTTATCAACCCTCAAGATCAATAAAAGAAAAAAATTACTATTGCTTGGGGAACATTTTGTTGGGTCATTATTCCTTTTGGATTAAAGAATGTAGGCACAAAATATCAAAGAGCTATGACATTGATATTTCATGATTATGCACATAATATTTTGTAAGATTATGTTGATGATATTATAGAAAAATATTTAACTCACCAAGACAATGTGAATATCCTTTGAAAGATCATTGAGAGAATTCAAATATATATCATGAGATTGAATCCAAAAAAGTGTCTTTGGTGTAGATAGTGGAAAAATTCTAGGTTTTATAGTATCTCATAGAGGCAGAGGTGGACACGAAGAAAATTGATTTTATTATTAACATGCCACCTCCTAGAAACATCTCCTAACTACACACATTACAAGGAAGAATACAATACATCCATCATTTTGTAGTATCCTTAGAAAATAAAACATTACCTTTCATGCAACTCCTTAAGAAAGAGGTTCAATTTGTTAGTAAAAAGATTTGTCACTTTGATTTATACTCCCTTGCCCACACCAGTGACAAATGAACCAACAGTTGACTCACTTGAAATGGTATTTTCAAGTGCTCTCTACTTACTTTACAAGGTGCAACTACCTTCGAATGATATGTAATGGATGAAAACACACAGTAACCATGTTATTAACTAGAAAGCAGAAAAGGAAGACTAACAACTATGCATAACCATGACACAGATGCGAAGGGTTAATTCAAAATGAAATGAATGAGAAAAAATGACTCAAAGTCCACTTATCCACACCCACAAATGAGAAACAAGAAAATAATGAGCAACAGATCTTCACAATAGGTGAATTAATTTGAATTCAAAGACTCAAAAATAAACATCTACACAATTCGATATAACAGAAATTGCATTGGAAAGTGATGGCAGTGACACAAAGGAC
Organism: Sequoia sempervirens; assembly: GCA_007258455.2. Taxonomy (NCBI): domain Eukaryota; kingdom Viridiplantae; phylum Streptophyta; class Pinopsida; order Cupressales; family Cupressaceae; genus Sequoia; species Sequoia sempervirens. Next base: position 36,752,466 of record VDFB02193867.1, read on the forward strand.
ATTTGCAGTCTAAAGAAAACATCCATGAATTCACAGATTTAAGAACATCTCCTTTATTTCTCCAATACAAAAATGAGCTCACAGACTCCCTTTCTGTATAGAAAAATGTGGTTGCAAAGAAAAAAAATTGCCCCCTGCTTCCCCTATTCCTGAACAACTTGAAAAAAAAAAATCCCTCTAATGCTTTTTGATTCCATAAATAAAGTTTACCCAATCAACCTTTACGGTTTCCATAACCATTTTTCTTGAATTTGAGAAACCTTTTATATTCCCTTCTCATGAATTCCTTTTCAATTTCATAATTGTTTCTTGAAAATTTGATATTTTATTTTCATCAAATGACTCTTCCAATTCTTCAAAAATATTCATTTTAATTACAAAACCATCCATATATTTGCTCACTTTTATTTGCATAGAAGTGTGGAAACGAAAAAATTATCCCTTTTTGTTTGCTTGATTTGGGAATAATTGATGATAAATTGGACTTAATGATGCCTTGATTTGGCATGGCGAGGTGTTTTACACATCCACACTAGGTCTTGGACCCTTGCAAATAAGAAAAAATTAATTTAATGATGTCTTGTGAAGGTGTTGTAAAGTGTTGTAAAAGACTTTCATGCCTCTCTAGACTTAGTAGACCCATCTTAACCTAATTCAATGTTGCAAAATGTATCTAATTGCATTATCACATTAATCTAGAAGGATTTTTAATTAAACTTAACTCTAATCTAGTGTTGTAATGTGTCTTACACATTCACATTGGATGTTGTGCCTTTCTAGGCTATGTGGACCTCATTTTTGTGTTGTAAAGTGTATTTAATCACAATTTCACATTGAATTTGGTGTCCCAATCCCTAATTACCCTTTACATCATCATTAATAGGCCCCTATTGCCCCATATTCTGCATCTCGAGGCTTAATTTGATCAAATACCCAATGAAATCAGCATAAGAACTAAAATTCCTCATTCCCCAACATTCTAGCTGTCAAAAGGGCTCCTCTAGGACTAGGTCATCCATATGGGCGAATGAGTCCCTACCAAGTGGGACTAAGTCACCCAACACGACGACTTAGTCAAATTTGGCTTATTTTCTAGGTTTGAGCAGAAATTTTGGATTTTAAGTTTATTCTTCCTTTATGTCAACCTTGGGGATCAAATGAACGGGAAAATAAGGTGAATTTCTTATAAATACAAGCCTCTAAACCCTAAATCACATCACATCCATTATTCATTCATCACTCATCATGTTCTCAAGTCAAGCAACCTAGGGTTTTTACATTCTAAGTCATCAAGATAGCTCTCAAGGACATTCAAGCACATAATCTTCATCCATTGCTACAAAAAATCAAGATCAATCATCATGGAAAGGTAATTACTCCATTACTTCATCCTTCACTGTCTCATTTCTTCATTTTGGTTTAGTTACGTCAAAAGGGGTTTGACCAAGGCAAACCCCCATGCCCTAAAATTCACGATTTCTTTCTCTTTCATTGTGTGTTTGTAGATTTAGACACTTTGAGGGTTTGAAGATCATTGAAGATTAGGTTGAAACTTGTTGAAGAGCTCTCCTTGCTTGCAAAGCATAAATATCCATATCTTTATGCATGCATATCTTCAGGAGCATTTCAATTATAATATTTGTCAAAATCATCTACATGAAGATAAACATACTCAAGTAATCATCTTAGGCTACATTGGATGCCTATGTTCACGAACTCTAAGAGATCCAGACCCCACTTTTTAATAGCTTCCTACTATTTTAGCTTCACAATATTCACACATGGCTACCAACATAATGTGACTCTCTTCAATTTTTCAAAGGGATCGATATCAAAGGTGCATTACACATTGTTCGCAGGCTGAATATCACTAATATTTGTAATATTCTCAGCTACTTGTTCTGCTAGGCCACATAAGATATGTTGGTCAATACTTTGAGACTTAGAAGCAAGTCATTCTTGGATGCTTAAGACGTTTCCATTGGTAATCACTGCATGATCACTCAATAGATATCAAGAGCCATCTGCATCAACTCTACCATATACCTTCACGATGGAAGGCCTAATTGGAATTGCTTTAAATAGAGACGCACTACAATAAACAACTGTCTACTCTCCAATAATAATAACTCCTCCCAAAGCTAAAGGAATAGGTAGTAGAATACCAACACCATCATCAAAATTGTTCTGTGTTCAAGGCCCCTCTGTAAAGTCCTTATCTTTTAGAGAAACCTCATATGTATTAACATGTTGAACATCTTTTGTATCCTAGTATAACACAATAATTGTAGGCTTTAAACAACCATACATAAATTTGATATCTAAAACTTGAAGTTCCTTAAATCTAATACTGAAAGCTTCTTTTAGTTCCAATGATACCTCATCATCTGTAGGATGGCCAATATGATTTGATATATCTCAATTTTCCCTTGTAACCACTTTACCATCTAACCAATCATTGCACACCATGAGATTGCATATCCTATAATCATTAAAGGCTATGAGTCCATATTTCTTTGAAGCATTATGTCAAAACAATTCAAATACGTTGTGTATGCATCACCAAGCTGAAAGAATGCTATCAATGGTTGAGAATACAAGTTTTACATCCAAAAATTGCATTTGCTTCTAAGTTTCTATAGAAAATTCAATAAATCCAATTGTGAACATACTTTGCATCACTAGCACAACTCTATGAGGCCACAACTCTTTGACGCATTTAGTCAAAAAATTTATACACTTCGAACATGCTTCCACATTTCACATATATGTCTTCCAAGGAGTTTCCAACGTAATATCTGACAAAAATATTTCATTCACACTTTTTTTGAATGCTCTCATTTATGCAAGCCGAGAGGAAGATTGTAAAGTTGTGGAGTTTGGCATTACACCCACCAGTTGCATTTACCTTAAAAATTTCTATGACCTCCCAACAAATCCACTTTGTACGCATCTTGTGATCATTGGATTCCATGAGATCACACTCTTTGTGGAAGAAATATGTGTTGTAGCACGATAATAACATTGTTATGGCTTCAATCATGTCTCTTTCATCATCTTGTAATGCTTCGTCACCATGGAATGATCAACCCTCAAATTTTAGTCTCAAATAGCTACAAGCTTTTAACACGTTCAAAATGATCATGTTTCTCAATAGCTGGTAAAGATTGACCTATAGAAGAGGATGGGAACCTATAAGCCTCCTGATAACAAAGAGTAACATATCAAAATTTGACTTTTATGAATTCATCTCCCTTTGAAACAATAGACTCTAAATGGCTTTAATAAAGTCTCCAGACTTTATATAATATTCTCTTGCCCTAATTCTTCAAACGGAAGGGTATATGACCTTCATGATGAATAAATTTTCCAACTAAATGGGAAGCAATTTGTGCCTTGAAAGAAGTATTTTAATAACTCTGTGCAAACTCAAGACTTGGGGCTTTGAAACTGTGGTTTTGAATTAGGGACAAAAAAATTCATATCTCTCACATGGTAGCTCCATTTTGCACAAAATATGTATAGGATAATGATCAGGCCCCTCCAAGAAAAACACAAAATTCCTTTAAGTTCCAACAACAAGGGTCTCAAATTTTGACTCAATTTGCAAATCACCGGTGAGAAAATTGAAGGTTTAAAATCTTTAAAATGGTAAATCATCTTGACATGAAAACATGTCAAATGGGGTGGGATACCTAGGTATGTGTAGGATCATCATGGAAAAAATAGGCCCTTAAGTGGTGAAAAATTTAGAAAAATCAGAGTTAGACAACTTGATATAAAAATTTGAATAAGTTATCTATATTATTTAAAAAATATGTAAGAATAGAATCTGTTGCAAATTGAATGTAGTTTCTAAACTACTAGGTTTTTTTTGTTTAAATCTATTTAGTGAAAAATTTAAATTTCAATGCAACAGTACTTAGATTTCAGGGAAAAAATAAGTAGGTGTTTGTCTGACCACCCTAACCACAATAAAATGATAATATTTTTTTATAATATTTTAGATATTAATAGAGGACTCATGTCCTGATGTGATGCATATTTTTTTGTAATTTTTTTCCAAGTAAATAATTAATTATTATTTTTTTATTACAACTTTTAAAAAATATAAAAACTCGTATGTCTGACCACCTTAACTTGGTCAAAAGTTCATGAAATTCATTTTTTTTTAAATCCTATATTATGTGAAGCATAGAATGTGATGCATGTTTCAGATTCAAAAAATGTGATACTATTTGAAAGCTATAGATGTTTTTCAATTAGCCTATCAATCAAGAAGTTAGTTGTAATTCAAATAGAAAATGAATAATAAATATTTATTAAATTCAAAGTAAAGTATAATTTATATTGGTGGAAAGCTGAGAATCTCCTTTAAAAACCCTTTTTGTTTCATCAATTTTGGGTATAAAAATTCGTCAGCCACATACCCTACACATACCCATCATATCGCCACTTTTTGGCCCATCATGACCCTGCACATACCCACCTATAGGATTAAGCCCATGAAAGGAAGTTGCATCAACATTTTTGGATTTTAAAATTTTATCATTTTTTGTGATTCAACAAGCTCAGGGGCATATAGGAGAATGCACTAAAATTTGAAAATTTTCAAGTTCAAATTTTGGGATAACAAAGGGCTCTGATTGGGGACAAGGACTGCAAAGGAAAAAGAAAGAGGCCCAAAATCTTAAGCATGGACTAGTGCTTAAATCCATTAGGCAATGGAGTCAAGGAGCATAGAAGAAAAGGAGTAAGGGAAAGCCAAAAATAGGACATGATAGGAAAAGAAACCAAACAACCAACACAAAAAAAATCCTAATATGTACATGGTCAAGAGACCCTACCTCAGATGACTCCAGGATAATCAGGTGAATCCATTAAAAGGCTAGGAGAAATAAATGTGTGAGTGGAAAAGAGAGGTTTACCCATGAAGCACTTGAAAACTCAAAAACAATCCTATGATCTGAAGCAAGAATCTAGAATTTGTGAAGCAAAAATACCTAAGTAATGTTTCAAAACCAAACAACCACTTAACATCATAAACCTCTAAAATTTTCTCAACATGCTCTTACATATAATCATCCCTTTCAACAAAAGAATTAATGTCCCATGCCTAAAAATAACCATGACTACTCAACCCATCGACAAGCCAATCATTGGCCACATATGACTCATGTAAAACTGGAAGTGATTCAAGTTTCAATGGAGAAGAATGAAAATCTACATCACAAACAAAACTCTCATGTGGCTGAAAATTACCCTCAACTAGAATAATATTCTCTTTCTGTGCTGGAACTAATTCATGTATTGTGTGACCCACTTCATCATTCTCACCTGTAAGTTGCAGATAAGATACAATAGCCTCTTCTCCACACAAAAATTCATCATCAGATATGTTAAGACACCAATTCAGAATGTAAACAATATGAGGCTCATCACGTTTGTTTAGTTGACCACTTTCACTAAGGCTATCATGACTACTTTTAACATCATCTTCCAAATTGTGTTTAAAAATTTTGGAATCCAAATTTTCAAAATGAAAGGATTCAAAAGTACAATCACTCCTGACCCCTTCTTGCATCCATACTTCTACATCATTTGTCTTAGGAAATGTGAAGGTTTCATATTCAACTTGCATACACTTCGGAGAAGGGACATTCAACACCTCATCTTTATGTTGTGTTTCCTCCAATTGTTCTTCACCACCAGTAAAAGTGAATGATCCCATTCTTGCAAAATATAAGGATGAAAAAACAATACTATTTGCATTACCCTCATTGTAATTTCTATCATGAAAGGATGATTCATTTTCTTCACCATTTAAGGGGCTTTTAGGTTCAATTTTATCTTCTTCATAATTGAAACAAAAGGCTTCAATTTTCCTATCTTTATGAGGTTTAATTTCTACAACACCTCATCTCTACGAAAGTGTTTTGAACCAAAAATAGTGAGATTAAAGCTTCCAGTAGAAGGAGGCTGCGTAGTTTGAAAATCTATGGGCTGAAAACTTGGTTTGTACATGATAGGCTTCCTCACAGATTCACAAATCAAATTATCTACAAACTAATTTGCTTTCCATAATCCACTTAATATCAAATCATCTTCTATTTTTACAACCTCTTGTTGTGCAACTTCAATATCATTTACTTTACTCTTTTTTAGATCAAATTGAACATTTGGATGCAATGCAAAAATAAAAATACAAATTTGGATTTACTTACTTGGCTGAATAGAGGTAGGGATTATCTAAGTAGCCTATTGAACCTATCCACAAAATATTTTATTGATTCATCTTCTTGCTTCTGAATATTGAAAAATTGGTCCAGCAAAGTAGCTTCATCAACAGGGCCCTTATACCTTCCCAAGAACTTATTCTTCAATGTTTTCCAATTAGTAATATATTTTTCTTCTAAATAATAAAACCAATTTGTTGCAGGCCTGATAAGAGATTCAATAAATAATCTCACAAATACATCTTCTTCACTTACCCCCAAAATGTCGCATGCAACTGTGAATGCCAGAATGTGGTCTTCCGCATCTTGATGATTTTCTCCACTAAACTTTGTGAAGTGCTTTCTTGATCCTCAAGGAAATGGTGAATATTGTGGCAAAGAAAGAGGTCCAAAGTGGTTTCCCCATGGTTGGGAAGAAATTAATGCCATAATGCAAATCTGAAAAATAAATCAACAAGGGTCTTTACAAGAACATAATGCTTTTGAGTACTTTCCACTTCATAGAGCCGCCAACCTCTGTCCTTAGGGAGCCACGTTTAAATTTTTGGGGAAAACAAGAGCACCTTTCTTCAATTTTGAATCCCCAGTGAAGTCGCCAAAAATATGTTAGTAAACAGATTTGTCGATTTGATTTTTACTCCCTTGCCCACACCAGTGACAAATGAACCAATAGTTAAGTCACTTGCATTGGTATTTGCAAGTGCTCTCTGCTTATTCTACAAGGTGTGCAACTACCTTTGAATGGGTATGTGTAGGATCATCATGGAAAAAATAGGCCCTTAAGTGGCAAAAAATTCAAAAAAATCAGTGTTAGGCAACTTGACGTAAAAATTTGAATAAGTTATCTATATTATTTCAAAAATATGTAAGAATACAATCTGTAGAAAATTGAATGTAGTTTCTAAACTACTAGGTTTATTTAAAATTAAAGAAAATTTATTTGGTGAAAATTTGAAATTTCAATGCAGTAGTACTTAAATTTAGGGAAAAAATAAGAAGTAGGTGTCGACCACCCTAACCATAATAAAATGATAATATTTTCTTATAAGATTTTATATATAAGTAGAGGACTCATGTCCAAATGTGATGCATATTTTTTTGTAATTTTTTCCAAGTAAATAATTAATTATGAATTTTTATTACAACTTTTAAAAATATAAAAACTTCGTGTAACCACCTTAACTTGGTCAAAAATTAATGAAATTTATTTTTCTTTTTTTAATCCTATAGTATGTGAAGCATAGAATGTGACACATATTTTTGATTCAAAAAATGTGATACCGTTTGAAAGTTATAAATGTTTTTCAATCAGCCTATCGATCAGGACTTTAGTCATAATTCTAATAGAAAATTAATAATAATAATTTATTAAATTCAAATTAAAGCATAATTTATATTGGTTGAAAGCTAAGAATCTCCTCTAAAAACCCTTTTCGTTTCATCAATTTTGGGTAAAAAAAAGTCGTTAGCCACATACCCTACAAATAGCCATAATATTGCCACTTTTTGGCCCATCATGATCCTGCACATACCCAAATGATATGCAATGAATGAAAACAAATGGTATGCTTTTCACCAGAAAGAAGAAAAGGAAGACTAACAACTATGCATAACCATGACACAGATGTGAAGGGTTAATTCAAAATGAAATGAATGAGAAAAAATGGCTCAAAGTCCACTTATCCACACCCACAAATGAGAAACAAGAAAATAATAAGAGGAAAATCTTCACAATAGGTGAATTAAAATTTGAATTCAAAGATTCAAAAATAAACATCTACACAATTCGATATAACAAAAATTGAATTGGAAAGTGATTGTAGTGACACAAACGACATTTGTAGTCTAAGGAAAACATCTATGAATTCATATATTTAATAAAATCTCCTTTATTTCTCCAATACAAAAATGAGCTCATAGACTCCCTTTCTGTACAAAAAAATGTGGTTGCAAAGAAAACAAACTGTCTCCTACTGCCCTTGATCCTGAACAACTTGAAAAGAAAAAGATCCCTCTAATACTTTTCAATTCCATATATAAAGTTTACCCAATCAACCTTTATGGTTTCCATAACCATTTTTCTTGAATTTGAGAAACCTTCTATATTCCCTTCTCATGAATTCCTTTTCAATTTCATAACTATTTCTTGAAAATTTGATATTTTCTTTTCATCGAATTACTCTTCTAATTATTCAAAACATTCATTCTTTTAATTACAAAACCATCCATATATTTGCTCACTTTTATTTGCATAGAAGGATAAATAGATAAGAAACCAAATTAATTATATCCTTAGGTGGGATAGCAGCAAGTAGGAGAAATAATTAGCATAATTTCCACAATCGTATGCTTTTCCTTAATTTTCCTCTCCATAGAATTTCCAGAAACATTTGAAATCCTAACACATTTCCATCTTCTTAACTTGTCATCTTGAGATTTCATTTTTCTTTGTTTTTGAATAAACTTTTCAACTTCTATTGGAGAGAGTAACATCTATAACTTGAGTGACATGCCACATTATTCTATAACATTATCTTCTCCTTATTTGAATGCTTTGGGTTGCAAGGAGAAAGTCTCGCCTATGATAAATTAGGCTCCATTCTAGTACCGAGCGTTGAGGACTATTTATCACTTTCCATCGTTTATAAAGTAATCTCATGAGTAGTTTCTTCTCACCGTGGAAGATAAATGTCTCTAGAAACAATACTTAGAGGTGAAATTGGGTCACAAAGATCACGAGGTGAAGAAGATAGCTTGAACTTGTCTGTATCATTTTAAATTGGATGATTTTTTCTTTCATTCTTTTGGACATCCATTCCCATATTTAACCAACTTACAAGGAAGATTATGCATGATTCCATAATCATCGTTATTGTCATGCATTAGAGATGACAAAATTCTTTACGTTCAACAGCTTCTAATCTGGCATACATGTCTGCTAACACATTTACAACTATCATATTTGACAAAGATCCACACCAAACACATTTGTTCAAATTTTTTTTCCCATCGGCTACATTGTATTCCCTTTGTTTCCATGAGGGAGCTTCACAATGTTCTGCATGCATATCTTCAGGAGTATTTCAATTATAGTATCTATCAAAAGCATTTGCATGAAAATAACCATACTCAAGCAGCCATCATAGGCTACATTGGATGCCCGTGGTCACCAACTCTATGACATCCAAACCTTACTTTTTAATAGCTTCCTACTCATTTAGCTTCACAATAATCACACATGGCTACCAACATAACATGACTCTCTTCAATTTCTCAAAGAGACCCATATCAAAGGTGCATTACACATTTTTCACAGGCTAAATATCACTAATATTTGCAACATTCTCAACCACTCATTTTTCTAGGCTGCATAAGATATGTCAGGCAAGACTTTGAGACTTAGAAGCAAGTAATTCTTGGATGCTTAAGGCATTTCCATTGGTAATTTTAGCGTTAGTTTTCCTCTGTAATCAATGGACATGAATTCGTCCGTAATCAACATTTCATGCAATAAGCTAACTTAAGTAAACATGAGTGTTGCTTTCACTACAATATGTTAACTGAAGCAAACACAAGAGTTTGCTTTCCTTTCACCGCCTCTTATCACCGCTATGGTGGTTATTTATATGTAAATCTTGCATTTGAGATGTGAATAACAATACAAAAATTAGTTGATGCAAATCCAGTTCTCCTTTGATACATGTAGCTAACTCACAAAGGAAATGAATCTATCTCCCTCCTAAGTGCTATCGGGCTCAAGGAGGAACCTAAAAAGAAAAATATATGAAGTCCTAGACTAAGAAAATAAATAAAACTAAAGTTTTTCTAAGATGCTTTTTTGACTAATATGGACATATAGGCCATTTTTGGATGGGGGACTTGGACACTTTAGCCATTTTGGGACACTTTGCACCAAAGTGGGGCACTTTGCAAAAAAGGGGGATGCTTTGCACCAATATTTTCCAAAGTCTTAAAATTACTCTAATTACATTAAAAAGTATAGTAAATGCATGAAAACAATGAAAAAGCATAGCAGAATCCACTCATTGAGTGTCAAAGTATACCCTGTGCTACATCGTTGCAAATCACATCCAATCTCGGGGGCTTGTACACCCCTCAGCTCGACATTCTCAATCACTCTACACCAAGGTAATTTGTAACAAGGTAAATTTCAAATGAATAGTAAAGAATATCATTTTCATTAGTATATAGTAAAACCCTAGTAAATAAAGATCATTCATTTAAAGGGAAGTTCATTCAAATTAGCATATTGGGGGCTAGAGGACTCCTTTTTTTATGTCGTTTGTTGTATTGGATCATAATTCTTCTCCTGGTCTCATCAAATGTCTATCACCATGTGGTATGGTACTTGGAAATACCCTATGATATGACCTAAGTGATTCAATGTGGTTTCATATTCACCCTAATTCCACCTCCGGGTATGTGCACAGTCCATCATCATGGAAAAAATAGGCCCTTAAATGGCAAAAAAAATTAGAAAAATCAGAGTTAGGAAACTTGACGTAAAATTTTGAATAAGTTATCTATATTATTTAAAAAATATGTATGAATAGAATTTGTAGCAAATTGAATGTAGTTTCTAAACTACTAGGTTTGTTTAAAAAAAAAAATCTATTTGGTGAAATTTTGAAATTTCAATGTAGTGGTACTTAAATTTCGGGAAAAAATAAGAAGTAGGTGTTTGTCGACCACCCTAACCACAATAAAATGATAATATTTTTTTATAATATTTTAGATATAAGTAGAGGACTCATGCCTTGATGTGATGCATATTTTTTTGTAATTTTTTTCCAAAAAAATAATTAATTATGAATTTTTTATTACAACTTTTTCAAAAATATAAAAACTCGTATGTTTGACCACCTTAACTTGGTCAAAACTTCATGAAATTGATTTTTTCTTTTTTTAATCCTATAGTATGCGAAGTAGAGAATGTGACGCATGTTTTGGATTCAAAAAATGTGATACCATTTGAAAGCTATAGATGTTTTTCAATCAGCCTATCAATCGAGACTTTACTCATAATTTGAATAGAAAATGAATAATAATTACTTATTAAATTCAAACTAAAGGATAATTTATATCGGTGGAAAGTTGAGAATCTCCTTTAAAAACCCTTTTTGTTTCATCAATTTTGGGTAAAAAAATAGTTGTCAGCCACATACCCATCATATTGCCACTTTTTGGCCCATCATGATCCTGCACATACCCATCCATAAAGCAAGCATAATTAGGGGCCATACATCTACCCTCGAATTCAATTCTCCATAGAAGTTTGATAAGAAGATTTTTGAGTAGCTAACGAATTTGTGTTGTAGGATGCAGTTCCTAACATTGTGGTTTTGCAGGTAAACATAGTGGGGGCTTTATTCTTCGTAATGAATCCTTATGAGTATCCTTTTCATATGATAGCTAAAGTGGGGGCTAAATGTAGTGTAAAAAAAATTAACCCTTTTTCACACTTAATTTGGGGATAAGTGATATAAAATTAACCTTTAATAATGCCTTGATTTAGTGTTGTAATGTGTTGTAAACATTCACATTGAATCTAAGGCCCTTTTAAAAAAAATGTACTTAAATTGTACATTATTTGGAGTGTTGTAAAGTTTTGTTTACACTTTCACATTTATCTAGGGTTTCATTAATTAATTATAGTTAATTGAGCTTAATTTTCCCCTTTAATTCGAATTCAAGCCCTCTTAATTACAGTTTCCTAAGGATCTATCCTGAAACCCAATAATAATATGTAATGAAATTTAATTTGGAAAGTTTAAGGTCCTAGAAAATGGTGTTAGGACCCATTCGCCTTTAGTGGCGAATGGGTCCTCTCCACATAGGACACCCCTTTCTTTCCATTTTTGAAATGGGTTTTTGATGTTATTTCATCCCCTTGAATCATGGTACTAGAAAGTTGTGCTAGGACCCATTCGCCTTTAGTGGAAAATGGGTCCTCCTCACATAGGTCACCCCTTTTTGAATTTAATTATGGCGAGATCATAATGATTTTCAATCCTAGGTTTGATGTTGACTTGAATTATTTGAATTTTGGGGTTAATTCTCAAATTATATATAAATATAAGGTTATTTTACATAATTTTTCAACTAGAAGGATATTTCAAGCAAGCTGAGAGACAAATAATTTTCATGGGATCAAGCATTCATAGTCAAGAAGCAATCAAGAGTGAAGTTTGGAGCAACATTGCAAGTCTTCAAGCTCATTTTGTGTTAAAGATCAAGCATTAAGGAAGGTTGATGATAGATTCCTATAGAGAATCATGAGGGATTATAGGTGTTGGGAGATGCACAAGACATACAACCAAGCCTAAGAACTTGTTTCCTATGTGGTTCCATCTTCTATGATCATCCTACTTGCAACCTAAAGAGAGGTATATTTAGATTTGTGGATTATTGAGAGGATTTGGAATCTTCTATAGTAGGTCACTTGCATTGTTCATGTTTCATTTTAGGGTTCTATTCTAACACAATTGAATAGAATTGCCTTTACAATTTTAGGGGTCTTAATCTTAGACACACTTAAGGTTAGGGATTGCACACACAATTACATGTTTCAAATTTTCGTTCATCATCAAAGGTTTAATTACCAACAAGGGAATTGATTGAGGTAAACCCCTATCCACCAACAAGCTACAAATTTTTTCTTATAGATTATTAGTAGGCCAAATCCAAAAACATGAATTTCAAAGTAAGGGAGTGTAGACCTAGAAGTTGAAGATCAGATTCAGAGTTTTCAGAGAGGACCTAACAACACCCTTTCACCTTTAGTGGTAAATGAGTCCCTATTAGGTTTTGAGGGGCCGCAGATCCTACATTTTGTAAGCTTCAGTTTCATATTCAAAGCTCTTCGAACAAGCCTACTAGGACCCATTTTCCTTTGGTGGCGAATGAGTCCTTGTTAGCACTTCAGAAAAGCAAGATTTGATCAGGTGCACAACATTATCTACTCCTTTTTTTGCTAGAAAAGTTATAGTTTATTTATGTTTTCTACTAGATTCATGCATTACATGTGTTAGACCTATAATTAGGGTTTATTTTTTCATTCAATTTATTCTCCCTAAGTTGTGATTTAGCTCAATACCCTATCCTTGTATAAAGAAGAGATTGCAAGATCCCTAAATCTTGTCTTAATTCACCTCTTGGATTGATAGTTATTTCAAGATTTTTGGATATATCATCTTCTGAATGAAACTATAACCTAGAAAAATGGGGTTAGATATCACAACCTCTTCTCTTTTTCTATGTTTTAATAATAATTACTAATAATGTAATTAATATATTAATACTTCTATTTCTATTAAATTATACAATATATTGTATTTATATTTATATTTAAATAATATGATTTTTGTAGGTGTGAATAAGGTCTTGTACCTATCTATTTCCTAGTAGGGGGACTTATTCACATGTTAAGTTTACTTAGGTTTTAGATGTCCTTCTAGAAGTATTATATGTCTAGATTGATAAAATATTATCTTAAATCTTATCTTATCTTTTTGACTTTTTTGTCTAGTTACTTGTCTCATACCATAGGATTAAGACACATGCCACAATCTTGTCTAATCCTATCTCTCACCTTGCATTTATAAGCAATGTCTCTCATGTACATTTTCATATTCAATCTTGTAATTGTGCATCCATAATCATAGTAAGCTATTATTTACATTTTCTCTCTTGTGGAAGATATTTTTTTCTAGAAGCTATTCCTAGGGATGTTGGGAGTTCACCATTAACTTCTACATGGTATCAAAGCTCCAGTGTTGTAGATTCCTTCCCAAATATGAGGGATTCATCTTGGCTTGGAGATTTTGGTACCTATGCATTTTTGGGTTTCAAGGACCTCATGATTGAATCTAGGGCATCAAAGAAAGGCATGTTTTCCTTTTGTTTGATCAAATTTGATATATTTTTCAGCTCTACAAGGGTTTCAAGTAGGGTTAAAAGTTACCAAATCTAGGAGGTGGCTGAATTTTTGAGGAAATTTAAGTCAAATCTGACCCCACCATCAAATCTAGAATGCCCGAAAACTTAAATATAGACTATCAAATTGTCAAAATAAAAAAATTTGTCTTGATGGTATTAGGAAATTTTTTTGTACCATTGCTATTTTGTATGACTATACAAATATATACAATACAAATCCATACTGGCCATATTGGTCACAATGTTAGCAAGTGGTACATCGATATCATTTGTAGAATATTCATCTACTTGCACTAGTTTGTGTACTTAGGTGTATAGGTTTTGTCATCACTATCAAGTCATTTTCATTTCAGGTGGTACGTGTATTAATTTGGTCACAAGATTTTTTTTTAAAGAAATTATTTTAAAAATTATAAAACCTATATTTTAAATATTTAATTGACCGATTGACATAAGTTCCTAGTTGCTAGTTCATAGTCTTCTAGTCGTAGAGGGGATTAATAGCCTATTGGTGCCTAGTGGGTGGCACATGGAACTCACCACTACCACTTCCCACACGCCACCCTTTGGGTGACACTTTGGCTTTTTTTGATCCACAGTGGGTGGTCACATCAGTGACTAGGAGCCAACCCTCGAGGGCCTAAGTTGACCCCCTAGGCCCCAAAATACGTCTTTTTCAAATTGTCATAACTTCCAATCCAAGAGGAAAAATTTTACAAAAAAAATATTGTTAGGAATTTGGCTTTGTGAATTTTCTAGTGCTACACATGATTTTTCAAAAATTTCCTATTTAATGCCTATTTTTCTAGCTTGAAGTCATATCTTGTTTATCAACCTCCAAGCACATAAATTTTTTCTCCATACTCCATTTTTCATGATTATTGTGGTATCAAAAAGGTATTCAAGAGCACTTCAGGTTTATACATGCACCTTTTGCATAGTTTTTTAAGAATTTCAAATTTTTAGTTTGAAGCTAGATTGATACTTTCAAATATCTTGTTGTAAATTTACAAAAGGTGGCATTTCTTTTGGCACAAAGGGATTAGTTGCTTGTATTGTGAGGAGTAATTGGTTGTTCCTATATATTTTACTTTTTTATTTTATCATGTATTTTCTAAAATTTGTTCTTCTTACTCCATATAACTATCATGAATGGAAATCACAAATGGGGGTTTTATTGTTAAAATTGAAGTTGTAAAGAATCAAATTTGAAACAGATATCCAAAACCCATAAGAGCTACATAAAAAATAAAATGGTTTGATACAAGGGATGAAGCCCTTGGTACTTTTATTTTTTCAATTTCTCTAGATCTTAGATGTAATGTTGCATCTTGTACAAATCCTAATGAAATTTAGACTACCTTAGAGAGTCTCTTTGGTAAGTCAAATAAACTAAGGAAATTTAAGTTGGAGAATGAAATTATATGAGTCTTAATCCTTCAAATTTTAATAATACCTAGGACTTCTTCACTAAGATTAATTCTCTTATACTGCAATTGTCTAATTGTGGGGTCACCAAAGAGGATGCACAATTGATTCTTTCTATTCTTGCTGAGCTAGGTCCTCATTATTTAGTTTTTGTTTCTAAATTTTAGGCTATAATGGATTCCCTAGGAAATGCATATAAAATTCCTTCTCTTGATGGATTTGTAGCTCAACTCACAAGGGAACAAGAAAATTTGCACACATGGGAAAACTAAAGTCTTCTAGACATCTCAAGATCTTCTTGCAAAAGATCAAGAGGATTCAAGTGGAAAAGGTAAGAAGTAGAAAGGAACCCAAGTCGAATGAGCAAGGTAAGGATTCACCTTCACATAACACTCCTGATTCCACTTCCTCTTCCAAAGATAAATCATCTAAAAAGAAGAAGTTGAAATGTACATGTATCAATTGTAAAAGTACAGGAACATGATGAGCATAGATGTTATGATAAGAATATTGATGAACTAAACCACCATATTCAAAAGAATAACATTATATTTCCCTCATCAGTGTCTTCTTCTTCTTCAACATCTCAATTTGTAGTAGCTTCATCATTGTAGTAAGGAATTGCAGGAGTTACAAATGGTCTACACAAAATGAAAGGACAAGCACTCTTGGCCTCTACAAGTCCTAAATCTAGAAGATGACTTCTTGATTCTGGGGCATCTCATCATATGACATCATCCATGAGAATATTCTCTTCTTTTGAGCCTTGTAATTCACTTAATATTTTGATGGGTAACAAAACAAATATTAAGGCATGTGGGAAGAGTTCTATTGACATGGATGAAGGCACTTTTAATGTTTTAGTTTGTGTTCCTTCCTTGTCATCCAATCTCCTTTACGTTTGTCAAATTACCCATAGTAGACAAAGTAAGACAATTGAGTTCACTCCTGATGGAGTATACATAAGGGACTTGCAGACTAGAGAGATCATTTCTATAGGGATGGTTGATCATTCATATCATTTGCATTTGTTTTCCTATTTTTCTTCTGCTAACGATATTGTCCCTTTTATTATTGTTCACACTCATTCATCAAGTGTGAATCTTGTTTGTGAGAATTTTGGTCATCTAAATCTTGATATTCTAGAGACTATTTTTAAGCTTCCTAATCCTCCACCTCCTGTTTCTTTAGCTTTCAATGGTTCTATTCAATAGGACGATCATAGTTTTTTAGATATTGCTTTGTGGGATGAATATTTGATCAGGATTTCTAACTTGTTTATGGAGTTTCATATTCTATATTTGGAGGAAACACTTGAGGAGGTTTCTCTCCTCTTTGATGAAATTTTTTTAACACAACTATTATCCCATATTCTTTGTCTTTGGAGATTGAAATTCATGAGTTTCCTCATTTCCTTAATTTTTCATGTTTCTTGGTTGAGTTTGAACATGATTATGTTGTGTCTCATTCAAGATTGGAAACTCCCAATGAGTTTTCAAAGACAATATTTTGAGGCTCCATCCTTCCTCCTTTCAATTGGACATGGAGTGGATTCTTTAGATCAACCTATGGATTTGTTTCTTCATAAGAGAAGATGTGTTGCTTGCAGACATTAGACCATCTTTTTGTTTTTTGACATTCTCCATCGATATTGGAGCTTCTTCATTATGGGGGGATATCTTGTCTCTCTTTTCCCTCTTATGGAGGGGTCATTGATTTTATATATTCATGATGGATACAGTCCTTGGAGGGTATTACTAAGTCCTCCATACATCATCCTTGTTTGTTTCTTTCATCTCTTTTAGAGAGGAGTTTTGTCCCACTGGGTTTTCTCCTTTTCTTTATTTGTGAGAGATTACATTGTAAACGAGCACCCAACATCACCTAGTAACTAGAACCCATCCTTTCATGTTTTTTCATCTTTGCATAATAATCTACTCACTAAGTTACACTTCAGGGGGGTATTGGTGTGAATAAAGTCTTGTGCCTAGCTAATTCCTAGTAGGGGGACTTATTCACATATTAAGTTTACTTAGGTTCTTGATGTCCTTTTAGAAGTCTTAGTTATCTAGATAAGATCTTATCATATCTTATCCTTTTTATTTTTTTATTCAAATTTTTTTTCTCATGACATAGGATTAAGACACATGTCACAATCTTGTCTAATCCTATCTCTCACCTTTCCTTTATAAGCAAGGCTTCTCATGTACATTTTCATATTCAATCTTGTAATCTTGCATCCATAATCATAGAAAGTTATTCTTTGAATTTTCTCTCTTTTGGAAGATATTTTGGTCTAGCAATTATTCTTGGGGGTGTTGGGAGATCACCGTTAACTCCTATAATTTTTTGTTGTGAAATAAATTTTTGGCATGAATTTTCTTGGTGGCCATAACATATAATTTTATGTTGATTTGTGTTTGAATTTTGGGAATTTCTATTAAAAAAAAAATGATTCCTCATTTTGGCCACCTTAGCCAATAGATGATACCAATTTCTTGGTTGTTTACTCTCACATGTAATTTATGAATATTCTCTATCATTTTTTTTACTAATTTCACTTTCGCAATTATTATCATCTACAATACAAAGAAGGAAATCTTGAACTAGTTGACACAATTGAATCATAAGCGAAATTGTTATGTGGTAAGCAAGTATAGCAATAAAAAATAAATATTTATATTAAAAATTATTTTTTAATTTTTTAGTTGAATTTGTTTAGTATAATTAGTAAGGATGATATATCAATTTTTTTTTGTTATATGTATGAATGTCAATGTTTTGCATGAACATTTTTTACATGTATATAACTCCTATGTGTCAATATTAGAGGACTTATAATTTTTAAGGTTACATGTGTGTGTGAGTGAATAGTAGGTCCTTGGTTGGATTGGTTATGCTATTTAATAATTATTTTATTTTGAAGAGAGTTTTTATTTATTTATTTACTTAACAATTATTCTATAGTTTGATTTTTGAAAACATATGTGAGACTGTTATGTGCCTTGCTATCCTTTATAAAACACTTGTTAGTGTAATAAAATTAGTATAGATTTCTATAAGTTATTCTAGAACTATTTTATTTATTTTAAAAAATATATTTTATTTTAGAGTTACTTAAGAATTGTTTTGTTTTATTTTATTTGGCTATCAAACTTAAAATCAACTAATCAAACTATTAAGGCTCTCTATGAACCAATTGTTTACTCATTAATATTTAACAAATATTTATTCTAGTGAACAAACTCATCTTCAATTACACTAGTTACAATTGTGCTTAGTATGAATCAATCAAGGTCAACCCTAGCAACTATAATATTCATCAAACTAATAAAATCATGATACATTCAACTCGCAATAATTTGTTGATCTTAAATTGTTATCTATCTTACTTCTATCAACTAGACAACAAATATTTTTATTACAATATTACAAAGTTAGGTACTCTCTACTACTAGAAAATTTATATAGTTTAATATGAAACAAATTCAACTTAAATTAGAGCCTTAATATCAAACTCAAAATCAACCAATCAATTGAAGAAAACTCTTTAGTAACTAATCATTTGCACATCAATATTTAACAAATGTTTTTTCTAAGAACTCAACTTAAATTATACTAGTAATAGTTGTGCCTAGTATGAATCAAACTTGAAACCAACATCAGCCCTCACAGCTATAATCTTCATAAACCCTATAAAATCATGATACATTCAACGTGTAATAATCTTTTTGATCTTAACCTCTTATCCAATGTACCTTGAATTAATATACCATTACTCATCTATCAAACTAGCCAACAAATACTATTATTACACTACTACAATGAAGAATTCTAACCATAGCACTTGTTAAATTAACCTTAAACGTAATGTTTTTTCTCTCACAAAATTTTAAAAAAGATAATTCTAATTGAGTTTTGACTTTCATATATGTAATCTAGGAAAAATAAAATATCCCCCCACACGTCAGTTCAAAACGGGAATTAATTAATAACAGTCAAAACGCGGGAAAGAAAAAGGCCGGCAAATAGAAACCTCCAAAGTTGATGAAAACCTCCGCGTCCAAGCGGAGATTTCTTCAAAATCATAGCTTTAAATGCTTACAACGAACTCCTCAAATCCCCGACTTTCTTTTTGGCTATTACAGAATGAAGTGGTCAACAGGCCTCTGCGGATGTTTCGAAGACTGCTCTATTTGTGAGTACATATTCGTCTGTAAGATAGCCATTAAAACGTATGTTCCATGTATATTTTCTGATATTTATGAGATGGGTTAATAATGTGTGCAGGTTGTGTAACAACTTTCCTACCATGTGTTACGTTTGGACGTGTGGCTGAGCATGCAGAGAACTCAGAAACCAGTCAGATACATACGTTCTATTCTACTTCAAATACTCCATACTTTCAATACAAAATCTGATTTTCTTTTAATTGTGGTTTAATGGCGGATATGCAAATTGCAGGCTGTTGCGCGGAAGGTTGTCTGTACTGTCTATTTTCCATGCTTGGAGTGCCATGCTTGTACACATGTGGATATAGAAGGAAACTAAGGGAGAAATATAATCTGCCAGAGGAGCCATGTGGAGACTGTTGTGTACACTGGTGCTGTGATTGCTGTGCACTCTCTCAAGAAGCCAGGGAGATCAATATTCGAATGTCCAATACACCTAAAGGTACCATCTCAGTTTTGCTTAATTTTTGGGCTCATAATCAAATTACTTCACACTCAAATCATATCAGATTTTGGGTCTAATAAAATTACTGTACATGCAGGGTGGGCTAGCAGAGTGGTGGCTGCTCCCCATGTGGTTGCCGGCATGTTCAAATAAGAATCTTGAAAGGATCCAATTTGTTCTTTGGGATTAACATAATTATTGTTCCTCTGGGATCAATATGGATATTTATGTTTGATGAGCTTGCTTGTCTTGGTTCAAAATTAGCTTAGCATATGGATTTGTATGTATGGATGTTTTATGCCGATCCAAATATGATGGATTTAGGGACTTGGGTAAAAAAATTCTTTATAAGATTTCAATGCTTTAAATGATTTGAGAGATATTTTTAAATATATAATCATAGTTCTTAATTTGAATATTTTGGCATGTGGGTCAATGGGAGGATATTATTATTTTTAAATGGTTAGTTTTTATGTGTGATGATAATTTCTGATTTGGTAGATTATGTGGTTTAGTATTATGTGAGAATATTGTGGTAAAAGGTTTTGGAATGTGTAATGGTATAAATTGAGGCAGTTTGTAGTGAAAAATGACTTGTGGGTGATAGGTAGAAGTCAATGTATATAAAAAATGGGTCAAATGAAAGCTATAAATCATGCATTCAAATGTAAATATATAGCTAATGTAAACTTGCATGATAAGGATGGTTAGGCTTAACCAACACACACTAAGCGTCGAACGCTTAGGTGGCTAGTGTGGGCCCCCTTAATCCATCCCGTTTGCCATTTCTGATAGCCGTTCTGGTTCACGCGCTATTAATCCCGCACAAAGTTTAATTTTTTTAAACGCGTTTCTCCGTGCATAGTATACCCATCAACAACAAAAAAGTTTCTGACCCGAACAAATTTATTTTGCATGCATGCTAGTGGCCTACAACAAAACGGGAGCTCTGGAACAAACTTTATATTTTGTCATTATAAGAAGTGCTTAATATTTCATTATAGAATTCTTAAGAAAAATTTAGATAATTCAATAGACATGAATACTCTTACTCTTGGACTAATGTACCCTCTAGGATGCCCTCTTTTTCTTAAAGGAAATAGTCCTTGCATTAGGGAGCTTTAAATTTCCACTAGTAAACTCTTCTAAGTGATTTCAACGCATTTCAGCTATTGCAATATGTCTTTGTGAACTAAATTTCAAATAGTTAATTTTTCTATGCTTATGTGTACATAATCATAGTTCAATTAACTTATTTGTCTAATTTGAATCATTAATACCAAGTTCTCTAACTCGAATTTGAACATGGTTACAAGGTTGACCTCATAATTGTGCTCTTCATTTACGAAAAATGTAAAATAGAAATCAAACATTTTTGTCATCTACCCCACTTTACACTTTGGTCCTAAGAAAACTATGTACAATCTTTGAATTTGATGCATTGTTCAGGTATAAAATAGCATCAACTTGCACTCATTCAATCACATAAAGAATCATTAGTTATTAGAAGAACAATAATTTAAAATTGCACTAAAATTCTAAAATCAAGAAAGAAATATTGCACATCTAATCACACCCATCCTAGTGCATGTGAATCACCTAGTAGTCATCCTAAAATTTATGCATATGTCACTCACTGAAATCGACCACCTCTTGTCTCTCCCCCAAAGTAGCCTACTTGATGATGCCACCTGATCCTAAATCTCTTCACTTGCATACTCCTTAACAAATATAATCATTACCATATTGAGGGGTTAGAGATATTATAAGGTATATGATATAATATCCACAATCATGTCCTTTTATAGTTTAGTTCTCGTACCTTCATCCATCTCTTCTAGCCAACCTCTTTTCTTTTTCCCACCAGTCAATATTCCTTCACCTAAATTTTCTTGTCTGTACTCCTCATCCAACCCACTTTCCTACTATTTATCTCTCTCTCTCTCTCTCTCTCTCTCTCTCTCTCTCTCTCTCTCTCTCTCTCTCTCTCTCTCTCTCTCTCTCTCTCTCTCTCTCTCTCTCTCTCTCTCTCTCTCTCGCACGCTCTCTCTCCCTTTATTCCTTTTAAATATTTGTCTGTACTCCTCGTCCAACTCACTTTCCTACTATCATGTCCCTTTAAGTAGACTGTGCTTTACATCCTATCCCTATGTGCCAACCTCTCAAACTTTACCCTTCATTTATCTTTCTTGATCCTCTCTTACCACTATTTTCACTCCCTCTCAAATCCTACTCTTAACCTCACAACCCTTGCCACACTCTTATCATAACATGAAAAAATTAACATCTCTTACCCTCAACATCCCAACCTATGACCCTAACTCTATCATTTACCATCTAGTTCAATAAATACCAATAATGTAATGCTAACTATCTATTCTTCCACCATCTTCTTCCCTAGGGGATAAAACCTTAGACCTCCTCCACAACATAATATATTTGACTTACCTGATGGAAGTCAGCATTCTTATGCAAGGAGAGGAAACAAATGCTCTAATTTGAAAGACTCTTTGACCTTATTAGTGATAGAAGGAAATTGTGCATTTTAAGGAGATGTTGACAACAAGTCAATATTGCTAGCTTCTATTGGATGTATGGTATATGCATCATAACCTTGTATGAAGGTTGGAGCAACAGTTTTCAATCCATAAGCACATGGGATCAACATATGCATTAGTAATCATGCTGCCAACAATAAAGTGATAGATGAGAAAATATGAATCAAGACAGTGCTATTGAAGTATCATTAAAGGACAATGAAGCATGAGTGACTTATGAGGTAATCCTTTATATGTATCATGGTGCCAAAGTTGCATATAGTAATAATTTGTCAAGTATTGAAGCTAATGCATAGGTTACCATGAGTGTTATGAACACAAAGAACACAACATCATTAAAACAAGAGTATGGTATTCTCAAAAGAGTGCAATATAGAAGCCATTCACAGTGATAATCCCACTCTGGGTTGTGTTTTAAAGACATTCTACAGAAATGAAATACATTGTAAAAAAAAATTAGATGCTCATTGAAAAAAGCTTGTTCTGCTACAGTTTGAAGTTTTATAAACTTGGTTGTTGATAAGGGTGCAGACAAAATTCTAGTATAAACATCAACTCAAGTTTTAGTGCGACAAAATGGACCATCTCATGTAGTTGTTTATTCAAAGCAGATACGGTGCAATAACATGGAGACTCATTTTTTAACAAAATCTGAAGTTTTTTTCAAGTTGAAAACATACCCATTTGAGTTCATCCTAAAATATGTGAAAAGAAATGGAAATATGGTAAACATTCTACAGGAATCAAAAAATGAGAATTCATGCATGTGTTATGACAGGCCATGGTGAAAATTGGCCTTTTTGTTGTAAAATATGGAAAACCCACCTAGGTTTTTTTCAAAAATGGAGCCACATTGTTATATTCTACAAGAAAATGAAATAAACTTGCAAAATCATATGCATTTCTTGTAACAAAACTAAATTTTTCAAAGAAATCATGTAAGCCACTTAGGTTCTTTACAAACAAGTTGTAGATTCATAAAAAAATGCATGCTACAGGAAACCCAAACAGGGGTTTATCACAAAAATGCATAATGAAGCAGAAAATCATGAATACAAGAAGACCCAGTTTGCATAATGGAGGATGAACCCGCAGCTAGTTCTTTCTTTTCTACATTCCAGAAACCCATCTGGGTTGTTAGTATTTGTGAAATACAAGGAGGAAATCAAAAGAATACATGAGGGTTTTGAGAAATGAACATAAAGACACTTTGTTCTTGTTCATAGCCACGTCCAGTGATGAATTTATTCATAAAAATAATAGAAAGAATGATGAAGGTGTCATTGTTAACAAATGCAAAGAAAATAAAATGAGCATTTGTTGTTATCTCAAAAAAATGAGGAGCTCAAATGGCTTTCTGTTGCTCAAAAACAACAATGGAGTGGTCGACTGAACTTACTCGAAGTTTTTCTCATACAATCTCTACAATTTGCAAGATTTTTTTTGCTCAAAAGCTTCATACAAGCTTCTCATGGCAGCTGTTAAACAGGAGAGGAACAATAGGAGACAAAGAAAATGAAGCAAATTTCATCGAAATGCTACAGGCTACGGCCTATAAGTCCAAAAATGGCCTTCAAAAGTGTGATGAAATGCAAATTTATGCCAAGAAAATACATTTACCTATGATTTCATGCAAGAAAATGTCAAAAATTTGACAGAAAACCAGTGTGATGTCCATTTTCCTGTGTTTTCCAAACCCCATGGCGGCTGAGCATCATTTTCTAGATTCTTCCAAGTGACCAAATGATGGTGTTTTTCCATTATTCGGGTCTTATGATTACAGTTTGACCTCCTTTGCATTTCGATGGGATTTTTTATCCCTTGTTTTTAAAATCAAACACATGGTAAATGATGGGGGCCGAAACATATGGTGTTCTCCCTTAGGAATTTTATGCCTTAAGACTTTTCCCCATTTTTCAAACTTTGTTAAGTCATCAACTTGCATAATATGTATGTTATCACTTAGGCATTTTATGCCTTAGGGTTTTTTCCCCTTTATTTCAACTCATTACTAAGTGTTTTCAAACATACAACACATGGAGTGTGCAATGGAATATGGAGTATTCCATGTGACCTATGTGTAATGCCATGTTTTTCCCAATATCATGTGACTTGGAATATGCTTTCCAAGGGACTTGGGGGTCAACCATATTGGCCAAGTTTTTTTAAAGACTATAATACCTTTGCAAAACAATGTGTATGACATGTGTGAGTAAAATGAAAAATATGGTGAGTTGATGGTCAATGCCTTGGAAAAATTTTGAGGGCTTTAAGATATGGTATTATATGTTGCATTGGTTTTCAATTTTTGAAATATCATATAAGTGATTTGAAAGTCACTTTTAGTTGCTTCAAATTCAAATGTAATACATATTAATGGTGGGGACCTTTGATCTTATGCTTGAATTGTAAAGTGACTGGTTAAGTAATGTTTTATGAATCACTTAATAAGGTCATTATCTTTAATGTTTTTTTCAAGCCATGTGTTTTCAAAAACACACATATTGCATGATGGATAATGTGGTCAAGTCTTGTAAGAGGACCAATGATGACTTAAAAAAGTGTGAGATGTGTGGGATGTTGTTTTGACTGATTTTGGTGAAAGGGAGGCCAACTGGAGGCATTTTTGTCACATTTTTGAGGTGACTATTGACTTCACCTATTTTTTCTTCATGTGGAGGACATTTTGGAGGGTTCTAGAAGGTTCTTTTGGGGCCTTTTCTATGTATCCAACCAAAATCTTCTGGAAGCACCTGTGTGAGGGGTTTTGATGTTTTGGGTTAAGTATGTTGATTTTGATCATTTGGAGTTCTTTCTTTTCCAACAGGAGGATAGATTAATTTCTTGGAGTTATTTTCATGGAGTTGTATTGTTACTTAGACATACCTATTATACAGTAAGCACTTTGAGTTAATAGATTGGGACATTTTTAACTTCTATCTTCATGTTTTATGATATGCCATTAATGGTTGATTAGTTTGTTTTGTGAAAAGTCATCTTTCCTTGCAAACTTGTCGCATGTTTCTTGCATCCATTTGACAAAAAATGTATGTTTACAGGTTATAATTTGTGTTTTTTAGTGGTGTTATTGATTGTGAAAATATATTTTCCTTTGGAAAGCACTGTTACAGACCTCTTTATAAATTATTGATGTGAACTGCATTGGAAAGTGAGTTGTATGAGTCAAGCTTTGAGATATTAATTTGAGTGTGTAAGGCTATTAATAGGTCTAGGTTTTTTTGGTGCATCACCTTAGGTTCTTTTCAGCATTAGGTTTATTTTATACAAGTCCTTGCCCTTTACCTTTAGAATTTTAGTAGTTAGGTGACATCAAACGGGGAAGCTGACCCATAATCCAGAGGTCTGCTTTCAAACAAGTTACCCACAACCTGAAATCAATCCCATGTTAGTCCAAATCTGCTAGGTTCACTTAAGGCTTAGCAAATAGGGTGCAAATTTGGGGAGCTAATAGTAACCTAGAACGAAAAATAAAAATATCATCTAGGATATGCATTGAGTTGTAGAGGTGTGTTTGAAAAAGTGGAGAGAGAGAAGGAAGAGAAGAGTAGAGAAGAAGAGAGGTGAAATGGGTTGCTAAAGCATTAGCAGCTAAGATAGAAAGTATGATTGTTGAGAAACAAAGTATGAGCAGTTGTACAACAAGCTTGTAACATTGAACTAGATTTACTCGAATCATTTATAATCTAGAGTTGCAGCTCCATGTTTTCCTTGTAATTATAATTGGTTGGTGCCATTAGATATCTAGGTTGGTTCTTAGTTAGGGAGTGGGTGCTTCCTTAGAGTTGGTGCTCTTAAAATAGGGGATTGGGTTCTCCTTAGGGCTAGTTCCCTTAAAAATTGTAATCAGTGAGGTTTTATTGTGAGGTTAGATTAGGATAGTAGATCCTAGAAGTTATTCTCACCATGGTTTTTCCCATATTGGGTTTCCATGTATATCTGATGTTATGTGCATTTGTATGTTTGCATGATCTCTGGATGATTATTTAATCTACAAAAAAAAAGGGTTAAAATATAAGTTTGTATTGATCTACTGATTCACCCCCCCCCCCCTCAATAGATATTTATGTTCCAACAATTGCTATCAAATCCCTGGTTCCTTTGAGAAGGTTAATCAACTAAGGTAGATCTTGGATAGTGAACACAAATGGATAGTGAAGAAGGATCTTCCTCAAACAAAGTACCTCTCTTTGATGGATCAAACTATGCATTTTGGAACATTAGAATGGAAGCATATTTATCTTCATTAGGGTTTGATGTATGGATTTTTGTGATAAATGGTCATACAATTCCTGCTACACCTCCTACTGATCATGATAGAAAGAAGGCATTAGAGAAAAATGCTAAGGAAAAGAATGCTATTCATTGTGGGTTCTTAAATTCATAGTTTGTCAAATTTATGCATTTTCAAGCTACACATGATGTTTGGGACAAGCTGAAGAACATCTATGAAGGTGATGATAAAGTAAAGCAGGTAAAGCTACAAACCTATAAAGGAAAGTTTGAAAGTATGAAGATGAATGAAGAAGATAAAATAGTAGATTATCTTCTCAAAGTAGATGAAAATTTCAATGCAATCAAAGGCCTTGGAGAATAAATGAAAGACTATGTCATTGTCAAAAAGCTCCTAAGATCCCTACCATCTAAGTATGATTCTAAAAATTTTGCAATAGAGGAATCTAGAGATTTGGATAAACTCACTATTGATGAGTTTCATGGCACCTTTACTACCTATGAAATGAGAATGGGAGATGCAAATACATATTAGAGATTGAAGTTACATTCAAATAAGCCAAGAAGGAAAAGAGTGAAGCAACTACATTCAGATCTGAGGAGATTGATGAAGAAGAAGCTAACTTTTTTAGAAGGTTGAGAAGAGCCTTTGGAAAATACAAAGGTAAGTTACCCTTTATGAAAGTGACCACACCAATGCACAAGTGACCATGGACAAGGCCAGCTAACAAGTTTGTACCTGTATAGTCGGTTATGGGAACCTGTAGCAGGTGGTCATGATGCTTGGAGAGCTCAGGTGACACGTTTCAGTGGGAGCTCTAACAGTGACTGTGGATTCATCACATGCTAGTGAATGGTCTTCTTTAGTGTTGCAAAGGGTTCTTGCGCTTTTGCATGGACATTATTTGAAGATGTGCAACATCTTGGAACCATGGAGGACGCTTGGAGTCTTTGGCTAAGGTGTTGGTGGTTCTTGAAAGGTGATGTTGTTTTTTGAGTCTATTTGCTTTATGCCATGGTATACTCTTGCTTGTACACTGGAGTTTTGGCATTGTGCATTGTACTTGAGACAATGTTGAGGTCACTTGAAGCATGGGATCTCCTATGGGGATGTGTAGATCATGATGTCATGATAAGTTCCTGATTCAGTTGATTGGAGCTTTGACAGTGGTCTGGTAATTCTTTGTGTATTGAGTGTTTTGATTACTTGCTTGATACTTTTTGCAGTAATACAGTTGAAGTTTAGCATGAGATGATCGGTTGCTAGTACTCATGGATACATGAAGAATAAGGTGAGGCTATTGTTCTCTTATGACAGATGTGTTGCTGCTTGTTACTCTTGTTAAACTTGTTCAGCAGAAAGTCCGAGAAGCTTTCACCTTGGTTGAATGTGAGTTGAATAAGAGAACTATGAGAAGATTGCTCTTGGATTAATCATGATGACTTGCATATCTTGAAAGGAGTATTCTCATTCCCACTCTTGGTCTACTCGGCAGTTTATCTGAAAGGTATTTGGCCCATTAAATTTTTCAAATGTGTTTTATTATGTTTACTTTCATGATATGGATCTTGAATTACTATTTAATGATTTTGGAAGATTCATAGTGGAAGTTGTATAGTTTCTTTTATCTCCTTGTTACTAATGAGAATTGGTAGGAGATGATGTATGGGTTGATTTCCTGAAATGGGAAATGAACTAGCTTGATCTTCTTTGAGATGCTTACATCTATGTTGGTTTTAAAGATGGTTTGATCTTGGTGATTGAACAGATGGATGTTGTTAAGGCTTTCTTTTGGGATATGAAGATCATTCTTGACACAGCTGGTTGTTAGAAGTGTATGTAGGAGGATGTTCTGCAGGAAGATGATGTGCAAAGTTTCTCTCTGTGGCCGTGAAGGTTTGTGGTGAGAGAAATGTTCCTTGTAGCAATTTGTTGCAAGTTGTGCATATCATTGTGGATATTTCCTTGGTACTACATGGTTACATTTCTAAGTGTTGTTATTAGTATACTTGTTGATGCCTTTGATATTTCAGATCTGAATTACTCAGGCAGTGGGAGTTCATGTATGTGTCTTGTCTTCTTCGACTGGTTGGAACTTGGAGCTTGTATTTGTTGTTGATGAGTTGGTTTTGGTTTGACATAATTTTACTAATGTTGATACCTGTTGAGGTATGTGTGATTGGATGATATAGCACGAGCTATGGGTGCTATTTTAAATCATGCGGGTTAATCAGTTGGATGGAAGCAATCATTCTGATTGTTATTCTAACTGGTGTTATTTATCTTTTTTTCTATAGGATGATTTCATGTTTGTGTTCTGTTTGAGGCTTTGAAGTTGATATTGCTTCTATATAGCATTTGAGCGCAGTGAAGTGGTAGCAGTATCTTGTTGGTGATATCACTGGGATCTTTTACTTGTGTTCGTTGGAATGGTGCTTATACACCTTGGCATTGTATCCTTCTTCCATAGGTGGCATGTTGGAAGATGACAGGATTGTTTCCTAGATGGTGGACATCTTGGATGTTGGAGCTGATTTCTTGATAGAGCATGAGAGCATGTTGAGATCCACGTGGTTTCCTAGAAGGCTGTGATCGGTTGTTTTGTTGGACAGTGAGTTGTAGTTGGATGTCTGGTCCTTGTTGCAGATTGTCCTAATGGACTGTTATCTGTTGAATCATGTTGATTGGGTGTCTTGAGTATTGTGGGGTTTGAATTGGTGGAGCTAGTGTGATCTTAGTTCCTGGTTGCTTTGGAGGTGCCTGTGTGATCTTCGTCAAGTGGGAGATTGTTGGAAAATGTGCCTCAATCTCATAGGCTGAAACCTCTGAGAAAGCATGGTCGTTGTGACATTCATGTTGTCTGGTCAACTGATAGTTCAGTAATCTTGTGTTTTTCTCATGTCGCTTTGACTTAGCTTCTGTCTTGCCGAAGGAGCCTATTGCTATGACTTGGTGCATTCATTGTAACCCTTTGCAGAGTGGAAATGTCTCGGCGATAGAAGGGTTTGTTATCGAGTGCCTAGCTGATGTCGGTGTGACCTATGGCGACTGGATCAAGTGTGTCGGTATGTGATCCTAGCGACACGGAGATGTCTCGCCGATTGTAATCATCCGGGTGACTTGAACATTTGGGAAGATCTCTTAGCAATTGGGAGATGTCTGGCCGAATGAATACACTCGAAGTAACTCAAAGGGTATCGACATGAAGTCTTGGCGACCAGGAGATGTCTCGCCAATTGGAGTCATCGGTATGTCTTGAAGGCTTTGCTATGAAGTCTTGGCGATGGGCGTTTTTCTCACCGACGATGTGGGATGTGTTCGGCATGACTCCTGAGCTCGGTATGAAGTCTTAGTGAATATGGAATGTCTGGCTGACAAAAGACTTCGGGGTAACTTAATGAAGCTCATTGTAACCTCTTGGTGAAGGTCAAATGTCTTGCTGCCTTGGCAAGACATGAGCGCATTGGTGAAAGCTCTTGGTGAAGACAAAAATTCTTGCCGACTCTTTAAGACTTGGTGTGCTCGGTGTAAGGTCTCGACGAAAGACGAATGTCTTGCCGACTGTCGAGCATAGCGGTGTAACTTGAACGTATCGGTGAGATGTCTTAGCAAAGTGTGTTTGTCTTGCCGATGGGAATTCTGATGTCGACATGACCTCTCAGCGAAAGTGATGACTCTTGGCGACTACTAGATGTTTGGTATAACATGAAGGCTTGAAGAGATGTCTCAGTGAAAGATGGTTGTCTTGCTGACTATTGCTCACATCGCTATGAATTTGGAACATTGGTATGATGTCTCATTGTAGCGATTGTCTCACCAATGAGAATACTGATGTCGATGAAACTTCTGATCATCGGAGTGATGTCTTGGCAGCATGATGAAGTCTAAGCGATAGCTTTCTAGACTCAGTGTAATGTCTTGCCGATAGTGAAGACTCTTGGCGAAAAAGACGATATGGGCTTTGTGGCATTGGGGAGACACGGTTAGTGTCTCACCGACATGCGACATAGGTTGAACGCCCTTGACCGAGTGAAGACTATCCTACGTGGTGTGATTTGGACCAATCAGGGAAAGCAAGATGTGAACCGTTTTCTAAACCGTTTCTGTGTGGAAGTTGGAAAACAAAAGCACGAGGAAATGGAAACATCAAAGGATGCTGGGCTGGATGACTCGGTTGATCTGATCTGATAGTTTGAAAAGAATGACTTCATAAAGCCTCTTGTGAACAAATGCATATAGGTATGCATTGGACATTCTGTTGAAGAGACGCTGATAAGTTAAGGAGCTGAAGAGCCGAGAGCTAGTGAGAGAGAGATAGTAAGAACCGAGTGGCTGGTCGAAAGGCTAAGGCCATGAGGTCGAAGCAAAGGAAGAGAGAGGCAGAGTTGTGCTGGAATCTCTCCTGATCATGAATGCCATGGTTGATCTCTTTGGGAGAGTTTGCTACCAGTTGTATCCAGAATGAACAAGATGTAATCTCTGAAAGGCTAAGAGCCTGAAACTGTATTGTAAATTTTTGTTGCTGAAT
This sequence comes from Sequoia sempervirens, assembly GCA_007258455.2. Lineage (NCBI taxonomy): Eukaryota > Viridiplantae > Streptophyta > Pinopsida > Cupressales > Cupressaceae > Sequoia > Sequoia sempervirens. The sequence goes on from VDFB02193867.1 coordinate 36,784,104, forward strand.
AATGCAATAGCTCAAACTTTGGAGAGTGGGGTTTTTTATCTGAAAGGGTTTTCCCCACGTAAAATCTTTGTGTTTTGTATTATGTAGTATCTTTCATTTGTGTTGTTGATTGTTGTTGAATTTACATGTGTTTCTCTCAGAAGGATTAATGTAGGAAATAATTGTGTCTTTTTCTACTTTAGGACATAGTTGTACGTGTCTTTGAGGCAACATAATCGAAATGAAAGTTACCGAAGGCACTACTGTATGGAGTTTTCACTAGATGGGCTCCTAGATTTCCTTACACTTTAAATGCTTTAACTATGGTAAGATAGGTTATTTTTCTACTAAATTCCCTTATGGAGAGAAGGATAACTCTAAGAAAGAAGAGGATGGTAAAAATAAGAAACCTTTCTTCTCAAAGAAGAACTTTTTTAAGAAAAAGAGTTTGTATACACAAGAAGAAAGTGATTCATCTATTGTTAGTGATAGCTCTAATGATGAACATTATTGTGCCTTTGTGGTTGAGGGAAATGAATTCCTTTTCATGGAAAAAGACTAAGTAGATCAAGAAAATGGGTAAGTTGAAGCTTCTGATGAAGAAGAAGAAGGCATAGTTGATCTAGAGGGAGAACTCATTTGTTCTCTAGATGAGATTGACAAATTAAGGAAGGAGAACAAAAAGTTGAAGAATCTTGTTCAAAAAAAAGTTGAAAATCTAACCAAAAATATTGAAGAATTTGATCAGATGGTGGTAATCTTGAAGACACAATTTGAAGAATCCAAAAGGATAGAAGATGTAGTCAAATATGAATTACAATCTAAATCTAATGAATTCATGAAGCTAGAAGAAAAAATAGTTGCTTTGATTAAATACCTTGAAAAGGAAAGAGAACAAATAGAAAGAGTTTTGAAGCTAAAAGGAGGCTCAAAGATTCTTTAAGAATTGATTAATTCATAAAATCCTTCAAAAGAGAAATTTGGCTTGGTTTTTGAAAAAGTAAAAAGTCCTACTATCAATGCATTTGATAATTTTTATGACACCTTTAAAGAAGAAGTGAAATCTAAATCAAAGCATGAGAAATCCCACACTAAATATTCCAAGAAGGCTGCAATAACTAAGAAGATTGATAAGCCAATCCCTGATAACTTGAAGAAGAAGCAAAACACAAACATAGATGATGTAGATGGATTCGCAAGGGTGAGGGATTTGAATAAGCCAAAGCAAAGAAGACCTCATCTTGCACAAAAAATGCTATGACCAAGTATTCCTCATATTTCTTTGGGTATTGCTATACTTGTAATCAGTTTGGTCATAGGGCTAGTGAATGTAGAGTTGTACCTACAAGGAGAAAAAACTTTATAAGAAGAAATCTATTTTTTCCTTTGATAGATATGAATTTATTGCTACAATTGCAATAATTTTGGTCACATAGCTAAGCAATGTTGAGAAAAATTTGTAAGACCAAAAGTACAGACTAAAAAGAAAAGCATGCCTCCTAGTGTGAACAAAGGTGCACAAGTCCATAAAAAGGAGAAGGATAAGACATAAATAAACATAAGAAAGTATGGAAAGAGAAAGATTAGAAAGGTGCACAATCTATGATTACACAAACTACACTTCATGCCAAAAAGAAAAAAAATTGGGTAATAGATAGTGTTTTCTCTAAGCATATGACTGGTGATAAGAGAAAGTTCATTAAATAAAAGAAATGTAAAAAAGGATCTATGAGTTAGGGAGATAACACTATTGTTAAGATATTTGGTCAAGGAACTCTAAGAATAGATGGAAAACTACCTACCCATGATGTTCTTTATGTTGAAAGATTTAAGCATAATCTTCTAAGTGTCAGTCAAATGTGTGACAATGGATATAAAGTTACATTCAATGTAGAAGGATGCAAGATAAGGAAATCAAATAGATTAGTTGCAGAAGGGAAAAGGACTAAAAGAAACCTTTATAATCTCAGTGAAGTGAATGGTCAAAGTTGCATGATAGGACAAGTTGATGAAAGTTGGTTGTGGCATAGGAGAATGAGTCATTTAAATTTTGATAATCTGGTCAAAGTGAGTTCAAGAGGATTGGTAAGACACATACCTAAGATAACCAAACCAACAAACACCGCTTGCAAGGAATGTCAAATAGGAAAGAAAAAAAGGGTTAGATTTAAAAAAAAAGAGTATGCAACTTCAAATTCTTTAGAGTTGGTTCATACTGATCTTTATGGTCCCACAAAAATAAAAGGATTAAAAGGTGAAAGATAATTCATGTTGCTAATTGATGATTAATCAAGAATTACATGGGTAACCTTTTTAAAGGATAAGTCTCAAGCATTTGAAAGATTCAAAATATTTAGAGCAATGGTTGAGAAGGAGATTGGAAAAAGGATCAAATGTTTAAGATCAAATAGAGGTGGGGAATTCACATCAAATGAGTTTATTGAATATTGTGATAAGCATGGAACCAAAAGACAATATTTTTTTAGCAAGGGATCCACAATAGAATGGAGTGGTTGAAAGAAAGAATAGAATAGTTAAGGAGATGCCTAGAACAATGCTAAATGAGGCCAAGTTACTTGATGTATACTAGAGAGAAGCAGTTAACAAAGAATCATATACCCTAAATAGAGTTTATTTAAGGGTAAATAGTGAAATAACCCCATAGGAATTGTAGTATGGTAAACTTGCTACAATTAAGTACTTCAAAGTGTTCAGTAGAAAGTGCTACATTAGAAGAGAAGAATATAATTTGGGAATATTTGATTCAAGATGTGATGAAGGAATATTTCTTGGATATTCCACCCAAATAAAAGCCTATAAACACTACACAAAATTGTAGAGAGTATCAATGTCAAGGTTGATGAAGATTTGAAGCATGTTAAACATGATAGAGATAGCTATGAGATTGAATCAAAATTTGAAGATGATGTTGTTGATGAAGAATCTAATGAAGAGAATGAAAAGGAACCTACAAAATACATTCAAAAGGATCATCCTATAGAGAAAATTATTGGAAACAAAGATGAAGGTGTTAAAATAAGGAGGAGAGTTACAAAGAATAAAGAGCAAGTAAAATTTGCACTATTATTTGAAATAGATCCCAAGAGCTATGTTGAAGCCAACAAAGATGAGAGTTGGATAAAAGCAATGAAAGAAGAACTAGGCCAAATAGAAAAGAAAAAAACTTGGGAATTAGTTCCATGACCCCCAAACAAGAATGTCATGGGTACAAAATGGGTCTTTCGAAACAAGCTCAATGAAGATGGAGTTGTTGTAAGAAATAAATCGAGCTTGTCATGCAAAGGATATGCACAAGTGGAAGGTATAGAATTTGAAGAAACATTTGCACCAATTGCTAGATTAGAGGCTATAAGAATGTTTCTAGTATTATTTGATTATAGAGGATTTAAGGTCTATCAAATGGATGTGAAGTTTTCTTTCTTGAATGGAAACCTGGAATAAGTCTACATAGAACAACGAGAAGGTTTTCAACAATCAGAAAAAGAGAATTTTGTTTGCAGATTGAAGAAAGATTTGTATGGTCTAAAATAGACACCTAGATCATGGTATTCAAGATTGATCCAATACCTATTGTTGATCCACAATACTAGTTTACAATTTTTGGCCAAATTGGACATTGAATTGAATTTTTTTAACTAAATCCTCACTTTTGAGCACCTATAGCTGCTAAACCATGAGGAATTTGAAGATGATGCAAAATAGTTGTTGTGTGGTCTCACAACACACCCCATTTTTCCCCTTGGAAAAATGTGGACCCCCCTTTTTTTTCCTTCTCCTTTTCTTCATTTTGTTGTTTGTGCTTGCTTTGGCGTTGTTTTGGTGCCCAGTTGGTTGTTGATTTCCTCTCACATTTTGATTGTCGTATCCTTTTCTTTCCCGGTTTTGGTGTTTCAGTATGCTCTTAATGTTTAGTATATTGTCAGAAACCAAAATCCTGGAGTCCTGCATTTGAGCCAAAAGAATTTGTATCTTCATAAGAATCTAGTTCCAGTCGGTATTTCATTGATCAAAGTTTTAATCTTGGTAATTTTTTATTTATCGGAGTCTGGTATTTTATTGTTTCCTTTCTTTAAAGTTGGGAACTAGGGAGTTTGTTTTGAAGTTTTGTTAAGTTTATCCTTTAGGCTCAGTTTTCATTTTTTTTCTTTCATTCCAGTTTTCTCTTCCTTTAGAGGGTTTTTTCCTAGATCCCAGTGTTGTTGGCTAATTTCAAAAGCAATATCGGAAAGCTTCAATCCTGGTGATCACTAATCAGTCGCATATCTTTTAATGTCATATACCTTGAAAAGAATCAGTGTGACATCTAATTGCCACATATAATCACCTCATCATCTTTCTTCTCAAATAATGAGCCAGCACAAAAATCTAGGTGTTCATGATTTGGACCATAATCTGTAATGATTGCACCTTTATTCTAGGAATTAATGTGAAATAAAAGGTAATTAATGAAGGTGGTGAACTACCTATGTACTTGGCACCACCTCAAGCATGCAATTTCTTTTACAACACTCCACTTCATGTCATATTGCAAATTTGCTAAGGACATTGAATTAATGAAACAACATTGGCATGCAAAGAGAGGTAAATTTTGAGAAACAAAGGCACTGCTACCAATGGTTTTGAAGTTGCATTATGAAGAATCACCATTATTAACCAGGACCAGGTATGTTCCAAATAACTAATATTTTGTTAAGTGTTTCTCAAGCTGAGGAATCTTGATAATGGTATTTACCATTTTGAAATTAAAATGTTAATTATTTTCTGAGTTGTTAAATTTAATTAAAAATGAATTGAATTTTATGAAATGTAAGTTTTGGTTAAACTTAACCCTAACTCGTACACAAGAAACATATTCTAAAAATTGCATAGCACATTATATGCAAAATGAGTACTTTTGGTGCAAGGGAAGAAGATGAATTCAAGTATTGCAATTCACAAGTAGTATCGATCAATGTAGTTGTTACAGATACTCATATGGGGTGGTCTTCTGACATTGAAATCTGTTCATGACTATTACAAGAGAATGCTTCTCAATGTACCAAGAATGTTGTGGCAAATGGGTTACTTCCTGCAGGAGGGTTTCCACCAACAATGGAGGCTCCTGAATTAGTCATGCAATGTATAAATCATTATGACCTAGCTAGGAGGATTGTTGATAAAGAAGGGAGAATTTATGTAGACCTGTCATAGAAAGGAATTATATACACATTTGGTCTCCTTGTTTACACACAAATGTTCAATGTTGACCTAAAGGCCAAAGCTAGGACATATCAGAGTGCTGAAGAGCGTAATAGAGAAATTATGAGCACCCAATGGTGTCAACAACCAATTACACAACAGGCCAAGGTAATTCAAAGGTCTATATTCAAATAGGAAATGAAATACATTATAACTTTGCTTAGCAGATTTGTTGTTTTAAGAGATGCAAGCAAGTTCGAACCCTAGATGTTCGTAATAATATCTTGTATGATAGAAGGTCCAATGGAGTTGCATTGGGGAAAATTGATAAGTGATAGACTACATGAATAGATGACCACATTCTCCAAAACCAAATGCTTCTACATGTCATCATATGTTATTTACTCATATGCTATGAGAGCTAGTAAACAAGGGTTGAAACAAATTGGTACTTTGGGCACAAAGGTTGGCAATAGTTTGATATACACACATCTTCCCTAGATCACCATTCATGGGTATAAAGATGATTACAAGAAATTTAATGATTTGTTCTCCATGAAATTGGTGATAACAATGGAAGGTGACAAAGCTAAAAGATCATCCCTAGAAGCACAAAGTGCCATTCAGCCTATGGGAGGCTGCTACATATAGTTCCCAACTTACTCCTACATCAGAGCAGAGAGATTTGATGGACACCCATTCATGCTGCCTAGGTATCCTACAAATAATTTTTTTTTTATTGGAATCAAGGTAAGATAGTTAAAACCATCTTAGGCTCTTTATAGCCATTCTCTCAAAAAGGATTCTTTTAAATTTCCCATTAGAATAGGAAATTATAAGTGCAGTGCAATTAAAGTAACAAATTTGTGTGAAGAAGAGCTGAGGACCTACCATTTTGAAGAATTCCCACTCCAGAGAGTGTATTATGATATTGAAGGAAATATTGCTAAAAATGTAGTTGGTTTTCGTGCTGATGTGCCTCATTTAGAAGATTATTGGCTTAACTATGAAGATGAGCACGTGGTAAGAAGAAGAAAATATGAAAGAATGACTTTAAGATTTGCTCGAATGCTCAAGCTTTATGACATCCTAGACCAATTGGAGGAAGATGATGGTCAGGTGTTGAATCAATTTTACAATGATGATAGGGTATATGATGAACCCATTCCAAACCTAGGTGTTGATGATGATTCTATGACATCAATTGATGAGTTCACTAGACTAGTTTTAAGGTATACTCAACACTAGATTAATGATTTTTGCAAAGGTTTGAGAGACAGAGGAATTGAACCTATCTTCTCAGAAGATAAAAGAAGGAAACAAAGAGATGAAACTACTTTTGAAAGTAGAGATCCTACCAAGAAGAAAAGAAAGACTAGTAAGGCTACTCCACGTGTCAAAATTGAAGAAAGAACCACTGGAACTACAAGACAAGAAGTTTCCATAAAACCATCTAATAGGTAGAAAGACAAGTAATGATAAATAAAAATTGAAAACTAAAGGTGCATCTTCCTCTACAGCTAAACCAAGAACAAGAGTAATTATCGATGAAGGAACATGAGCAACAAAGAATGTTGGTGCACAAACTAGGTCTGCATCTCAAAGGGCTGCAACACTATTTACCTCTCGCCCTTTTGTTAATATGGCTAGCATGAAGCAAACACTAAGAGGGACTCATGTGGCTTTAGAGGAAATTTATGAAGAAGATGAAGCTACAATTAAAGAGCAGGTGGACAAATGGGGTGTTATGTGGGAGAAAGTGAAAGAAAAGAAGTCTAAAGACAAACCCATGGCACACCCAGTGATAGAAGAAATTTAGGATACAAGCTCTAATCCCATAAATGTTGAAGAAGAAAATTTTATTCAAGGAACACTCACCTCAGAGGCAGGAAATGTTAGCGTACTTGAAATGGAAACATGGGAGATTGCAGAGCAGGATCATATGGATGAAAGAATTGTTGAAGATACTGTTGATTCCCAACCTTCACTTAGGAATATGCAAAATGTTAATGAACACTTGCAGGTATTTGAAGAATCAGATAAAGGCGTTGAAACTGAAATTCCAGAAGAAGAAGCTACATAGTTTGCAGAAGATGGAATTGAAAATGGAGAGAACCCTGATGTAGCAGAAAATGAAGAAGATAATGTTTAGAGAGATGAAATGGAAAATCTAGATAGACAAGAAAATATAAGTCTCCAAACAAAAGAGGCAATTTCAAATCTTACCAATCCCAAATCTATGCCAGACATCACTAAAGAAATTCCCATTTCAGAAAATGTGGCAAGTCAAAGAGAAGAAGCTCCTGAAACAAGTAGCAAACAAAGCACAGAAAAATGACATTATACTTCGAATAACTAAGGAATATATTAGGCTCAAGCTCACTTGGAAAGTAATACAAATAATTTTAAAAGAGCACGTGCATAAATTATTAAGTGCTTTCCGAGGGTATCAGTTGAAGAAAGAAGGAAGAATCCTAGAGCCCGAGTCATAAGTGAAAAGAAAGAACCAGATACCAGAAATATGGTGAAGTTCATTTTGGTTTGAATTTGTAGGTTAATCTCGGTCCCAATAGATGTTCCTCATTCTGGTGCTTTGGAAGGAAGCTAGTATCCCTAGTTAATGCAAAGTGTTTGTATGAAGAAAGGTGTCACTGCAGACGAAGTCAAAACCTTGACTTATTCGAGAATGTTCTTAATGATAGTTGGCAGATGCCATGTACCTCATTTTAATTTGTTGTTTTTGATTCTATGGATTTTATTTTAAGTTGAACTTTTGGTGCCTTGTTTTTATAAAAGGCCATCTCCTCCTTCATTTTTATTTTAAGTTCAGAATTTTTGGATGTCGAAGGAGCATAAACTTTCTTTAAGTTTTGTTCTTTCTTCCTATTTTCTGAACCATTTCGGCGTAAAACTTTGTATGCACATAGACATTAATTGATATCAGATCTTTATGGATAGCTACATATCTCAGTATCTTTTATAGTTGGTTTTGTAATTTTGGCTGAACAAGACTATATGTTGCACCGTTTAAGGGTGCATACAGAACCTACTTGGTGTCCATAAACGAAACCCTCTCTTTAAAAGCTTGCACTATTTTATATGTAGTTGTGAAGCAATCTGGTGAAGTATAAAGTGGTTTTCTCTATTTTGATTAATTGTTTGGGGCATCCATGGAGAATAACTAAGAGAAACTTTTATTTTTCAGTATTTTTTTTACTTTGTTTTAGAATAGATGTTTAGATTTTGAAAATGTTCCAAAAAAGAGAGAAATTAAATGAATGGAAAGAATTTTGTTGAAAATCTTTTATTTTCCATGAAGTTGTTGAATGCTTAATGCTAAATCTACTTAAGTGATAGCGAGGAATTTGTCATATTTCATGAAATGTAATGATAAATATTTTGGTATCATGATGTTTAAAAAAAAAATTCAATTTGAGGTGTTATCCGAGATTTTTTTAACAACAATATCACAACATTACTCGAGAGCGACCCTAGTGCAACCATGACCTGGTTATCAGAGACTTGGGATTGAACGAAAGCCGATCTTTGTTCTATAATGCAGAATTTCCCTTTAGGTTGTCTTTGTTCCATATCTTTCAAAAAGGATAGGATCTTCGCAGTCTTGTCTGTGGAGATTTTATTCAACCTGTTTATTGTGAGTGAAACTGTCGTCAACACTAGTGATTTGTGTAATTTTGTTTGTATATTTTAAATATATATTTTTTAAAAATTTTGGAATCATATTTCATTTATTTTTCCATCTCCTTCAAAAACTATCTTTTAACAGTAAACACCATTTTTAAAGAGTGATGTTCACCGTGAATAACATATTTTTTTTCTATGAAGGATAAAATTCTTTTTTTTTCGAAATTAGCTTTGTAACTACAATATGTAGCACATTCATTTGGTTTCATAGTGTTTTATTGAATATTTTTTTCTTAATTAATTTTTGAAGTCAAACCAATTATAACTTAGACATAGGAAGACCGTATACAACATAACTTCTTTTGTATGCATCGAAATTCAAAAAAAAAATCCGGATCAAGGACATCAATACCTAGCATGGAGATACTTCTAAGATTTTTTTTGACAATATACTATTTTTTCACATGTGCAGAACAAAGAGCTTGATTTTTGGTGAAAAACCTACATTCACAAGAAATACAAAATAAATATAATAATTAAATTAAATTTTTTTTAGGAAATAAGGGTGTGGTTCAGTGGTCAAGTCACTTGGTTGTAGTGATGGCCACCAAGGTTCAAACCCTCACTAGGCCAAAGTGCTTGTAGGCCTTGTGCCATCATTGGGCCATTGTGCTTGGAGGTTTGGTAGTTTCTTATGGTTTCTTGTACCCGGTTCATAGCTCCAGTCAAAAGAGTTTACCCTAATAATATGGGTGCATTACACCTTTATAAAAAATAATAATAATAAATAAATTTGTTTAAAATTATAACTTTTGGGAAGCTTATAACAAGGACTACATACTTACAAAAAATAAATTGTAAATGAATTCATTTGATCCCCAAAAGGTAAACCAAATTGATGAAGGGATATTTATATCTCAAACTAAGTATGCTAAGGAGATGCTCAAGAAGTTTGGAATGGAAGATAAAAAACTAGTTAGAACCCCCATGATATCTAGATGCAAATTAAGAAAGATAATGAATCCTTAGATGTGAACCGTAGATTTTTGGCTCACTAGGACTTCTCTAACTCTTCTAGGGTTTTTCACCTAAAAGGAGAGATGTAGGGCCAAAAATGCTAAAGGGTTCATTCAAATTATGTTATGTATGATGTTACTAATGATAAATGAGATTATTTAGATGCAATAAAGTAATGAAATTAATCAAATATGAATGCAAAACCCAAGAAATAAGTGATGTTTGAAAACATATTGTCTAATACAAAATAACCTAAAAATGAATAGTAAACTGCAACAAAAATGAATTAGACTGAAAGTGTGCACCTGGAACCTTGATGAAGACTGGAAATTACATTTGAAATGCTTCTGATGTTTTTTTTAGGCCTGGAGGGACTCATTCGCCCTTTTGGGAAAATCATTCCTAGTTCTAGTAAACTGAGTCAAAACCTATTTCTGTCAAAAGGGTGTCAGAAAATGTAGAAAACACAAAACTGACCTCGAAATGGGACTCATTCACCACCCATGGGAAATGAGTCCACTTTTGAATTTCTATATTTTCAAAGGTAGATTATGAAGCTTCTGATCTGCACTTTGACTTCTTGCAAGTGTCCACTTCTGAAACTCTAATTTACAAGTCTGAAAATGGATTTTTGTTGATATTTTAACTTGTTGAATGAGAAGAAGAATTGAACAACTTTTTAACTTGATCTTCAATGATTTCCAAGCTTCCAAGAGCCCAAAATTTGCATACAAACAAGACAAGAGAAAGAGATGTTGAATGCTAGGGCATGGGGGTTTTCCTAAGTTAAACCCCTTTTAGGTAATTAAACCAAAATGATGAAAGAAATGAATGAAATATGCAACAATGGAATTGATTACCTTGCCATGATGATTGATCTTGAAATTATGCAACAAAACATGGAGGATCTGCCCTTGAATGTCTAAAAATTTCTCTTGAATGACTTGTAATGTTAAAACCCTAGCTTGCTTGAGAAGATAAATGATGAATGAGTTGTAAAATGAGTTGAGAGATGTAAGAGATGTAAATTAGGGCTTATAAGTTTGTATTTATAGGAAATTCACCTATTTCACCCATTAATACCTCATCACATGCCAAAATGAACAAATAATACACTTAAATTTCACTTTATTCCCCCTCAAAGGTCAAAATTGAGCCAAATGGGACTCATTCACAACACATGGCGAATGGGTCCCACCTAGATGGAACTAATTCGCCATACATGGTGAATGGGTTCCACTTGGATGGGACTGATTCGCCATGCATGGTGAATGGGTCCCACCTGGATGGGACTGATTCACCATGCATGGCGAATGGGTCCCACAAGGGCCAATTTGATAGCTTAGATGCTAAGAGATAAGGAAATAAGGTCTAAAATGCAACCTTGTTGGGTATTTCATCAATTTAAGCCTCAAGATGCTCAATATGGGTTAATAGGGGCCTATTAGTGATGATGAAAATGTCAAATAGGGCGTGGGACATAGAAATTAATGTGAAAGTGTGATTTAATACACTTTACAACATTAAAATGAGGTCCACTTAGCCTAGGAAGGCACAATAACCAATGTGAATGTGCAAGACACATTACAACACTATTTATCATGAATTTTAATTCAAAAACCTTCTAGATTGATGTGAAGATGTAATTAAATATGTTTTTTAAATTTGAATTAGGGAGAAATGAGTTTATTAAGTCTAGAAAAGCGTGAAATCATCTTACAACACTTTACAACACCTTTACAAGATGTCGTTAAAAGCATGTTATTGAATTTGCAAGGGTCCAAGACCTAGTGTAGATGAATAAAATTCCTCACAACACCTAAATCAAAGCCTTATTAAGCCAAGTTATCATGAAATATACCCTTGTTAAGCAAGAGGTCCTTTTTTGACAGCACATTTAGCCCCCACTTTAGTGAGAGGGTGAACTTGCTTCAAACTCACACTAAAGTAGACATTCAAGAGAGATCTAAGTGTATAGATGCAGATGACAAAGAACGAAAAAGATCAAAGGAGGTTGTGCAAGCCCCCAAGATCCAAAATCCTAAGTCAAACCATCAAGATGCAATGGCAAGATAGAGAAAGATGAAAATGAAAAGGTAGATCAAGCTTTGATAAATTTTTCGACTAGTTGTGGATCAGATCTAGGCTTGTTTGTTTGAAAAAGAGAATGCATACTCACTTTGGGTTGACATAACTCATGATGGTCTACTAGGTGAGAAGGCCCAAATATACTCACTTTAGGGCCACATAACTCATGATGGTCCGCGGGGTGAGAAAGCCCAAATGGTAAGATACATATGCTAGTTGGTATGCACTCACAAATGCAAAGGTGGCTATGGGGAAAATTCATGCTGCTAGGTGGGATTCCCACTCAACCATACCAAAGTTATACCTGCTAATAACTTTAATAAGGTGCCACAAAGAAGATGATTTTTGTAAATGTTTTGAATGTCATGTAAAAACTTTGTTAAAGGGGATTTTTCTTTGTTCATGTAAGGTCTTCTCCTTAGGGAGCATTGTGCCTAATGTCTCCAAGAGAGGAAAAATCAAGGTTGTCAAATCATTATCCATGGGATGCCTCATTCGCATCAAGCCATTTCAGTTGATCATACACTCTTGAAAGGCATCAAACCCAAAAACACCATCAAGGAGAAAACACATCACAAGAAAAAGTAAATCACACCATGAAATTTGTAAAAAGATGTTGTCTATGTATGCCCCCCACTTTAAAGTGGTTTCTACACACCTATCTGTGAGCAATTACTTTAAATTAGAAGAGGGTATGATAGCTTATTCAAAAATCCCTATGCAAAGCCATATGTTTTTGATAAGCTACGTCATGAAGAAAGGGAGTACGTCATAGGCTAGTCAACTTAAGGAATGTCATCCACATCCCAAGCTTGCTCTTATATGTTCATGAAAGGTTAACAACTAGCCAAAGGAAGAAACTACAAGTGACATACGAGGACAAGGCTATCGAACCCCTTTCCTCCACTTAGTGCAGGACAAAGGTGAGCCTGGAATAGATGAAAGTGAGTATCATGTAAAGGAATTATGTGCTCCCACACAAGGAAGAGCACCACACTCCTTGAGAGGTTGAATGTTATTGTTGTGCAAAGTATTTGATGAAAATGGAGATAAGTATGATATGTCAGTTTTGTTTGTGTGTGCATTGCATCCATTTGTAGGAGGAAGGTTGTAACTGATACCATAACAATCTTCCAAGTGAGATGAAGGGGGTGTGTGTTTGGGAGAAGGATTGGTTGTTGTATAAGAACACAAATCCTTGTGAATGTTATGTGTTGTTGCTTCATGAGGGATGGGAGTTATATTGCCCCAATCACCACCATGGGGTGATTTGGTAGAACTAAGTTGAGAAAATGGAACACAAGGTTGTGTGGGTGGAGAGTAGGATATCGTGCACCCCCCCTTAAAGGTAGGTGTGAAATTCCAATCACTACTAGAACTTTTTTCTGAAAAGGAATTGTTTATATATGACTCTTTGAACCATGAGGGTGAGATTTTGGAAATATTATGGAAATGAGGAGTAGAATATAACAACCCTCAATGATCACAAAAGAGTTGTGTTGTAGGTGAAGAGTTAACATCAACTGGTGGAGATGCAATTTTTGATTGAGGGATGAAAGGATTAGGGGAGTTGGAAGTGTTGTGAGCAATTGACACATAGCTTCGCTCATCTGCATCAATCATGAATATCTTGTAATTGTATTCAAACTTCATGACAAGATGAAGGGTAGATGGGATGCCTTTCATAGCATGAATCCATGGTCTCCCTAGGATAAGATTGTATGGAAGGGGTTCTTGCATAATATGAATAGAGGTAGGAAACACTACAGGTTTGGCCTTAATAGGTAATGTGATCATCCCAAGTGGTTACCTATGAACATTGTCAAAGCCACAAATATGAACATCATTAAGTTGAATGAGTTGATTTTCCATGCCAAGTTTGTGTAGGAGGTCTATGCTACAAACATTAATTTTCAAGCCATTGTCGATGAGGGTGTGTCTATTTAAAGTTTCATTAATGATCACCTTTATCATCAAGAGATAATTTTTGTTTTGAATCTCAAGTGAGGGTAATTCATGTTTAGGGAATGTACTTTCTGATGGAGTGGTTTGCATGGGACGAGAGGAGGATGTGACATGATTTGGTTTGATGTAAGATTGTATCTCTTCCTTTTGTATTTCCAACATTTTGTGAAAGAGAAGTTTGACTATTGGTGAAAGTTAAATGAGTTCCCATACATATATATTAGCAAAAGTCTTTTTAAGATCTTCAACACTGGGTGCTTTTTGAGGCAAAGGTAATGGTGTAGGAGTGTTGTGTGGTCCCCTATATGTTTTAGTTACTAAGTTACAACTTAGTGACTGCAATACATTGCTATGAGTAGAGTGCATCATGGATTTCAAGAAATCTTTGAATTTTTTGTGCTTTTCACTAATGGAAGGTGACTTAGGAATCTCACTAATTAAAGGAGATCCCACTTGTGTCATCATAACTTCAAGAATTGTGTCTTTATTGGCATGAGGTGGTGGTGAAGGGGATTCATATTTCACTTGAGTACCCTCATCTAGGAAATTTCTAATGATTCAAGGATATGTGTGAATGTTTATATGTTTGTGCACCATGAGATTCTCCCTAGGAGGAGAGTTTTTAGGAGGACATCAAGCCAAATGTTGTGGACATTCATAGGTTGGTTCTTCTAAAAGGACTTCATCGCAATTAGTGGAATGATCAATGGTTGAAGATTGTTTTTCAAGAGGGGTTTCTCTAGGTGAAGAGGGATAATAAAGATTCTCATGACCATCATCAATTGTGTTTTCTAACAAATTATCTTCTTCACAACTAGGAGAGATACTAGGAGAAGGACAAATGTTGTTGTCATGATTACATATGGTTGTGTTAGGTTGGTTGTGAATGTTTTTTCCACTAAGAGAGGTAAAAGGAGAGAAACAACTAGGATTCTCAAAACTCTCATTAATTGGTTCTTCTACTAAAATATCTTCATCAGCAAGAGGAGAGATATTATGAGAAGAACAAGTATGATTGTTAGGAATTTTCCAAGTTGTTGTCGATTTCAATAAAACACTCTCATAAGGAGGGGATAGGAAATGTTTCTTAACATGTCTACATATGTAAGGTACTAGTATTGTTTGAATAAGAATGAAAAGCATATGTAACCATTTCATGCAATGTTTCAGCAATATGAAGAATGTATATGCGACAATACAAAACACTCTTATCCAATGTATGCAACACCTTAAGAATGCAAACAATGTATATGCAAGAATGAAAATTACTTTTACCAAACTAATGAAAAGCTTAATGAATATAAATATTGTATATGCAAAATTGAAAAGTACTTTGATCAATTTTATGCAAAATTGCAAAAATGGAAACATTTTTCAGATGTAAGGGTGTGTGCAAATGAAGTG
Organism: Sequoia sempervirens; assembly: GCA_007258455.2. Classification (NCBI taxonomy): domain Eukaryota; kingdom Viridiplantae; phylum Streptophyta; class Pinopsida; order Cupressales; family Cupressaceae; genus Sequoia; species Sequoia sempervirens. The sequence goes on from VDFB02193867.1 coordinate 36,799,401, forward strand.
ATTTGAAGAATGAGTAATCTAAAATGATGTTTTTGAGAGAAATGCATAAAAAAAACATTCTAGAAACTTTCCAGACTTATACTATATGATACTAGGAGGCTTAGGAAGCACAAAAATGAGGTTTATGTTGTAACAGTCAGTTAAAAATCTGGACAAGGACCGATTTGCCCAGCATGGCAAATGAGTCCCAGTATTGGTCTTTTTTTGCAAAATGTTCAAAAATTTTGAAATTTTTTTTATGTGTTTAATGTTGCAATATGTAGACCTAAGATGGAGATGCAAAATTTCAGAAATCTTTAAGGAAATTTTATGCAAAAATTCAAGCTAAAATGATCTTTTTTCTAATGCAAAAATTTGAAACCCTAGAATGCTAAACAATGCAAAATCTAATGCATGCAAGTTATTCCTAGGATGATGGTGGATGAAAAATAAAAAAATGAAGTGTTCTAAAAGTAGGTTCACCAAAATGAACCATAGATTTTTGGCTCACTAGGACTTCTCTAACTCTTCTAGGGATTTTCACCTAAAAGGAGAGATGTAGGGCCAAAAATGTTAAAGAGTTCATTCAAATTATGTTATGTATGATGTTACTAATGCTAAATGAAATGATTTAGATGGAATAAATTAATTAAATTAATCGAATATGAATGAAAAACCTAAGAAATAAGTGATGTTTGAAAACACATTGTGTAATGCAAAATAACCTAAGAATGGATAGTAAACTAAAACAGAAATGAATCAAACTAAAAGTGTGCACCTGGAACCTTGATGAAGACTAGAAATTACATTTGAAATGATTTCAATGTTGTTTTTTAGGCTTGGAGGGACTCATTCACCATTTTGGGCAAATCAATCCCATTTCTGGTAAACTGAGCCAATACCTGTTTCTATCAAAAGGGTGTCAGAAAATGTAGAAAACACAAAACTGACTTGAAAATGAGGCTCATTCGCCACCCATGGTGAATGATTCCACTTTTGAATTTTTGGATTTTCAAAGGTGGATTTCAAAGCTTCTGATCTGCACTTTGACTTCCTATAGGTGTTCGCTTCCAAAACTCTAATTTACGGGTTTGAAAATGGATTTTTGTTGATATTTTGACTTGTTGAATGAAAATAAGACTTGAAAAACTTTTTAACTTGATCTTCAATGATTTCCAAGCTTTTAAGAGTCCTAAATATGCATACAAATTAATAAGACAAGAGAAATAGATGTTGAATGTTAGGGCATGGGGGTTTGCCTAAGTCAAACCCCTTTTAGGTAATTAAACCAAAATGATGAAAGAAATGAATGAAAAATGCAACAATGGAGTTGATTACCTTACCATGATGATTGATCTTGAAAGTTTGGAACAAAACATGGAGGATCTACCCTTAAATGTCTAAAAATTTCTCTTGAATGACTTGTAATGTTAAAACCCTAGCTTGCTTGAGAAGATAAATGATGAATGAGTTGTAAAATGATTTGAGAGGTGTAAATTAGGGCTTAGAAGGTTGTATTTATAGGAAATTCACCTATTTCACCTGTTAATACCTCATCATAGGCCAACATGAACAAATAATAAACTTAAATTTCACTTTATTCTCACTGAGCCAAATGGGACTCATTTTCCACACATGGTGAATGGGTCCCACCTGGATGGGACTGATTCACCATGCATGGCGAATGGGTCCTATAGGGGCCAATTTGACAACTCAAATGCCAAGAGATAAGGAAATAAGGTCTAAAATGCAACCTTGTTGGGTATTTTATCAATTTAAGCCTCAAGATGTTGGTATCAAGACATAATAACCTGACAACAATAACCCCATCATAATAACCCAAGGAAAAAATAACCCAGGGTCATAATAACCCATGGACAAAATAACTCGTGGTCAAAATAACCCATGGAAAGAATAACCCATGTAATTTATAAATGTTGTTTTCCTTTCTCTATATTCTTATGGGGATATTATGTCCATGGGTTATTTGCCTTGGGTTATTATGACCCTAGGTTATTTTGTCCTTGGGTTATTGTGACCAGGTTATTCTGTCCAGGGTTATTTTGGTCAGGTTATTATGTCTTATAACCTCGAGATGCTCAATATGGGTTAATAGGGGCCTATTAGTGATGATGTAAATGTAAAATAGGGCTGGGGACACATAAATCAATGTGAAAGTGTGATTTAATACACTTTACAACATTAAAATGAAGTCCACTTAGCCTAGGAAGGCACAAGAACCAATGTGAATGTGCAAGACACATTACAACACTAGTTTATCATTAAGTTTAATACAGAAACCTTCTAGATTGATGTGAAGATGTAATTAAATATGTTTTATAGTGTTGAATTAGGGAGAAATGAGTTTATTAAGTCTAGAAAAGTGTGAAAGCATCTTACAACACCTTTACAAGACATCGTTAAAAGCATGTTATTAAATTTGCAAGGATCCAAGACCTAGTGTGGATGCATAAAATGCCTCACAACACCTAAATCAAGGCCTCATTAATCCAAGTTATCATGAAATATACCCTTGTTAAGAAAGATGTCCTTTTTTTGACGACACATGATGCAAATCAGATTATGTATAGGTGAATGATAGGTATCTTGATATACCTAACTACATCAAGACCTGATATCATGCAAGTAGTGTGCATGGTTGGAAGATTCCAAGATGTTCCTAAAGAGTCTCATGATAATGTTGTAAAAAGAATTTTTAGATATATGTCAAAATTACTATTGACTATAGACTGTGGTATCCTAAAAGTGAAGATTTCACTTTGACAGCATATATAAATGTTGATTGGGCAGGAAGTGTGGATGATAGAAGAAGCACTAGTGGTGGTGCATTCTTCCTTGGAAACAAACTCATTTCATGGCTAAGCAAAAAAATATAGTTAGTTACTCTTTGAACAACTAAAGTAGAGTATGTTGCAATAGTGGCATGTTGTACTCAAGTATTATGGATGAAACAAGCACTCAAAGACATCAAGGTAGAGTACAAAGAACCCATCTCTATTCTTTGTGACAACTCAAGTGCTATAAATATATCAAAGAATCATGTGATGCATTCTAGAACTAAGCACATCTCAATCAAGTAGACCACTTTTTGGGAGAAAAGGTAGCAGATCAAGAAGTCAGTATGGAATATATGCCAACCAAGGAGCAAGTTACAAATATATTCACCAAGCCTCTTCCCAAAGGGAAATTTGAATACCTAAGGCATAAATTGGGAGTGGTTTCTCCTGCCTCATATCACTATATCTTAGTGATAAGGCATGAGTCTAGGGGGAGCCTCACAAAAAATTTACTCATCCCTAGAAGAGAATGGATAGAAGTCAAGTTAGGTATAGTTGGTTTTGCAAATTTCTAATGAATTGATGGTTCAAATTGTTGGACACATTCTTTCTCTTTGCATGATATGTCAAAGGGGGAGAAAATTAGTAGAAGCAAGGTGGCCAGACAATTTCCCTTTTCCATTGATGTCAAAGGGGGAGAAATTGAGAAAAATGCTCCAAGTCTGCAAGATTTGGAGAGAAATAGTTGTAAATGCTCCTTGTTTGTCAAAGGAGAAGAAAAGAGACTTGCTAATGGGGAGCTATGACTGAAAATAGTAATGTACCTAAGGAGGAGAATGGTTACTATGTAAAAAGGTCAATGTTGATGCTTGTGAAAAGCATTTAGTTTTTCCATAAATGAAAAATGGGGAGATTGTTGGAAAATTGATTGGCATTGATGTCAAAAGGGCATCAAGCATTGATATCAAAAGGAGACCTAAGTAATATCATATCATGGGGAGATTTTTTATTGATGTCAAAAGGGCATCTTTGAAGCAAGCCTTGAAACATTGCAAAAGTTCATACCTCGGGCCTCAAGCTTTCCCTGTATCGCTTGCTAAGAGAAGGAAGTAGTCTTTTTAAGCCAAGTCTGATCGAGCTTCGAACTTCAAGCTTGAGGATTACCATATACTACAAGGTATTTAGGAATCGGGTCTCGATTATACCTCTTACTCCATGCCTCAAATAAATGATGAAAATAATGTGCTAATTTTGTAAGGTTTCGGATATCGGGCTTTAGTGTTAAGGCTTACATCTTAACTAATTGTCAAGAAAGGGGTACGAGGAAACCTCAACATCTGAAATGGCTTTGGTGTTCATGGTTTGGCTTTAAGGCTTATTCCTTAATAGGATATTAAGTATGGTGAATGAAGAAAGCCTAAAGACCGACACTCAAAAGGGTTAAAGCTATTAATTCTTGTGAAGGAAATGTTTTGGCTTCACAGTCTGGGAGGATGGCTTAAGATGAGCAGTAAGATGGAAGAGTGAACCTCGACATCTGACAACTTCATGCATGTTTCATAGTTTTGTGCTTCAATTTTTTGAAGGTTAGTATGATGGTTTGTGATGAAGTGAAGGAAGATAGAAGGTATAGGATAAGGACAATGGCTGAAACCTAACAAGTAGAAAGTAAGGGGGATTAGTGACTCTTGCCCCCAATGGGAAAGAAAGATAAGTTCGGTGAAGTAGATGAAGTATTTTCACTCCACAGAAGGTATGTGTTGACTATAATGGACTGACACTGAATCACAAAGAAGCGACATGTGGTTACAATCTAGTATATAATTGATTCAAATTGTTGTTGTGAATCATTAATGATCAATGACCCACATTTAAATGTCATGAAGGTTGAAAAATAACCATCTAATCATGGCGCGATATTGGAGATCAATGAGAAGAGTTTGAAGATTTGATTCTAACAACTACAAGACAAAAAGGTGGTGAAAATCCAAATCAAGCGAATGAAAATGTTGCATAGAAATTAGAATAACCACTCCAACTACTTTTTTGCTATTTCAAAGGAATGGATGACCTCCATTAATACAGGATGCTACAAAATATGGAAGAGGTCAATTTTGCAAGAATCAACATTAAATGCATATGCAACCCTATATTGTAACATGTCAAAAATAGCAAATGCATTTACTCAGGTTAGTGGTGTGTGGCTCAAGGAAAAATTGTCTTGTTGGTGAAGGTATGAGAAATAATTTGAACACCTAAGTGATTTTGTGAAGTTGACTGAAAGATGCATATGTTTTGTGTAGGTGACCTGGGTTGAAAAACAAAAAATATCATCTAGGATATGCATTGATTTGTAGAGGTGAGTGTGAAAGGCACAAAGAGAGAAGGAAGAGAAGAGTAGAGAAGGAGAGAGGTGAAATGAGTTTCTGAAGCATTAACAATTGAGATAGAAAGTATGCTTGTAGAGAAGAAAAGTATGACATATCAGAGTGACATGGAGATTTTAGAGGAACCTTGTTTAAGGTACCTTTGATGTGGTGATAGAAATAGACGACAAGAGGTAATGTAATTCAATATCGGTCAAAGGTTCTTCATTGGGCTGGCAGGTGATTTTTAGTGGGACAAAGTACGGAGTCCCTTCAATACTCCAGCAAGGTGGAGGTGTTCGCAAAGTTGTAGGCTTCACATTGGAGAAGCATATCATTTTCAGCGGGATAGCAAAGTAGGTCTCTTTGACATCTCAATAAGCTTCCATCAAGGAGACAAACACATTTCAGTAGGACATCAAAGTGAGCCTCTTCGACATGCCGATAAGATGGGACCTGATAGAGTGTGATAAAGGAGAATGATGACATCGGCAAGACATGTGGTGATGAGACTGGTTGATATGCCAAGACGTACTAGTGACATTAGTTGTACGAAGATGACATGGAAGACACGTAGGTAGTGGGGACCATCCGGTCAAAGCTACAAAGAATATGGATGGGACATTCTTATTTTGGTGGGAGTTTTTATTGTGTCCCTTCAACATTCTAATGGGAACTTCATCAGTGAGACATCACCATTTCAGAAGGAGTCATTTGGGAGTCCCTTCCATGGAGCAATAAGTGATGACTTTTGTGGGACCTGATAGGGAAGTAGCAATGATGCATAAAGACATATGGCAAAGGGTGATCAATCAGGTGATGACACATGTTCCAATATGTTGATTTCACATCTCCATTGTGAATCAACACAAATTTTGGCCAATGATTAACGTCGGCCTAGCAATGATGAGGTACATATTTGAAGGTGGTTTCCATGGAGCAAACACACAGTTCATTAGATGATTGTGGTGGTACTAAGAAAACATGAGGGGGAAGAGTTCTTATAAGATAAGCCAACTCAAAGGAAGGCTTGATGTGGGAAGACATAGATAGAGAGATATATGGAGAGATAGAGAGATAGACAAGGAGAAGGGTGGTAGAATAGGATGTGGTTGTGAGATCAAAGATCAAAATTTGAAGGTTGATCCGCATGTTTGACTGATGCTTTTGTTATCAAAGCCCATATGAGGGCATGTAATGTTGTAATTTAATTTCAATAATAAAAGAAAGCTTTGTTTTTCTCTTGCTTTTTTGTTGTGCAAACCTGTGTTGTTGTGGAAAGTTTTAGTCTTCATACAAACTAAAAATTGTCACAACACAGGTTTGCATAGCAAAAATGCAAGAGAAGAGAATTTTTTATTTTATTACTGAAATGACATTACAACATTACATGTCATCATGTGGGATTTGATTACAAAATCATTAGTTAAACATTCAGATCAACCTTCAAACTCAACTTCTCAATATCATATCTCAAGCCCTATTATGCCACCTCCCCTCTTCTTCTTTATCTCTCTATTTATATATATCTATACTCCTTCAGGTCAACTTCACTTCTTGACATTATTTCCCCCATGTTGTCTTAGTATTTCCTCATCGTCCAAGGAACATTGAGATCTTGCAGGTAGTTACCAAGTTATTAGTGACTTCCATTCCATTCATTCACTTCCAACCATCGACTTCATGTTTGAAATCATTTGGCCAATGATCATGTTGATTCACAACAATGATGTGAAATCAATGAATAACATCACGCCACATGTCTCCACTTTACTCATCCATCTATCACCATTGATCTACTTACATTTCCATCCACATTCCCATCATCATAGTGTCATGGGGACTTTGAATACTCTCACCCCAATATGGCAAGGTCTTGTCGATGAATCTCCTATTAGAATGTTGAACAAACTCCTCATGACCTCCCATTGAAACATGTTTGTCTCCTTGATATCAGAATATTGAAGGGACTTGCACTCTTGTTAGTCCGAAATCCTATCGTCACCTCGATACACCTTATTGCTCCATCGGAGGGACTCCCAAATGACTCCTTCTGATAACCTAGAGTCTCCTCAATGCAAGTTGTTAGAATGTCGAAGCGACTTCAAATGTCATCCTACTAATATTTGAACCTCCCTGCGATGTGAATTCTACGCAACCGGTTACTGTTGTTGCTTTCACCATCTATACATTAGAGAGACATGAAGTAAGTTCTCTTTGAGATCTTTAGGTCATGTCAATAAGCTAGCTCACTAAACATAAAACACTTGGTGAATTCAAGGTGTAAACCTTAATGTTGTAGCTCAATGCCTAACTATTCATACTTGACAAACTTAAGCTAATTATCCCTTATTAAAAGAAGACAACAAAAATTGATGCAAGATTTCTCATATGCCCTGGATGCTCCTGCATCAGACACCTATGGTAATTTGAAATGTTTCATGAGTGTGACTCATAAACATTTGTGGATTTGATGCTTATTTAGAATCAATTTTGTTGCCCTTTTCACCTAAACCTTCTCTCTCAACTATCTCTATAACTTGATGTCTCTTCCATCTTTCATTCTTCCTCTCTTTCTCCCTCTTTCCATAGAATTCATCTCCCACCAACATACATTATGAAAATATAAAAAAGTCATAAATATCAATTCTTCTTCAAAAAAATAATGAGATTCATGCATTACCTTGTTCTCTATTACTACTGCAACCATTTGTTCATCATTACCCTTGGGTACAACTCTATACTCCTCTTTCTTTATGTCTTCTAAAAGACATTTTCAAGCTGCAATCACTTCCTCCTTTACATCCACACCAATGTTAGCAATATAATCAAAGGATTCTTTCTTTTCTCCCTACAACAAACTATCAGTCATACCAATCTCCTTATCACATAAGAAGTCATCAGCTAATGCCAAGGGAATATTACCAAACAACTCAACTTTCTTCCCCTCTTTTCCTTCCTTACTTTCAGCGATAATGTTTTCATCCACAAAGACACACATTGCCGCAACATCTTCTACATTAATCTTATCATACTCAGATAAATCAAAAAAATTACATAAATCAAAATTTACCTCTTTCTGTTCCATTGAAATCTTCACTGTACCTATCTTGGGTGCAGTCCACACTTCTACAACTTCTTTCTTGTCTTCATCATAGTATGCCACTATTTGTATGCCCTTAGGACATATTGCGGTTTCACACTTCACCACATGTTCCTTAATTGCAATGCACTTGAATGGATTTACTGCTGCAACGACTTTGTGCATTTCTACATGTTGATCCTCATTGGAACATACACCAAAATCTAGGTGAATCTCATCACCTTTTGTTGCAACTTTCACTACTGCAATGCTTCCTTCATTATCACTCTTCATGTCATTCCAACACAAACCATATTTGGTCCTAACATCACCAAAATTTGAAAAACTTTTAACCTTCTCATTCCTAACCATCCCATGCAAACCAGAATCCTCTGTGAATTCACAGGATGCAAGTTTTACCTTTTCCTCAACTGCTTCAACTTCGGTGTCCTCTTCTTCAAGGTCCTCCATTGTTCTCCACTCTTTTGTGGTGGCTACCACCTCTGTATCTTCATCCTTCATGTCTTTCAATAGACATCCTTTAGTTTTAGGTTCAGGTTCCTCAACCTATTCATACTCAACCTCTTCCGCTTCCACGATGTCACATGTATGACACTCTGTTGCAACCTATTTCTTTCTTGCAATAAAAACATCTTTAGAAAGCTAAAATTTATGTTCAACTCTTCACTTTTCTCATTTTCTCCTTTCAATCGCGTCCCTTAATTCATTTATTTGTTGTTGCAACTCTATCATCTCAACTCTTAGGGTATGTGTAGGATCATGATGGGCCAAAAAGTGGTGATATGATGGGTATGCGTAGGGTATGTGGCTGTCAAATTTTTTTAACCCAAAATTGATGAAACGAAAAGGGTTTTTAAAGGATATTCTCAGCTTTCCACCAATATAAATTATGCTTTACTTTGAATTTAATAAATTATTATTATTCATTTTCTATTTGAATTACGACTAATGTCTGATTGATAAGCTAATTGAAAACATCTATAGCTTTCAAATGGTATCACATTTTTGAATCAAACATGCATCACATTCTATGCTTCATACTATAGGATTAAAAAAAATGAATTTCATGAAGTTTTGACCAAGTTAAGGTGGTCAAACATATGAGTTTTATATTTTTTAAAATTTGTAATAAAAATTCATAATTAATTATTTTTGGAAAAAAATTACAAAAATATGTATCACATCCCGACATGAGTCCTCTACTTATATCTAAAATCTTATAAAAAAATATTATCATTTTATTATGGTTAGGGTGGTTAGACAGACACCTACTTATTTTTTTGAAATTTAAGTACTCTGCATTGAAATTTCAAATTTTCACCAAATAGATTTTTTTTAATAAACCTAGTAGTTTAGAAACTACATTCAATTTTCTACAGATTCTATTTGTACATATTTTTGAAATAATATAGATAACTTATTCAATTTTTTATGTCAAGTTTCCTAACTCTTTTTTTTTCTAAATTTTTTGCCACTTAAGGGCCTATTTTTTCCATGATGATCCTGCACATACCCCTTATTTATTCTCTCTCTCTCTCTCTAATTCTCTCTCTAATTTTCTCAAGTCTAGGAATCCTTGGAACCCATCTAATGACAAAATTCATTTCCTTCCTTCTCTTTTCCATTTTCAAGGCCTCACAAAGCTATAACAACACAAACCTTCAACCCTTAGGTTTCACAAATGTAAACTGCCTCTTTCAACAATTTGTTTACAAATCTTCAGCACTCTCAATGCTTTAACAAAAGCTTCAAACCCTCTCATGAAGGGCCAAACTGCATCTTCTTTTTCTTAGTCACTTTTAGAGACTCACAAGTCCCTATGTAGTTACAAGTACTCCTTGCAACAATATCTCACTCACACAACTATCCTCTACCCAAAAAAGACTTTGAAAGATGCTTCCTCTACCACCCTCTCTCAATAGAGGAACTCTACACCTACCCAACTTTTTCTCTATTGGAGGATAGTAGTCACAAACCCTCTTTCATGCCTATAAAAACACACTTTCCCACAATTCTCTCTCTTGTAGCTTCACCACGTCACTCTTCACCATTCTTCACTCGCAGGTCATGGTGCATACTCTACACTCTTAATATCTTCTGGATTTGATACCACTGATGAAGGGTACTCCCCTTACAAACTAAAACTCACCACAACAACACAAGTTTGTACAACAAAAATGCAAGAGAAGAGAAAAGCTTTCTTTTATTATTGAAATGACATTACAATATTACATGCCATCATGTGGGCTTTGATTACAAAAGAATCAGTCAAACATGCAGATCATCCTTCAAACTCAGCTCCTCGATCTCATATCTCAGGCCCTATTCCGCCACCTCCCCTCTTCTTCTCTATCTTTCTATTTATATATATCTATACTCCTTTAGGCCGGCTTCACTTCTCAACATTGTTTCCCCTATGTTATCTTAGTACCGCCTCATCATCCAATGAACATCGAGATCTCATAGTTAGTTACCAAGTTATCAGTGACTTCCATTCCATTCGTTTTCTTCCAACCATCAACTTCATGTTTGAAATTGTTTGGCCAATGATCATGTTGATTCACAACAATGATGTGAAATCAACAAATAACATCGCACCACGTGTCACCAATTTACTCATCCATCTATTGCCATCGATCTAATCACATTTTTGTCCATATTCTCACCATCGTAATGTCGTGGGGACTCCGAACCCTCTCACCCTGATATGGCAAGGTCTCATCAATGAAGCTCCTACTGGAATTTCGAACAAACTCCTCATGACCTCCCATCAAAACATGTTTGTCTCCTCGATATCAGAATATCGAGGGGACTTGCACTCTTGTGAGCCCGAAATTTTGTCGTCACCTCGATACACCTTATTGCTCCATTGGATGGACTCCCAAATGATTCCTTCTGATAACCAAGAGTCTCCTCGATGCAACTTGTCAAAATGTCTGCAGTTCATTTGGAATGTTGAAGGGACTTCAAATGTCGTCCTACCGATATTTAAACCTCCCTAGATTATGTGAATTCTACACGACCGTTTATTTTTGTTTCTTTCACCATTGGTATGTCAGAGATACATGAAGTAAGGTCTCTTCAAGATCTTTAGGTCATTCCAATAAGCCAATTCATTGAACATAGAATGTCAGGTGAAGTCAAGGTGTAAACCTTAATGTTGTAGCTCAATGCCCAACTGTTCATACTTGGAAAACTTACGCTAATTAGCCCTTATTGAAAGAAAACAACACAAATTGATGCAAGATTGCTCATATGCCCTAGATGCTCCTGCATCAGAAGAATTAATAGTTGAGATAGAAAGTATGCTTGTAGAGAAGCAAGGTATGAGTAGTTGTTGAATAGGCTTGCAACATTGAATTGGATTCACTTGAATCATTTATAATTTGGAGTTATAGCTTCATGTTTTCATTGTAATTCTAATTGGTCAGTGCCATTAGATAGCTGGGGTGGTGCTCAGTTAGGGAGTGGGTGCTTCCTTAGAGTTGGTGCTCTTAAAACAAGGGATTGGTGTCTCCTTAGGGTTGGTGCCCCTAAACATTATAACCAGTGAGGTTTTATTGTGAGGTTAGATTAGGATAGTAGATCCTAGTAGTTATTCTAACCATGGTTTTTCTCATATTGGGTTTTCCACATATATCTGGTGTTACAGTGCATTTGAGTGTTTGCATGATCTTTGCATGCTTATTTAATCTACGTAAAAAGGGTTAAATGATAAGTTTGTATTGATCTAATGACTCACCCCCCCTCTCAATAGATATTTGTGTTCCACCATAGACAAGGTAGAAATCCAACTCAGATAAAATTTCATCATAGATTACATAACACAATACAAAACCAACACAACCTGACTAAAAAGTATTAGTGATTGGCACAAAAAAATAATTAACAAATGAATAAGAATATTTTGACCAATCAATACACTTTTTGCTATACACAAAGTTATAATATTGCACAACAAAAAATGCTAAAACTACTAAATCTACCTATTATACTTAGTATTGCAAAAAGTATAAAATAGAAATAAGCATTAATAATAATGACGAGAAACACCCCTAAGAGGCATTACTAAGCACACATCAATGAGTCATTTAATAAACTTATATATTTAAGTTAGTGTTGTCAATGCATCTCTTAAAGAGGTCAAAGAATTGTATACCCCATCAAATATAAACCATTGTAATTGCATAGATATGTCATGGTAATATTTGATAACTATAATGGTTCACCATGAGATCAAATAGATGCAAAAACTATACCAAAAAAATCTATTTCATGAGGAAACTATAAACAAATACCACTATCCATGACATGTGCAATTATTATAGATAAATCAAAAGGCCTTACATTAAATAAAGACACAATCAATATTGAAAAAATAAAAGACAAGGCTTCACATTTACAACTATATCTAAAGTTAAACATGTGGTAGGCCTTCATATAGAACCTACATTCTCTTTCAATGCTACTCTAAAGTGAAACAAAATTCCTACAATATTATCAAAAAGAATGAAGAGGCTTGTCTACAACTACTCTCCTTATAACAAATTCATACACATGTAAATTTTATTGCATGCTCTCTCACAAACATTTCAAAATCATTGTTTTAATATTTTTATCTTTTTTTAAGAGGAAATAAAAACATAACTAATCAATTACAATGTTTATGCTATACAAGTGGATGGTCAACAATAAAATAAATAAATAGAAAATAAGATTTGATCTCCTTCTCCATAATTTATATTTTATTCTTGAATTAAAACACCTAATAAAAACCATCTACACAAATTATGAGATTAGTTTAATAGCATTATATTTCAATGCATACAAACAAGAACAATTTTTAAAAAAAGCTCTTATCAAACTCATTTTATACAAGCACAATATCACATATAAAAAGAAAAAGATGTTCTTGAGAAACTTTCTTTTATGCAAGATAAATATTAATCTTAATTTAAAATTGAAAAGAAATGGAAAATCCAATTAAAATTATTCTATTATATTCTTCATAAAATAACATGTGACTATTTAAATTCTCAAAAGAAATATAAAATTTTGAAAAAAATTAAAAAGATGATCAAAATTATTAAAAAATAATAATATAATTATTTATCTTAACATATCATAAACATTATAATATTTTTATAAAGTATAGAACAACTTTTATTATAAAAATATTAAAAACATCTATCAAAATATATAAATATGTGCATATCTACCTATTGTACAATCATTACATACAAATAATGAAATGATATTATAACATTACATGCCATCATGTGGGCTTGATTACAAAAGCATTATTCAAACATGCAAATTGACCTTCAAACTCAATTCCACGATCTCATATCTTAGGCCCTATTCCACCACCTCCCCTCTTCTTCTCTATCTCTCTATTTATATATATCTATACTCCTCCAGGTCGGCTACACTTCTCGACATTCTTTCCCCCAAGTTATCTTAGTACACTCTCGTTGTCCAATGAACTTCAAGATCTCACAAGTAGTTACCAAGTTATTAGTGACTTATATTCCATTTGTTTGCTTCCAACCATCAGCTTCATGTTTGAAATTTTTTGGCCAATGATCGCGTTGATTCACAACAACAATGTGAAATCAATGAATAACATTGTACCACATGCCACCACTTTACTCATATGTCTATCACCATCAATCTACTCATGTTTCAATCCACATTCTCGCCATCATAGTGTCATGGGGACTTTGAATCCTCTCACCTTGATATGGCAAGGTCTCGTCGATGAAGCTCCTATTGGAATGTCAAACAAACTCCTCATGACCTCCTGCAAAAACATGTTTGTCTCCCCGATATCAAAATATCAAAGAGAATTGCACTCTTGTCAGCCCAAAATCCCATCGTCACCTCAATATACCTTATCGCTCCATTGGAGGGACTCCCAAATGACTCCTTTTGATAACCCAAAGTCTCCTCAATGTAGCTTGTTGAAATGTCTACAGTTCGTCGAAATCTCAAAGGGTCTTCGAATGTCTTCCTACCAATATTTGAACCTCCCTCTGATGTGAATTCTATGCAACTATTTATTGTTGTTGCTTTCACCATCTGTACATCAGAGTGACATGAAGTAAGGTATCTTCAAGATCTTCAGGTCAAGCTGATAAGCCAGTTCACTTAACATAGAATGTTGGGCGAAGTCAAGGTGTAAACCTTAACATTGTAGCTCAATGCCTGACTTTTCATACTTGGAAAACTTAAGTTGATTAGCCATTATTGAAAGAAAACAAAAAAATGATGTAAGATTGCTCGTACGCCTTGGATGGTCTTGTATCATAAGCATTAACAATTGAGATAGAAAAGAATGCTTGTAGAGAATCAAAGTATGAGTAGTTGTTGAATAGGCTTACAACATTGAATTGGAATCATTTGAATCATTTATAATCTGGACTTGTAGCTCCATGTTTTCATTGTAATTCTAATTGGTTGGTGTCATTAGATAGCTGCCCGGTGGTGCTTAGTTAGGGAGTGGGTGCTTCCTTAGAGTTGGTACTCTTAAAACAAGGGATTGGTGTCTCCTTAGGGTTGGTGCCCCTAATCATTATAATCAGTGAGGTTTTATTGTGAGGTTATATTAGGACAGTAGATCCTAGTAGCTATTCTAACCACGATTTTTCTCATATTGGGTTTTCCATGTATATCTGGCATTATGTGCATTTGTGTGTTTACATGATATTTGCATGCTTATTTAATCTACATAAAAAAGGTTAAAAGATAAGTTTTTATTGATCTACTGACTCACCCCCCTCTTAGTAGATATGTGTGTTCCACCGTAGACAAGGTAGCAATCCAACTCAAATAAAATTTCATTATAGATTACATAAAACAATGCAAAACCAACACAACCTAACTGAAAAGTATTAGTGATTGGCACAAAAAATAATTAACAACAAATGAACAAGAATATTTTGACCAATCAATACACTTTTTTCTATACACAAACTTATAATATTGCACAACAAAAAATGCTAAAACTACTAAATCTACCTATTATACTTCGTATTGCAAAAAGTGTAAAATAGAAATAAGCATTAATAATAATGACGAGAAACACCCCTAAGAGGCATTACTAAGCACACATCAATGACTCATTTTTGCAATAAACTTATATATTTAGGTTAGTTTTGTCAATGCATCTCTTAGAGAGGTCAAAGAATTGTATACCCCATCAAATATAAACCCTTGTAATTGCATAGATATGTCATGGTAATATTTGATAACTATAATGGTTCACCATGAGATCAAATAGACCCAAAAACTATACCAAAAAAACCTATAATTAAAGTGTTTTCCATTCGAAAATGCATTTTTCCTTCCTCAATGGAATTGTAAACCAGATTTGTGGGTTTACCCATTTCATGAGGAAACTATAAACAAATACCACTATCCATGACATGTGCAATTATTATAGACAAATCAAAAGGCCTTACATTAAATAAAGCTACAATCAATATTGATAAAATTAAAAGACAAGGCTTCACATTTACAACTATATCTAGAGTTAAACTTGTGGTAGGCCTTCATATAGACCCTGCATTCCCTTTTCAATATTACTCTAAAATGAAACAAAGTTCTTACAATATTATCAAAAAGAATGAAGAGGTTTGTCTACAACTGCTCTCCTTATAACAAATTCATACATGTAAATTTTATTCCATGTTCTCTCACAAACAATTCAAAATCATTGTTTTAATATTTTTATCCTTTTTAAGAGAGGAAATAAAAACATAACTAATCAATTACAATGATTACGTTATACAAGTGGATAGTCAACAATAATATAAATAAATAGAAAAGAAGATTTGATCTCCTCCATAATTTATATTTTATTCTTGAATTAAAATACCTTTAAATAAAAAAACCATCTATACATTATAAGTTTAGTTTAATAGCATTATAGCCTATTTCAATGCATAAAACAAGAACGATTTCAAAAGAGAAGCTCTTGTAAAACTCATTTTGCACAAGCACAATATCACATTTAAAAAAGAAAAAAAATATTCTTGACAAACTTTCATCTATGCAAGATAAATATTAATCTTAATTTTAAATTGAAAAGAAATAGAGAATCCAATAAAAATTATTCTATTATATTCTTCATAAAATAACATGTGACTATTTAAGCTCTCAAAAAGAATATAAAATTTTAAAAAGAAATGAAAAATAATCAAAATTATTAAAAAATAATAATATAATTATTTATCTTAACATATCATAAACATAATAATATTTTTATAAAGTATAGAGCAATAACTTTTATTATAAAAATATTAAAAACATCTATCAAAATATATAAATATGTGCAGATCTATTGTACAACAATCATTACGTACAAATAATATTAACTCTAAAGAATAGACAATTTTAAATATTATCTTAAATTTTCTACCGACACATCCTTCAGAGCTCTTAAAATTAGAAATGCTAGTTTACTTTAACGTGGTGGTGGGCAAAATGAGCTTGGGAAGGTTTTTATTCTAACTAAAAACACTATAAAGTCCTCAATTGCGTTGTCCGGAATCAACTAACGTGGGGCCCTCCACAAACAACATAGACGAGAATCATCGCCATTACCAAACATACCGCTAACTCCTCCTCATTACAAATTCCTCTTCACGACTTTAAGAAAGAGTAACAATTATGTAGGTAGTTACTACATTGTAGACCCTCCCCATCATGTAAGCTCCAGAATATATGGTAAATAATTGTATGGTAATATTGGCCTCAAATTATTCCTCCATATTTAATGCGATGCCAAGTTGTAGAACAGAAAAAGGGAGGTGTCTGGTACGACCTAATAATGGGTGGGAACAATCTCACTATTTCTTTCCTAGTTTTTGCTTGGCGGTCGTTCTACTCTTCCCCATTATTATAATGATATCAACGATTGTCTTTCTCGCGGCGAGATCCAAACTATAAAAGAAGAATTCACAGAGAATTGAGTATTCCAATTATTATGGACAATCTTACAAGAGGCAGTGTGAAATCACTTGTAACGATCAGACACCTGATTGACGCCTCCATTGAGAATGAAAGGAAGCAGCAGCCGAATGCTCTCAGAGCCGGCTGTTTCAAATGGAAGAAAAATGACAGAAATATCGCAGATCGGAAAGAGGAGCGCACAAGCATTCTGCAGCGTAAAGATTGCAGCGAAGAAGAGGATTCTGACGAATTTTCAGATGCTCTGTCACACGCAGAGGCTTGCAGTCTGGCCATGGTGAGTGATATAAATAGCAGTGAAGAGGAGGGATCGGAAGGTAAAGAAGAACAGGAATCCTCCCGTAATTTTATGATGGAGCGTTTTCTTCCTGCAGCTTCGGCAATGGCTTCAAAATCGCCTCACCAAACGAGGGCACCGACACCTGTCAGGGACTCGGGGCAAAGCGGGCCTGTGCCGCCCCAGTCTCGGCCCCGCCTTACCAGAACGGCTTCTGATGAAAGCATTCAGTTGAAGGCAGCGTGTGGTGGAATCTTCTCCACGCGTTTAAAGAATGCATTTGCTTTTGCTCCTTCTCTGGCGTTTTTGACACCGCGCAGGGGAGGGAGGAAGGAGAGGTTTTTTTATAGTCCACAAAAGAAGCGACCAGTGGTGTCTAAAGATGAAGATGATGAAACTTCTAGCGGAACTGATGAAGAGGTAAAACTAATTGCTTTGTTTTGCTGGTTTTTTTTTTTTCAAAATTCTAAATTATATTTACAAGTATTCATCACAATATAAATTGTCAATTGTGTGTTCTATAATATTATTTTTGTCAATTCTTTTGATTTAGAGTCAAGGTAGGAGAGGTACTTTTGCTCTACCATATTCTTGTCAATTCATTTAGGGCACTATTTTAGTGTTATCTTGATTTTTTTTTTAAGCTTAGAGCCAAGAATGTGATGGTAATTCTATTCTATTAAATTTTAGTGATTTTGTCAAATTTGTGAAAGGTGCAATCCTAACTTCATTTTCAATTATCATTTCTTTTGACTTAGAGCCAAGATCTTATGGCTATCTCAATTCATTCATGACATGATCTTGACCTCATCTTAAATTATCAACTCCTTCAACTTAAAGTCTCAAGGTTATCAGTTTCACCAAACTTCCCCTAAGACAATTCCAACTTATCTTGAAATATCACCCCTTTTAACTTAGAGCCAATATTGAAGGGGTATCCAAATTTATCTCACATCCTCATCTTAAATTATCACCTCCTTTTGCTTAGAACCAAGGTTTGAAGTGTATCCATGCTGCCAAATTTACCTAAGACATGATCTCAACCTCATCCCTTAATCTATCAAACTTTTTCACTAAGCAAGACTTGATCACTAGGGACTCCTTGTGAACCATTCAAGTTTGTACCAATTTGATAAGAGACATTAGATTTCCACAGTCGGTGTTCAATGATAATGTTTTATTTATTTATTTTTTCTGGATTTTACTGTCAACATTTTGGATCACACTCCGTGATCCATTTTTCTCCTACAACTCTCTTCATTGATGATGGATCATGGAGTGTGATCCCAAACATTGATGCAAATAAACTTTACACAGTAAAATCCAAATAAAAAGCATTATCATTGTACCAATTTACTAAAGGCTTAAGCTTATCATTCTCTATCTTCTTGAAAGTAATTTTAAAAAAAAAAATTGTGTATACTTTATTGCTTTCACACTTAACAAGACATGAACACTAGGACCTCTTTATCAAACATTCAACTTTACTAATTGACTAAATCTCACAAAATATTTTATCATTCTTTATCTTCTTGAAAGTAATTCTTTTTGTAAAATGTGTGTATAGTTTATTGCTTTTGTACTTAACAAGATTTGATTATTTGAGACTCCCTATGAATTTTTTACCAAATGTTACATAACACTTTATCATTTTTTAAAAGTTATATATATATCCATCTTTTAAGAATTGTATTTAATGTATATATGTCATCTTTTGAATAATGAATTTTTGAATCACATTTCATAATCTATGAATATAAATTTACTTCTTATTATAGTTATATCTATCATTTTTAACATCAATATTTCAAATAGAGATATTTTCTGAATAATATTTTTTCATGGTCTGGGTAACTTACACTTTTCATTACCTACATGAGAAGAGGGCCGTTATATTGGCCACAAGGAGAAAAGCGTGGGAAGCGAGATACAGGCAACAGAAATTGTTGATGAAATGCAGCCCTCTTACAGGCGGCAACTCCAGAGATTTCACAACAATATTTCAATCAAATTCTTCATTTACAAAGTCACCTCCAAGCGCAAGCACAGGCAGCGTAATTTCGCCATTCAGGAACGAAGCGAGCGCGTCTCCATTCAGTCAGGAAGGTAAGGGATTTCTGGGCTTTCCTGCAGACCGAAGACTTCGCCACGCCAAAAAATCGATTCACAGGAATGAAATCGAGCAGGAACAATTTTATTCCGGCCATACCTCGCCATGCAAATCTTCTGATTCATCGCCAGTCTACTCAAAAGCTTTTTACATATACTCTGATGGAATTAAGAGTTCCCCTGAATTAAAGTCTCTTGGTAATAATAACGGCAAGATTGAAGAATATCCCGTCAGTGTGTTTCCACCTCCATTGCCAAAGTCTCCTTCTGAATCATGGCTTTGCAGGGCAATTCCTCGCCTTACTGGTAACTCCTCAAATGTAACAATGAAGTCCGAGCGACAAGACTTCGATGATGCAAAGTGGGAAATTTGATGCAGTTTATCTGATCATATAAGATAAACATGAAATTTGATGAAGTTTATCTGATCAGTATAAGATAAACATACTCATATTAGGGTTTAGTTGTTTGCTGTACAAGTACAATCCCAATACAAACACATTTGAAGTAGTCAACAAAGACAGCATAACTTTTGCTTTATCTTTCACATCTGTAACAGTAAATGTATTTTGCAAGCATCTGTAACAGTAAAAGCTCAAATATTTGTTATGATCTGTAATGAATTATTAGTGCGAGGACACGTCTGAATTACTTTCCCAATCAAATCTGTCTTGGTGTTAGCTAAGATACCTACCCCAAATTCATTCTGCCACTTACATCTCATGTACGATGAACAGAAACTTTAGTTAACCGTACTGGAGAGTAACGTGAATGATAAGCAAAGCACTTTGACAAAGGCCGACAATTGTCTCATACGCTTTAGATTGGATTTGACAGTCCATCGGTAAAGGGAAATGCTTTTCTTAACGAGTTTTACGCACTGGCTAGTACTTTTTAAGGTTTTCCTTTTTAACTGTTAGAGATGTGATGAAATGAATGATTTTAACCATGTTTACAAGATCGAATGGTCTATAGGTAGGTATCATATATTAGTATCAGTCTGAATTTTTCAAATATTGGTAGAAAAGTGACATCTTTTAAAAGATTGTTCTTTTTCTCTCTCTATGACATCATTAGTGTGACAATGAATGTTAAGAAAATGGTCGTTCATCTTGTATAATATTTTTTATTAAAAGGTAAAATGGTTTTTGAAGGGACTTGAAATCCTATTTACAAAATGTTGCTAAAAGAAAAAACATAGCCAAACAACAACCAATCAAAAGAGGAAAAAAAATTAAAAAATATGAAACAACAAGAGGGGCTACTTCATCTTCTTCAATATGTCAATCGCCTCCAACTACTTATAAATTTTTTGGTGCAAATTAGCAAGGCCCAATGACTCTTTCTTCTCTTCATCAAACATTTTCTTTTTGTTGTCTCTAGTTTGAGAGCTCATACCCTTTTGATTGCTCTACATCATTTGCTTTCTCTTATCCTTCTTACTTTGTTTCTCATTCATTTTCCTTGCAGCTACCACCTTAGTAACTTGCTCTTCTTTCATCCCTAAGTTTCTTAGTTAAAATTTGAATGCCCTCCATGTTGTTTTGGATGGTATGATGACTAATTTTCAAAACTTTTTCCAAATTATGAATAATATCCTAAATCTTCACCTCCAAGCCTATAATCATTTTCTCATAATCATTTTTCAAATCACTAATAACCTTAGCCATAACATCGATCATGGACTTCCCCTCTCTACCCCTAGGCTCATTCCTTTCCCTTTCCTCATTAAGACATCTCTCGCCTTCTATTTTTTCCTGCAAAGCTCTAATCTTGACATTGAGTTTATTGATTTTCAAGAAGAACCATTTAGTCAATTTAAATTGACACATTACCCCTTCTTTAGCCAAGCCCAAAACATCATAAATTTCATTCGTGTTTGCATGAAGGTAGGTGAAGTCCTCGTGAATATCAAGGATAATATCAATTCCTTGACCTTCCATGCTAGTGCCCACATTTGGCAAAGGGTTCTTCCCAATCTCCTTTTCTACAACCTTCTCCTTCCCTTTGAATTATCCACCATCCGTATGGGTTTTCTTATTCTCAATGTTCTTCCTTTTCTTTGAGTTGTCCTCCTCCTTTGAGGGCAATAGAGAGTACATTTCAATAGAGGCTTCTCCCTCATCCTCTTCAACCCACTCATCATCATCTTCTCCCCGCTAGTATCAAAACTCAAGTCTAAATAATGAACAACCATGATTATTTTTTCTTTATCACATTAAGCTTTCCTTTAGAATCAATCTTTTGGACTTGAGCTTTCATAAATTCTATAACTAATAAATCTAACCCTTCATGCAACACAAGGATCTTAGGGTTTTTATAATGCTCCTTAATTGCATGATCCCTAGAAGCCAAAAGAAAATAAGAAAAGGAAACTATCATCTTATGGCAAAAATAATTTAGAAAAATAAAATGTACACCACAAATAGGAGCAAATATATCATCCAAAGCTATGTACCTCATGATGACTTCCATGACTTCCACCCAAATTGGCTTGATAGAGAGGCATTCATAACCTCGGGATGAGAGATTTATTAGCTTGTTTCTTTCATTCCCCTAAAAGAACTAGTTTAAAGCCTCATCAATAGCCTTTCTGACCCTAAAAATCCTCCTCTGAACCGCGATGCTAGTAATTTGGGCTATCACATCTTCATTAATCACCATTTGTTGACCAAATACATTCAACGTTCTATTCTTCCAACCTTTAATAAACTTTTTTGTAGCTTTAGGGTCATGGTCATGTAGCTTTTCCATTTAGGGAACCAAACCCCTTTCCTCAACTATCTTTCAAACCTATCTATTTCTATGGACCCCACCACAAGGCAAGGAATCCACCTGACTCCTTTCCCCACCCATATCAAACACCTCACTATTATTACTATTATTTAGGACACCACATTTATAAAACCGAAAATGTGATCCCTCATACAAGAAAGAAGAAATAAAGGAAGAAGAAACTCGAAGCACCTGCAAAGTGTGTGAAGTGTCCTTTATTCATCATAGCAATGTCCAATTGTCCCTTAAGAACCCTTTTGGCATTCATGGTTAATGATGGATTGAGCCTCAATGGGGAAGGTATCATACATATCCCATTGCGTTAATAAGTGGTGATTATCTCCCATGTTAACAAACACATCAACAACCTTATTCCCCTAGCAGTATATATGAGATATAATTATCTTATCAAAGGTTTTGATCATGCTAAAGGATTACCTAATGAGGGTTTCAAAAGAGACCAACTAGGACTCTATCTTGATTTAGGCATTGAATTATGTTAAGAGAATCCTCTTCTAACAAAACTTTTTAATAGCCCTTAGACTAAGTTAATCTTAGTCCATTATAGGTCATTGCAACTTCAACATAGTGGTTTATCTAGGTACGCAAAGGGAGTGTCACTATTGAAATAAACCTACCTATATCATCTCTTAACACTCCCCCACTTGTAGCCAGCCTAAGGTTTCCCTTGGCTACCCCATCAAAATTAACTTTAATCCAACTCATCAATGGATATCTTCAAGCATTCTCCCTAGAATTCTTAATTTTTTTGAGTGGAGTAGATAATCAAAGAGAATATTCTAATTCATGACCACCTGCAAATCATAACTAGAAACACCAATTTTTGGTCTAGCTGAGATATTCTCAGAGACCCCATATAAAAAATTCCCTTGATGGCTCTTAAGATTCTAACCTAAACCCCTTCCACCTTCAAGTGAACATAAATGAAAACCTTGCTATTTCTCTATTTTCATAAATCCCAAGCCACATGAGGAGCAATAAGAGACCACATAAGTTTAAGGGACAAATTTATATAGAAGAATATTTCCATTGCATACATAAATTTCTAAAAGAAGTTAGGGAAGACCCATTTGAGATTTCATAAGGACATAATTTATTCCCAAATGTTATAGGAGAAGCTATAACTAAAGAGAATGTGAAATGATTCTTCTGAGTTACATTCACATAAAGTAAATTTGTTAGGAAAAGAAAACCCCTTCGACATAGGTTTTTAGTAGTAAGAATTTTATCCTGAACAAGAAGCCAAAAGATGATATTAATCTTTGGCATTAGCACATGATTCCAAAGATCAAACTAAAAAGGGGGAGAAGCCTATTGCTCCAACAACAAACCAATGTCGAAAGAAGTAGAGGAATTACGAAATTTGGAGTAGGATACCAAATCAAAAGGTCGTCCAAGGTTCCTAAATGAAGATCAATAGAGAGGAGGCATTGAAATTCAGAAAAACTTAGATCAACAACAATGAAGTTCTTCCATTGCCCATCTTGAAAATAATCAACCATACAGTTTCCAAAGTTTCTAAAAGTTTGAGCTCAAGTTTGGGAACTTAGAAGGGAATTTCCACACCACACATCTTCCCAAAAATTAATTAGCTTTCCATTCACAAATTTAATTATGACACCTTTCTCTATGATATACCTTGTCTTCAAAACATTCTTCCAAATCTTCGAGTGAGATCCTTAGCTTTCAAAAAATCCTTGAAATTACTATAGCCCGAAAAATATTTGTTCTTCATGTGATGTTCATCCATTCCTTCTTTTCAGACATAAGTCTCCAAGAATTTTTTGCTAGCAAAGAAAGATTGAATTCCTTTATTTTCTTGACACCGAGACCACCCAAATTTTTGGTTCTACAAACTTGATCCCAAGCTAGCAAAGGGATTCTCTTCCTTTCCTCGGCTCTAACCCAAAGGGAACACTTTTTTTGGATTTTCTCACTATTTTATATATATATATATATATATATATGTATGTATGTATGTATGTATGTATGTATGTATGTATGTATGTATGTATGTATATATGTATGTATGTATGTATGTATGTCAAGTCCTCCCTCTATCTCTCTCTCTCACTCTTTCTCCCTCCTCCATCACCCTCTTTCTCTCTCACTCTCTCCTTTCTATCTCACCATTCTCTCTCTACTTATCTTTATCTCACCTATCCCTCTTTACCTCTCCCTTCCTCCCCCCTCTCGGCCACCCTCCCTCCTTCCCTCTATCTCTATCTCTCTCTCTATGTCTCTCTATCGCACCTATCCCTCTCTACCGGCATATCCCTCCATCACTTCCTACCACACTCTCTTTATTTCTCTCTATCTCACCTCTCTCTAACCTACCTCTCTCTCCCTCCATATGTCCTTCCTTATCCACTCTTTATCTCTCATGCTTCTCTACCTCTCCTTCCCTCTATACTTATCTTTATCTCTCCTTTCCCTCCCAACCTCTCTCTCTCTCTCTCCCCAATCCCTCCCTCCTCCTCTTTCCCTCCCCCCCTATGAGGGTTGAGGGTGTAATGTTTAGTGTTTAAGGTATAGGGTTGATTTTATAGGGTTAAGTGTATAGGGTATAAGGATTAGGGTTCAAGATATTAGGTATAAAGTTGAGGATATAGGGTATAGGGATGAGGGATGAGAGTTTAGGGTTTAGGGTTTAAGGTATAGGGTTGAGGGTATAAGGTTAAGTGTATTGGGTATATGGATTAGGGTTTGGGATATTGGGTATATGGTTGAGGGTATTGGATTGAGGATATTAGGTTTAGGGTTGAGGGTTTAGGGTTTATGATTTATGTATAAGTTTGAGGGTTGAGGTATAATGTTCAAGGTTGAGGGTATAAGGTTAATTGTATAGGGTATAGGGATTACATTTTAGGATATTATGTATAGGGTTTAGGTTTTAGGGTGTAGGGTTTAGGGTATAAGGTATAGGGTTAAGGCTTGAGAGTGTGGGGTTTTTTTGTTTAAGTATAGGGTTGAGGGATAATGTTTAGGTTTTAGGGTATAAGGTTGAGGGTATAGGGTATAGGGATGAGGGTTAAGGGTGTAGGGTTTGGGGTTTAAATTGGTATAGGGTTGAGGGTTGAGGGTTGAGGGATAGTGTTCAAGGTTGAGGGTATAGGGATTAGGGTTTAGAATATTAGGTATAGGGTTGAGGGTATTAGGTTTAGGATTAAGGGTTTAGGGTTTAGCGTACAAGGTTGAATGTATAGTTTAGGGTTTAAGTATAGGGTTGAGGGATGGTGTTCAAGGTTTAGGTTATAAGGTTGAAGGTATAGGGTATAGGAATGAGGGATGAAGGTGTAGGGTTTAGGGTTTAAGGTATAGGGTTGAGGGTTGAGGTATAGTGTTCAGGGTTGAGGGTATAGGGTTAAGTATATAGGGTATAGGGATTAGGGTTTAAGATATTGGGTATAGGGTTGAGGTTATTGGGTTTAGGGTTTAGGGTTTAGGGTTTAATTATAGGATTAAGGTTTGAGGGATAATGTTTAGGGTTTAGGGTATAAGCTTTAGGTATAGGGTATAAGGATTAGGGTTGAGGGTGTATGGTTTAGGGTTTAAGGTATAGGATTGAGGGTTGATGGATAGTGTTCAGGGTTTCAAGGGTATAAGGTTAAGTGCATAAAGTATAGGGATTATAGTTTAGGATATTGGTTATAGGGTTGAGGGTAATAGGTTTAGGGACTAGGGTGTAGGGTACAAGGTTGAATGTAGGGTTTAGGGTTTGAGTATAGGGTTGAGGGATAATGTTTAAGGTTTAGGGTATAAGGTTGAGGGTATAGGTTATAGGTATGATGGATGAGGGTTTAGGGTTAAGGGTCTAAGGTATAGGGTTGAGGATTGAGGGATAGTGTTTAGGGTTGAGGGTATATGGTTAAGTATATAGGGTATAGGGATTAGGGTTTAGGATATTTGGTACATGGTTGAGGGTTTAAGTATAGGGTTGAGGGTTGATGGGTGAGGGTATAAGGTTAAAGTGTATAGGGTATAGGGATTAGGGTTTAGGATATTGGGTATAGGATTTAGGGTGTAGTGTTTAGGGTATATGGTATAGGGTTAAGGGTTGAGAGTGTAGGGTTTAGGGTTTAAGTATAGGGTTAAGGGATAATGTTCAGGGTTCATGGTATAAGGTTAATGGTATAGGGTATAGGGACGAGGGTTGAAGGTGTAGAATTTAGGGTTTAAGGTATAGGTTTGAGGTTTGAGTGATAGTGTTCAGGGTTGAGGGTATAGGGTTAAGTATATAAGGTATAGGCATTAGGGTTTAGGATATTGGGTATATGGTATAGGGATTAGGGTTTAGGATATTTGGTATAGGGTTGAGGGTTTAGGTTACAAGGTTATTTGGTATATAGGGTTGAGGGTTGAGGGTTGAGGGTATAAGGTTAAATGTATTAGGTATAGGCATTAGAGAGGGAAAGAGGGAGAGAGGTAGAGAGAGAGGTAGATAGAGAGAGAGGAGGGAGGGAGGAAGAGAGATGAGGGTTAAGTGTATAGGGTATAGGGGTGAGGGTTGACGGTGCAGGGTTTATGGTTTAAGGTATAGGGTTGAAGGTGTAAGGTTAAGTTTATAGGGTATAGGGATTAGGGTTTAGGATGTTAGGTATAGGGTTGAGGGTATTGGGTTGAAGGTTTAAGGTTAAGTTTATAGGGTATAGGGATTAGGGTTTAGGATGTTAGGTATAGGGATGAGGGTATTGGGTTGAAGGTTTGAGGTTAAGTTTATAGGGTATAGGGATTAGGGTTTAGGAGAGAGAGAGAGACCAAAGAGAGGGTGAGGGGGTGTGAGGGAGAGACATGAGAGAGATAGAGAGTATTCTCTAGTTAGGGTGGGAGGGAAAGACTTGAGAGAGGGGGGTGGAAGGGAGAGACACAGAGAGAGAGAGAGAGAGAGAGAGAGAGAGAGAGAGAGAGAGAGAGAGAGAGAGAGAGAGAGAGAATTCTCTAGTTACAGGGTGGGAGGGGAGAAAATTGGGAGAGGGGAGGAGGGAGGGGATGGGAGGGATAGACCTAGAGAGGAAGAGAGAGAGAGAGAGAGAGAGAGAGAGAGAGAGAGAGAGAGAGAGAGAGAGAGGGTTAAGAGTAGAGGGTAGAGGGTTTAAGGGTTAAGGGTTTAGGGTTTAGGATTATGGGTAGAGGGGAGAGAGATAGAGGGAGTGAGTGAGAGAGAGACCTGAGACAGAGAGAGGGAGAGAGGGGGAGTGGGAGAGAGATAGAGGGTATACACACAAGTGAATATTTCTATTTTTTGAATATTTTACAACATCCTTAATTAGAGGGTGCCTTTGAATTTTCTTAGACTGTAATAAATAGATGTTCTCCTGGTGATTTACCACTAGCTTTCCAATTCGGTGAAATTGGCAACCTAACTTGACCTATTTGAAAAAATGGGTCCAAGAAATGGGGTCTCTCGATGATTTACATCACTGGGAGACCCCTTTTTTGGACCCATTTTTTCAAACAGGCCACTACATTGCCAATTTCACCAAATTGGTGCATTTTTTGAAATTCAAACCATAACACAAGCGCATTATAACACACTCATGTTATGGCTTGGTAATGACCAATCCTAGGCTTGGTCACTACCAACCCATAATGCAAGCACATTTTACTATAATGTGCTCGCATTTTCACTATTTCAGGATGAAAAAGTAAATTGGCCACTTTTTGGCCCCCCATATTTTTGCACTTACCCTAAATCCCTATCAAGCTCTTGTAAAAGACCTTATTGTTATCAATATTTAAATCCAATGATAAACAATGCTATCTTTTTCATGCACATAAGGAAGTAGTCAAGTGAAATTTATTAATAGTCCTATGGTATACCTATGCATATTGGTAGGCATGAAATAGCAACACGAAAAGGGTAAGTCATCAATTTTATCTATATGATAGGGATGATAACTTGACATTCCTGTAGACACTGAAAAATGTCCTAATCAATGTCATACACTCAAAATAGGTTTGCTAACATCATTTCCTCTTTATCCATCCTCTTTTCGCTTAATTAATTCAATTAGCTTAGCTAATTAATTAATTGCACCATTTTCGTCTATTTGGCCTAATTAATTTACCTCTTTTCGTACTAACACTTCATCCCATTAAATTAAATAAATCAAAATATTTAATTTAATCTCCTAAGTCATCTATTTAATTAAATAACCCTATGTTATTTAATTAAATATCATTTCACCCCTCCCCTATTTATTAAATCATCTAATTTAATAAATATCTTTTAATTCCTCTAATTCCCTAATTGCATAAATTAAACCATGTTTAATTATCTCAATTAAACTAATTTTCCTCTAATCAAAGGGAATATTCTCATGGAATATTCTTTATCCTTTTTGCACAATTAAAACTTTGTTTTAATTTGTAAATTAACTTTTTTCCTCATCCAAAGGAATATTCTAAGGAATATTACTTTTCCTCTAATCAACTCACTTGGCTTCTTGAACAAGCTAAAACCTTCAACCTCTTTAGCAAGTTACCTTTGCCCTGTGTGAGTAGGTCAAAAGTGTGTTTGTTTGAGGCAAGTGTGAGCCTTTGATTAACTTTCATCTTGCATTCTCATTCGTTGGTGAGAATCCATGATCCATGCCTCTCATCTCCTTCATCTTGAACCATTGATTAACCTTTTTGATCTCAACCTTTCATTCCTGATTTACTCTCCTATAAATAGATCACTATTTGGAGACAAATGGATCCATCTTTTTCAAAGCAAACTTATCCTATTGAAACTCATACATCCATATTTTATTGCAAACTTATGCTATTGAATTTACTCACATACTCACTCATCTTTTACTCACTTTTTGGCTTTTTTTAATTCATTTTAGTTGCATAATAGCTTAGAGCATCCATTAATGGCTTCCATGCATCCATCTTAGTTTGTAAATAAATTAGGGTTTTCATCTTTTAGCATAATTTTAGCTTAGATTAGCTTAGAAATTGCATAATTAGATCATTTGTAGCATAAAATCATGGTAACTTAGCTTGCATCATGTTCATTTTAGCATAATTTAGGTTTTCATGAATCAAACACCATGGTTTCATCAATTGTCTTCCATAGAATCGACTGAAACAAGCTCATTATCACGAGATTGGAAAAGGGTTGTCGGTCCACATCAATGCAACACCAATTCCACAACAAGATAAATTTTGAATGGATTAGAATAGATGTTTTAATAGCTTTCATAATTTAGTATATTAGATTTTGATGAAATTTTTAGTTTTAATTTTGTTTGACCGATCTTGTTGAGATTCGAGTATTGGTGGCTCCATTATGCTTTGATTCTTCATGGATCAAGTGTAATTTGGCCCATACCAATATCCTCACATCGAAATTCTAGTGCTAGAAGGAGGGAAAACCGATCATTTAACTATTTTTTATCTCAAAATCCATCTTTATGTTATTTTGCAGGTTGTAGTGACACTCAAACCACAATCAACGACGTTATTTCAATAGCATCACCATATAGCGACGTCTAGGCAATTTGAGGCAATAATGCGTATTTAATTCACTGACACCAATTTAAATATAGCAACGCATATTTAATTTGAAGATATCATGAAACGCAAACAATGATGCTCAAACTCACCAAACTGACACTTTCAAATTTCAAACAACGACGCCATCGTCAGAAGCGATGCCCATCAAAATAGCGACGCAATCGTGCTCACTGGTTTTGTTGTAGAGCGACGCCCGTTTTCACTAGAATGACACCCAAATTTCAAATTGTAATGCTATCGTGTGCAACGACGCTCAACCAGGGTAAGAAACTTTATGTTAGTTTTTTTCAACATGTGACTTAATTTCTTTGGATTATCTGATCACTGATGGATGTCTGACTATGTTTTCATTGTTAGACTAACAGGGTTTTGTAGGTTTAAAGGCATGGAGTGAAATTGAAGAAATTCTCTTCTATCTAAACATTTTATAATTGTAACTAGTGTTCAATGTTTTGGGGCAATTATAACCCAATTTCATGTTTTTTTGCTTTCAGTTTTAGGCAATGCACTAGTTTTCCATTGGGTTTAAAATGAATGTTCAAAG
This sequence comes from Sequoia sempervirens, assembly GCA_007258455.2. Taxonomy (NCBI): domain Eukaryota; kingdom Viridiplantae; phylum Streptophyta; class Pinopsida; order Cupressales; family Cupressaceae; genus Sequoia; species Sequoia sempervirens. The sequence continues at coordinate 36,829,852 of VDFB02193867.1, forward strand.
TTGGATAAAAATTAGCCCTCATATCACATCTTTCAATTGGTGCATAAAATTAACTCATTATTGCTTTGAAGGATAAAATTGACAACTATTTGCTTTGTTTTGTGATTTTTCAAAATTGCTAGTGAATGCATATGCAATTCTTTTGCGCCATTTGACGATCTTGAGAAACAGAAACATTCTCTAACACTTTGTAAAATCACCTCCATCTTTCAATTTGGGTTAAAAATTGAACAACCATGCTAGTGTGAGAAAAGGCATAGCATTTGTTCTCTCTTTGTGGATGCAAGCAAAGATGATCGAACTACGGATGTACTTACTCACTATTGTTCACCTTTAGATGGCCTGCCTTGGTGGGAAAAATTACTCACCCCAAGGGAATGACCCAAGCGGTAATGAGCATAAGCCAAGCTCTTCCAAACCGCTATATAAATTTGTGGTTTTGATGAAAATAGTAATCAATGGGAAGCGGTGCATGATAGCTCTCCCCAAGTATCTTTATGATGCATAAAGCCATTTTTATAAGGGTTGGGAGACCTCTCACAAGGATTTTATCATTTTACTCCCTAAACTGGATGCCCTTATTACGAACCTTTGTGTAGAAGCCAAAAATCCCTAATATTTGTTGATGTCGTGGTGCAGGTGCACCAAGCAAATGGAGTTTACAATAAGAGGTCAATTTGTCAAGTTTAGGTGTTAGGGTATTGTTGGCATTATATATGGTCTATTTACACTAAATAAGGTCTATTGAGACCATTTACTATATAATGGTAAATTTGCGAGTCATTTGTGTCAATTGGGTAAAAGTTGCAAAAAAGTGTAAAAGTTGTCATAGCAACAAATTGCAAAAATGGAACTTTTAGGAAGTTAGAGGGACATAGAAGTTTAAAAGTCAGTTATAGACATTGGGTGGTTAGAACTTGAATGAAATATGTATAAAATCCTCTAAATGGCTCAAGGATGGGTTGTTGAATTTTGTATTGAAATCATTCCCACCAAATACAACGTTTTCTACAATTTTACTATTAATTTGCACTTTTCTATAGTTGTACAGACCCATACATGCTATAAATGCTCTGAATCTTATTGTGTTTTGTAGGGACAAGAATTATCTCTCATTTGAATCTAGTTTGAGAGTCTAACACTTAGATTTGAGTGAGACTTCTTCCATTTTTTGAATCTGCCCGTAAAAGGCTAGTGAGGGGTCTGTTTGAAGTTAAAATGATATACTAAGTCATTCCACCTACTGTCAAAGCCTGTGTCTCAGTGGAATGACTTCCCATATGGTAGGTTAGATGTTTTTTATGATTTTTAAGGTAGAGGAGACAAGTTGTGAGATTTGGGGTGATGCCCTAAGGCATAACAATGTGTTATTCCATGGAAAATGAGGTGTTGAGATAGGGTTTTGGTAAGAATTTGATAGAACTAATCTTGTGATGGATTTTTAAGTTTTCACAGACTATTTGGAATCTATTGGTGGCATTGGTTGGGTTCTATAAGCCCGGGTGATAGGATTTTGAGGAAACCCTTGTCATTTTGCATGTAAAGTGAGGGTTTGGTGGATCAACGTCTTAGATGTCAAGGCTCTAAGAAATAATGGTGGAATTTGTTGTTTTGTATCACAATTAAGGTCTTTCAATTGAGTTTTGGTGTTAGACAAGTGTTTTGGAGGTACCTCAGTAAAAGAGGGCTATTTGGTGACTTAAAAGGTAGGGTAGTCTATTGGTTTTCAATATTGTTGCAAAAAAACCTTATAGGATCTATTGGTATGTTGTGTCAGGTCTGGAAGAGGATCTCAGAAGGTGTTTTTAAGGTCTTTGTATGGCCTTCTCTAAAATATATTGAGGAAAGTCAGTTTTGGAGGGCTACAAGCCTCTAGGTGTGTGTTCAAGAAAGGTTGGGTGGATAGAGTTGTAAGGTTTGATTCCTTGTTTAAGTTTGGTCATTTTGTGTTGGTTAGGGGTATCCACCACGTAGGTTGTTATCAAGTGGTATCAGAGCTTAGTTATTAGATCTTTTGCAGGTGATTGATTGAAGTTTGTAGGTTGGAAGGTGAAAAACAAACTTGTAAAGATGCCTTCGAAGAATGTTGGTGCTGCTAGAGAGTTGCAAGAGTTGGAGAAACATTCCAAGCTTTTGGAGTCACACAATTCAGTGTTGGAAAGGTTTGTTGCTTTGGAGACAAAGAAGAGAAGGGATGAGAATGATGATAGTGAGTCAAAGGAAGAAGATGAAGAATATGAAGATGTGGATGAGAAGTTAGACCATGAAAATTAGAGGATGGTGAAGTTGCTCAAGGAAGTCAAAGGTGATTCTCATAAGGTAAAGGTTGATTTACCTATGTATGGTGGAAATTTAAATGAGGAATATTTGCTTGACTGGATTGCAGCTATGGACAACCACTTTGAAAGTGAAGACATTTCAAATTAATAGAAGGTGAAGGTGGCAAAGACAAAACTCAAAGGTCATGCACTTCTATAGTGGGACTATGAGCAAGTAGAAAGGAGAAAGAAAGGTAAGTCAAGGATAGTTTCTTGGGACAAGATGGTAGCAAAGCTTAAAGGTAATTTTATTCCAAAAGATTATGAAGTTCAATTGTATAAAAGATTACAAGGTTTGAAGCAAAAGGATTTATATGTCAAGACATATATAGATAAATTCTATAAACTAAGTATAAGGTCAGGAAGAAATGAAGATGTAGTTGAAAAAGTGGCTAGATATCTAGGTGGCCTTAGATTCAATATACAAGATGAATTGGTTGTTGCTAACCCAAAGACTGATGAAGAGTGTTTTCAATTGTCTATTAGGGTGGAGGAAAAGATCAAAAGAAGGCAAGAGAAATTTGTTAGAGGCAGAGGTACTAATACAAGAGGGAGAGGATCAATCCCTACATCAAGGACGCCAAATGAGGAACAAGAAGAAGCAAGTAAAGGTAAAGAGAAAAGTGTTGATGCAAGAGGAGGTTTTAGGGGCTCTAGAGGTAGATTTAGTGGTGGTAGAAGTTCAAATATCTTTGTAGGAAGATGCTATAATTGTAATGAATTTGGGCATCCATCATAAAAGTGCCCTGAAAATTTTGGTACTTCATCTAGTGGAAGTGAAAAAAGGATTGAAAGGAGGGCTCAAATAGTACAAGAAGAGGAATGTGAGAGTACTAATTCTACATGTTATCATCCTGCTCCTGAAATAGGTGAATCATTGATGATGAGGAAGACCATACTGAAGGAAACAAAGGAGAGGGAACCATTGCAAAGAAAGAATCTCTTCAAAACCACATGTAAGTGTAAGATCATGGTATGCAAAATTGTCATTGATTCAGGCTCTACTGAGAATATGGTGTCAAGTGAGATGGTTAGTAAACTAAATTTTCAAAAGATCCCTCATGAATTGCCATAGAAGGTGTCTTGGTTGAGTGATGGGAAATCACTTTTGGTCAATGAACAAGCTGTTGTACAATTTCAAATTGGTGGTTATAAAGACAAGGTAGTTTGTGATATTTTTCCCATGGATTGTTGCCACTTTCTTCTAGGTAGGCCCTGCCAGTTTGATATGCATGCATTGTATGATGGGAGAGAAAATACATTTACCATAGAGAAAGATGGATGTACATTTACTTTGACTCCACTTGTGGAAGAAGACAAAGGTAAGGGTAAAGAGACTAAGGTAATCATGTGTGGGAAGAAAGAACTTGTAGGGGTTGTGAAAGAAGACAAGAATTTGGGTAGTATAGTCAGTTCAAGGCTTGAGAATGTTGGGACAACAGGTGAGAAGGTTAATTCAGGTTTGCAGGATAAGTTGACAATAAATTGGAAAATAAATGTCATGGTAGGCACCATTATGTGTCCATTGATTGGAAGCAAGATGAAAGGACAAGTGGTATTTGCATGTACAGTGGGTTCTAGATCCGATAGTATAGTGGAACATGATGTTGATAAGATAGTGGGACTGATGACAGAGGTAAGAGGACAAGGTGTTCAAGGAACTAAAGATAGATGCAAGCATGAAGATGAGAAAAAGAGGCAAGCATGTCAAGGAGCTCTTGGTAAGTGTTTTTTTGTAGGTATGAATGAAGGAATACAATCGGGTTTTGAGCAAGGGACTAATAGAAGACCATCATCAGGTCTGACTATAAAGATAGAATCATATCTAAGTGAAGGTGAGGTCAAAAATGTAGGGCGGGTTATAAGATATCTGCATATGAACCACAAGAAGGTATTTGTAGACCAAAGAGCATGTGGAGCTGAGATGGAGCATGGTACTTGAGGCACAACTCATGTGACATGAGTTCTTTTTAGAGGGGTTGTATGGTGCAGGTGCACCAAGCAAATGGAGTTTACAATAAGAGGTCAATTTCTCAAGTTTAGGTGTTAGGGTATTTTTAGCATTAGATATGGTCTATTTACACTAAATAAGGTCTATTGAGACCATTTTCTATGTAATTGGGCAATTTGTGAGTCATTTGTGTCAATTGGCTAAAAGTTGCAAAAAAGTGTAAAAGTTGGCATAACAACAAATTGCAAAAATGCAACTTTTTGGAAGTTAGAGGGACATAGAAGTTTAAAAGTTAGATATAGGCATTGGGTGGTTAGAAATTGAATGAAATATGTATAAAATCCTCTAAATGGCTCAAGGATGGGTTGTTGAAGTTTGTATTGAAATCATTCCCACCAAATACAACGTTTTCTACAATTTTACTGTTAATTTGCACTTTTATGTAGTTGTACGGACCCGTATAGGCTATAAATGCTCTGAATCTTATTGTGTTTTGTAGGAATGAGAATGATCTCTCATTTGAATCCATTTTGAGAGTCTAACACTTAGATTTGAGTGAGATTTCTTCCATTTTCTGAATCTTCCTGTAAAATGCCAGTGAGGGGTCTGTTTGAAGTTAAAATGATATACTAAGTCATTCCACCTACTTTCAAATCCTGTGTCTCGGTGGAATGACTTATCATATGGTAGGTTAGATGCTTTTATGATTTTGAAGGCAGAGGAGACAATTTGTGAGATTTGGGGTGATGCCCTAGGGCATAACAATGTGTTATTCCATGGAAAATGAGGTGTTGAGGTAGGGTTTTGGTAAAAAGTTGATAGAACTGATCTTGTGATGGATTTGTGAGTTTTCACAGACCATTTGGAATCTTTTGGTGGCATTGGTTGGGTTCTATAAGCCCGGGTGATAGGAGTTTGAGGAAACCCTTATCATTTTGCATGTAAAGTGAGGGTTTGGTGGATCAATGCCTTAGATGTCAAAGCTCTAATAAATAATGGTGAAATTTGTTTGTTTGTATCACAATTAAGGTCTTTCAATTGAGTTTTGGTGTTATACAAGTGTTTTGGAGGTACCTCCTTAGTAAAAGAGGGTTATTTGGTGACCTAAAAGGTAGGACAGTCTATTGGTTTTCAATATTGTTGCAAAGAAACCTTATAGGATCTATTGGTATGTTGTGTCAGGTCTGGAAGAAGATCTCAGAAGGTGTTTTGTAGGTCTTTGTATGGCCTTCTCTAAAAGATATTCAGAAAAGTCAGCTTTGGAGGGCTACAAGCCTCTAGGTGTGTGTTCAAGAAAGGTTGGGTGGATAGATTTGTAAGGGTTGATTCCTTGTTTAAGTTTGGTCATTTTGTGTTGGTTAGGGATATCCACCACCTAGGTTGCTATCATGTCGGGAGGTTGGACCTTCGAAGCCATCCCACATATTTGCGGTTCTTAGTAGAGATGAAAAGTTTGCCATGAGAGATTCATGAGAACCTGAAGCTTGGTTGACTCGTAGAAGTGAGTGTCATGGAGGGGATCCATTTTGGTCAAGCTTCTAATCATCCACTTTGAATAAGCGCAGCTGGAGAAATCCAAGTGGGAATACAAAAAATATAGCCCTTTCCATCCTATGGTTGTAATGCTTGTGAGTCAGTTTAACACTTTGCTTGATTTCAAAATGATCCAAAAACAAACATTCACTATCTAAATTTACCTTGATATTACTGCTTGTCCTAAGGATTTATCCTTAGTGATTTCTAAATATCTTAACATTAATCTCAAACCCATATTTACCAAAGATAACATAGGCAATTGTGGCTTTAATCTCATGATTTTCATGAAATGGACATTGTGAAAATTATGATGTTTTTGACATAAACATCTAGTTTGAAAACATAATCAAATGCAAGTGTTTGTGGTAAAATCAATTCACTTAAGCGAAGATAAATTGAAAAATGAACCCCACATGACTATTTGGAGACCGATTGCTCCCGTTGAACAACCCGATCTTCCAGGTGCTATATTTCAACCAAACTTTTAATTCATAAACGGTGAACAAACAAATCTCATTAGCAGTTTGAGAAGATTCACTTTTGAAAACAAGGAAACAAACTCACAATGGAGAAACACAACAACCATTTTAGACGAAGAAGAGGAACATGTCGATATTGAGGAAGGCCCATATTACCACCACTCACGTGGCAATAAATATCTTCCGTTCTTCCATAAAATTTAAACTATTTTCACATGATACTCAAACTCCACTAAATGATTCATCAAATAGTCAAACTCCATAGGGGAAAATATCCAACACTCCATTTCATACATAGGAATCATCAAACAATGTATAGTCAAAAGTGGGGCTCAATATTTTACCACAATTGTTATACTTTGTTGACAAAATTTTATGCCTGAGCTAGAAGAGCTCGAACAGGTTTGAACATTCCCCTCTATCCTCTTATTTTCTATAACTTGAACATTTTAGAGGTATAGCATCATCTTCACTGCCTTTATCTTCTTGAAACAAAGGTTCACTTCACTAGATGATCTCACACAAAGTAAGGATCCCTAAACGAAGGTCAACTAGTCGTCACCATAAACTTAGACCTTGTAGTGCAAAAGCAATCAACAACCACATTGAGGCACTCTATGAAAATAGAAACAAGTTGTTGATAAAATTTTATGAACGCACATTGAGAAAATATCTTGACATGTACACGTTCTTTATGAGCCAAAACCCTTGTCTTTTTGAAGATCAACAAGTTTTATAAACCATTGAGTCTTTATGATTTGAACATTTTAGAGGTCTAGCATCATTCTCACTACCTTGGTCTTGTCAAAATAAAAGGTTCACTTTAGGTCAACATTGGGTCCATCATTTCACTAACCCCTTCATCAAATTTCATCCTTCACCTCATCTATCTTTGTAAAATTTTAAATACACCAACACTTTGGGACTTACAACATCAAACCAACTTGCTACCTTAGCTACTTTGTATGTGAAATGTATCCTTTTCCATGCACTTAGTTGAGATAGTTATCATATTTGAACTAGTTTATCTTGAAGGTCACAAGTCTACCCTAAAGATTTCTAAGTTCATTATCAGCCTTTATCCCAACATCACAACATCAAACTTAAGTCAAAAGTGTTGTTCCAAAATGCTTGCAAAGATCACGCCCCATATCACTCATCTTTTCATCCCACATTATCATCATTTCTCCCAAAAGACTTAGAGTATCCCTTTTACCTAGGTTTGAGTCAACTAGAGAGTTCAAACATTACAAAACTCAACACAACTCTCCTATAGCTAACACCAAATTTATGGTAAAGATGAGATCACAACAAAAGAATCATGGAAAAAGAAAAAGTTACATTTACATCAAGTGATCCAAATCCTTTAGAATTTGATCCTAGAAGTCATGTTACACCATCACAACAACCATCATCTCCTTTAGGAAAATATGAAATTGAAGATGTCACCAATAAACCATTTGAGCTCACTAGAGAAGAACTTTTAGAACATCAACCTTTTGAAAGTATAGCTCTTATCTCCCCAACATTTGTAGCACAAAGTTTAACACAAGATTTCACAACTCCATCACAAGGGCTAAGTCAAACTTAGATACCTAGTCTTGCAACTAGCCTTGCTAAAGATTTTGGTCACACCTTACCATTTGAAAATAGTACACTTGTGGGTACTCTTGAAACTAATCCTCCACCTCCCACCACCATTTGGACACCTACCTTTGGTGCTCCTCCTGTTCTCAAAGATCCAAAACAACTACACACTCTGCTTGAACTTCACTATTCCACCACCACTTTGACATTTTAGGGACACCCTTCTTCATCCACACCTATGAGTACCACAAGTGTACCTACCATCACGCAGAGTGGTACAGACCAAAAATCTCAAAACAAAACACAAGCGCATGTCAATAGCATATCACATAATCAATCCTTAATGCAAGTAGGGACATTTTTATCTAACCCTCTAGTGGGTTCATCCATTCCATCTACCATTACCACCTCATCCACTATCAATCCACCTCAAAAAAATCCCTTGGTTACAAGTTCTATCAATCCCAGAAGTACCTTGATCACGAATCCTTTGTTTACATCTTTTCAAAAAGGTAATCCTCCAAACATAGGACAAGGGAATCTTTTCAATCAATGGACTTGTTACAAATTTTCACCCGCAGGCTCAATCAGGCAAGATAATCATGTGATAGATCTTCGAGAGGCCAAATGGAGCATTCACACAAGGGAAAAAGTCATGAATCTGATCCTAGGTTATAGGAAACTCAGTTTGGAAGCCTGCGTTGTTCAAGTTCGGCATGAAAATTCTCTAAGGAGAAATCGGCAAGACCCAGGAATGTCACGGCGAGTGGAATTCACCTGCAGGTTCCTATCGGCAAGACATCGATCATCATCCCAGTGACAAAAGGTTATGAATATCGGCAAAGGATAAATCCTTTGCCATAAAGTCTCGGCGACTTCTTGAAGTCTCACCGAAAGGAGGCGGCATCGGCAAAGCAGGCGAGCTTCGCTGTAGGGTCTCGCCGAAGTCAAAAGGTCTCTCTGACTCTAAAGGCTCTCGGCGCAGGAGATTAAGGTCGCTAAGAAGTCTTGGCGACCCGGGTATGTCTTGCAGATTGAAGAGGAGTTTGCTGAGATATCTTGGCGAAAAGCACGGGTTTCGGCAAAGGATATTGCCTTCGGAAAAATGTCTTGCCGAAGGATGAAGGTCACACCAAAGATAAAAAGGAGGCCTCGCTAAGAGTTGAAGCCTTCACAGTGATGTCCCAGTGATCAAGAATGTCTTGCCAAAGGCCAGGTGTCTCGCCCAAGGAAAGTAGAGTCGGCATGATGTCTCGGCGACCGGCAAGGGTTTCGTCGACAGTGTTTCATCGGGGAGTTCTCGGCATAAATCTTCCTCTTCGACGATATGTCTTCCCCAAAAGATGGGGTCTTGCCGATAATAAGATGGGCTCGTCCAAAGATTTAAGGCTTGGCGAGAGGTCTTACCGAAACAGCAGTGTCTTGCCAACAGAGAGAAAGGAACTCGTTGAAGGATTTGGCCTTCGGCATAAGGTCTCAGCGACCCGTGGATGTCCTGCCGACCTAGGGGATGTCTTCGATGTAACATTTTGAGGTCGTGGTGAGGTCTTGCTGACCCAAGAGGTCTCATTGAAAGCAAGCTAAGCTCGCCAAGAGTTGAATACTTCGCCTTGAGGTCTCACCGAGATGGAAATGTCTCCCCGACCGAAGAGAAAATAGCTCATCGTCGAAAGATAAGGAGCCTGGCGAGAGGTCTTGCCGACAGGCCAATATCTCGCCGACAACAAAGGTTCTTGCCAAGAGTCTTCCCGAAATGAAGAGTTCGCCGAAGGAAAAGGAATTCTATAAGATGTCTTGGTGAATGAAGGTGGTCTCAATGACGAAAAGCGGGAATCGGCCTGACTAGAAGACCTCGCTATAAATTCTTCCCGACTTGCCAGTGTCTCACCGACAACAAAAGAGATCACCAAGAGTTGAAGCCATCGCCATGAGGTCCCAGTGACCAACTGAAATCTTTCCGAAGGGGAACCAGCTCAGGGAGAAAGATCCAACAAAGTAGAAGGTCTCACCGACCAACAGAGGGTCTCCTTGACATAAAAGACATCGGTGTAGCTTCCAGCCATCGGAGTAGTGTCTTGCCAACATGGTGTGGTCTCAGCGACTAAAGCAGGTATCGGTATGACTGGGGGACCTCGGTATGAAGTCTTCTTGACTTTCCAGAGTCTTTCCGAAAGAAATGAAGAGCTCGGTAGAATGGAGTGTGTTCGGGGTGACATCGATCAACTCCTGCCGAAGATGAAGGGCCTCGGGGTAACGTTTTTCCTTTGGTAAAATGTCTCACTGACACTCGGGTGTCTTGTTGACTGAAGAGGAGCTCAGGGAGATGGAAAAATGAAAAGGAAAAGGAGACAAGAGGAAGCTCGGCGAGAGGTCTCGCCAACCAAAGAAGGATCCGACCAGTATAGAATGAGCCCGAGTAGAAAGATCTGGCATCACTATGAGATCCTGCCGACTCAGTAGTGTCTTGCCGATGTTTTTGAGCGATGACAAAGTTGACTTCGATATAACTTTGGTGGCTCGATAAGAACTCTCGTCGACAATTCCATGATATGCCGATAGCTTCAGAAGGGCATAATCGCATCGGTGAGACACTTTCAGTGTCTCGCCGAGATGCGATTCTGCAGGAGGAGTTTTTGACCGCCCAAAGAGGCTACATGGAGTTTACTCGACCAATCAAAGAGATCTGAAAGCGAGCCATGTCAGTCTAAAGAACATCAATAGGATGAAAAGCAACATGTATCTGTTCTGAGCTCAGGAGCATTCAAAGCACTCAGCCGAAGAGGTTCAAGGCAGACACGATACCGGGAAGTGAATGCAGTGGTTGCAGAAAGATCGGAAGAAGGCTTCTCCAGGAATGTTTTTCTTCACCGACATAGGCAACATGGACACATAGGGTGCAATAATTAATTTCAATCAAAAGATCTAAGGGGCAGATCTTTCTGAGCCCCTGATATTTTGGTAAGCCCTAAGGGGCCGACACATTTGGATATATAAGGCATTTTTTTCCTTTTTGTAAATAGTTCAGATTATACACTCTGAAGAGTTAGTGATTTTTATCAATCCTTTCTCGAAAAATGTATGTTTTGTAACTCAACTGGAATCTGGAATAAAACACAGAGTTTACCTTGGAAGCTACTGTTAATGTTTGTATTACTCTCATTTCTGTATTTTAGACTATGCAAGTTCTTAACTATGTTTTTTTCTAAAGTCTGTATTCATACCTAAGGCTGTGAAATTCATCTTACCTTCCTAAGATATGCATGGAGAGCAAGCCTGTTAAGAATAGTGCATGAGTTTAAAGGGGTTATGTTAAGTAAGTGAAAACACTGATCATTTGCTTTCCAGTGTACATTCTTCCTGTGTCTGTTTCATGATTTCTTATCAACTCGGTGTATCACCATAGTGTAGTTTCATTTGTATGCTTTCTTTCTCCCTTTACCTCTATAGAATTGATAGTTTAGGTGATACCCAAAGGAAGTCGGCCTTCTCTGGAGGTTGACCTCTGTCTGCAAGAAACCCAAATCTTTAGAGGTCATCCAATGTTACACTAAGGTGTTGAACATCAGTTTCAACAAGGGTGCAATTTCAGGAGCTAACAGTTTTTGGCACACCCAATGGGACAGTGAACTAGATTGAACTATTGGTTTGGTATGCAACCAGCAAGTCCCAGGCTTTACAGAAGTCAATTGTGCATACTTGGCGACTCCGTAGAGAGAAAGAATTTCAGAATCAGCGCCTTCTATAGTTTATGAGAAAACTTCAGACAAGGAGCAGCTCAGGTCCTTTCGAATATTTGCAGTTGTCACCACCAAGAAGAAAAGGCAGAGCAATAGGAAGGTGAGAAACAACAATTATCTATTCTAGAAGAAGTCAATCCACTCCTCCATCTGTGAGATCACACATTGTTGTTCCGTCTTTGGTTTCATTTAGAGTACCAACAAATCCTCCTCAACCAGCTCCAATGGCCGTTCCAAGGAATCAACCCTTTGTTGCTTTTAATGGAGGAAGCCCCTTGAATTTGGCACAACACAATGATATTCGAATGGCAGCCTTGAAGAGTCTGCCAACTTTCACTGGGGAAGATCAAACTACCCCAATTGAACACATGTGAGATGTGGCTTCGCTATGTGGAGTACATCACATAACCCAAGAGGATGTTGCAGTGAGATTACTAGCTGCTTCACTGAAGGGAAGAGTTGTGCAATGGTATAGAAGCCTATCAGTTAGTTCAATTGCAACATGGGACGAATTTGGAGACAAGTTGCATAAACAATTTCAAGACAGGTCTGATAACTTGTCTCTATTGGAACAATTGACTACAATTAAGAGGGCTCCACAAGAGCAGATGAATGACTTCAACTTCAGATTTCAGAGAACCTGGGATAGAATCCCTACAATGGTGAGGCCACCTCTAGAATACACATTTTTGTACTTCTTGAGGGCTCTTAACAACGATATAGCTGTTATGATACAATCAATGGGAGGGGTTTCTCTACCAAATGCCTTTGAAATAGCCATTAGAGCTGAAAACAGCTTAATACAAGCCAGTAAACTTGCTCCTAGGCCACCAATGCCTATATTTCCAGAGATTCATGCAAATATTCCCTTGCAGATACCCCCTTTTACACCTTTGCCATTTGTTCTAGCTATTGTAACACAAGAAAATATGGCTTCAAGTTCTCCAAATGAGTTACAGGAGATCAAGAATCTATTGCAGTCTTTTGGTAACAAGCTTGTAAGTTTAGAGAAGCAACAATCTTATAGTAGGCCTTATCAACAATAGAATCTAGGACAACAACAAGCATATCAAGGTAATAGACAACAGTATCAAGGCAATTACCAAGGCTCAAGACAAAATGTTGCTACAAGACCTTTTCAGGCTTACAATCCAGCTCCAATTAGTGCTATCAAAGAGCTTGTTCCTGTTCAAAACAATATGGCTGATGATTATGAGTGGTGTTATCCATGTAATCAGCCACATAATCAAGCTACATGCTCTAATGGCATCATCAATCAAGCTCTTATGGTGCAAAATGTTGTAGGTGTGCAAGATTTGCCTAAGGAGGGGTATCCACAACAGCAGGATCAACCTAGAGATGATTCGACTCTCCTGAATTGGAAAAGAGAAGAATTTTGTGGAGTGAACCTGGATGACACATCTGTTGCTGCTAATACTAGAGCCAAGAAAAGGGATTTCAAGATTGAACAAGCAACAAATAAAGATAAGGGAGCTGCTGGTCCATCAAATCGGCAAGTACCACGCACTTTGCATCAAGGTTATGACACTAGTAAGGAGCAACCTTTACATGCTTCATTCGCAAGTCAAGTGCAACCTGACCATGTTGTTGTAAAGACGTAGCCAAAGGTAAATACATCTGTACCTTTCAACATTGTTGAAAGTATGAAAAAAATGAATGTTTCAATTTCGATGTGGGATTCTTTGGCAATCCTTGGTCAAATCAATTTGTTACAATCAGCTTTATCAAATCCAGTTAGTTTGAATCCTCCAAATGAAGTCTCTTTAGGCCAAACAAAGTCAGTTTTAACCAATGCACCTTTTGATAGTACCACACAGCAAAGTAATGGTATCAAACCCCCTCCTTTCTATGTTTCCTTAATAGTGGGGAATAAATTGGCACACAATTGCATGGTTGATAGCGGGGCTAGCAGTTCGGTAATGCCAAAAAAAATTGCAAACCAACTAGGTTTACAATACCAGCCATTAGAAAAGGGAGTACTTCAATTGGATGGGACAGCAGTGAACACTATAGGTGTTCTTAAAAATCTGAATCTCACACTACATGCCTGTCCCAATTTCTCAATCCCACAAGATGTGTTTGTCATAGATTTGCCTCCATTTTTTGCTCTATGCCTGTCTAGAGACTTCACGGCTAAAATTGGAGGGTATTTATCTTCAGATTGGTCCCATATGCTTTTTAGGACCAGGTATGGTACTAAGGTAACTATAACTTCTGAGTCCCTTGCTAAGGATCACATCGAACCTTATGTGCCATCTGCTATAAATGTTAATTCTATTATTTTAGAGGATACTGAACTTGCTGCAGCACAAGAGTTACAAGCTGTGAGTGTACCTGAGGTACTCCTAAATTTATGGGCAGCTAAGAACATGGTTGATAATCCAAATGAGCGTATTCAAGATGTTGGTCTGGGCAATTATGTATTGCATGAAGCTGGGACAGAAATTCCAAATCTCGAGAGAAGTGCAGAAAGCCAGTTTGAGCAACAAAATAAATTATGGGAGATGTATTTTGATGGTTCAAGAAGCAAAAACGGCGCTGGAGGAGGTGCAATGCTTGTATCTCCGCAGGGTGAGAAGTATTATTCTGCTTTCCGTTTTGCTTTCGCATGCTCTAATAACACTGCTGAATATGAGGGCCTTCTTCAAAGCCTTGAGTGAGCAAGAAAGAGAGGAATAGCCCACTTGAAAGTATATGGGGACAGCGAGTTAATTGTCAATCAAATAATAGGCCTGAATGTTGCAAAAAATGACACACTAAATTCTTATAGGAATAGAGTGTGGAACATGCTTGAGGATTTTGACGCCTTTAGCTTAGTGTCTATTCCAAGGAATCAGAACAAGCATGATGATAGGCTTGCAGCCATTGGGGCACAGTTTGATATTCTAGGTGATGTTAGAAAAGAGAAGGTACAACAGTATGTGAAGGTTGTAGTCAGACCATCAATTCTTGATAACAACATTCACTGTCAAGTTTTTGACAGTGATGAACAAATCCTTTCTTTCTTGCTAGAAGAAGATCAGTTCTTCATGGTGAATCAAGCAAAACTTAAGCAACAGTATGATGATCAAGTCATATAGCTAAAGACAAATAAGTTACCCAAAGGTCTGGTTACCTTAGAGTCGATTTTCAGTACTGATGATCAGCTTAAAAGGGTAAAGCTGGCTTGCAAATCAAAGAAGAGCATTATGAGGAATTGGAGATTTTCAAAGGTAAACTTCTTAAGATAGGAAAAATTTGTTCTCATAGAGATAAACAAGCTTTTGTTGCTTTATGCCAAGAATTTCATGATGTCTTTGTTTGGGAATATTCATATTTGAAAGGGTTTGATCCCCATATTGCTCAGCACACAATTGAGTTAGAACCTAATGCTAAGCTAGTAAGGCAGAAAAAAAGGCCCTTGAATCCTAAGCTTGAGCCCTTAATGATTAAAGAGCTGACCAAATTAGTTGAGGGGGGTATTGTCTTTCCTATTAAGCATACTTCATGGGTTTCTAATCTTGTACCAGTTAGGAAGAAAAATGGTGAGATAAGACTCTGTGTAGACTTCAGGGATCTTAACCGAGAATCTTTGAAAGACCACTACCCGCTGCCCTCCATGGAACAAATCTTGCAAGTAGTTGCTGGTTCTGAAAGATTTTCCCTATTAGATGGTTTTTCAGGGTATAATCAGGTACTGGTTAAAGAGGAAGATCAGTTCAAAACTACTTTTTCCACTAAGTGGGGCACCATGGCATATAAAAGGATGCCTTTTGGTTTGTCTAATGTTGGTGCCACGTTTCAAAGGGCCATGGACATGGCGTTCCAAGGTTTGATCAACAAGATTATACTGATCTATCTAGATGACATTACAGTCTATTCCAAGAGAGCTGATGAACATTTGTCACACCTCAAGCAAGTTTTTGAAAAGTGCAGAGAGTATGGGATATCCCTCAATCCTACAAAAAGTATTTTTGTAGTTCATGAAGGTAAACTTTTAGGCCATATTTTATCAAAAGACGGAGTTTCCATTGATTTTGAAAGAGTTAGAGCCATACTTGAGTTGCCATTACCTAGTCACAAGAAGGGTCTACAAATCTTTTTGGGGCAAATCAACTTTCTGAGAAGGTTCATCCCAGATGTTGCAAACATGTTACAGCCTTTGACAACTATGTTAAAGAAGAATGCGGTTTTCAGTTGGACTGGAGAAGAAAAACACAGTTTTGAAGAAATCAAGGAAGCTTTGGCATCAGCTCTAGCATTGGTAAATCCAGATTTCTCTAAAGACTTCTTTTTGTATGCTTTTGGTAGCAGTAGTTCAATCTCTGCCATGCTGGTCCAGAAAAATAGTGATCACTTAGAACATCCCATAACTTTCTTTAGCCAAGTACTTACTGATTATGAGGAGAGGTACACTTTTGTTGAGAAACATGTTCTTGTCATGATCAGAAGCCTAAAGAATTTTAAGCCTCTAGTTTCAAACAATAAGATTCATATTCTAGTGGCCCACTCAAGTGTGAAGGAATTTTTGTTGAACAAAGATTTGAATGAAAAAAGAGCAGGGTGGGTCACCAAGGTCATGGAGTATGATGTAGATATTAAGATCACCAAATTGGTTAGAGGTAAAGGTCTTTGTGAGCAACTTGCTATAGGGTCAAGTAGTAAAACTGAATTAGAGAAGGATGTTGTCCTTACTAATACAAATGAGTTTCAGAATGCTCAAAATGATGTGCCTGTGGGGATAACTAATTGGGTTCAAGATATGACCCAATTTCTACAAACTGGTGAATGCCCATTAGGATTAAACAGAGCTAAAAGAAGATACTTTAGACTGCAATCCCTACCCTATGTGCTGGTAAATAATGTTCTTTTTAAGAAGGATCTAAATGGTGTTCTATTAAGATGTATTCACAGTGATCAGATTGAAAGGGTACTTCATGAGTTTCATGATGGAGCTGCAGGAGGTCACTTTGCCCCAAGAACTACTACTTGGAAAATAATGAGAGCTAGTTACTACTGGCCCAGCTTGTTCAAAGATGCATATGCCTAGTCAAGAAAGTGTATCAAATGTGCTCTATTTTCAGAAAAGGAAAAGTTGCCTGCTATGCCCCTGCATCCAATTCAAGTGGAGCAGCCCTTCATGAGATGGGGCATTGATTTCATTGGGCCAATAAATCCACCTTCCAGTGTCGGTGACAAGTGGGTGCTCACAGCTATAGACTATCTCACACGGTGGACAAAAGCAATAGCTTTGAAAGAAGCAAAGGAGTCTTCACTTTTAAGCTTCTATGAAGATATAGTCACCAGATTTGGAGTTCCTGACTTTATCATATCTGATAATGCTCTTGCATTTGTGGGATTAAGATTAACTGATTGGGCTGTTAAACATGGCATTCATTTGAATACATCCACAAATTATTACCCTCAGGGTAATGGTTTAGCTGAAAGCACAAATAAGAATCTCATCAGGATTATCAAAAGAATAATGGAGGATAATCAAAGGACCTGGAACACTAAATTAAAGTATGCACTTTGGGAAAATAGAGTGACTCCTAAGAATTCTATTGGTAATTCACCATATATGTTAGTTTATGGCAAAGAGGCTAGATTACCTCTATCTATGGAGCTTCCAGCTCTAGACATTGTTCACCAGTTAGAGATGTTTGAGGGACAGAACCCCATGTCTATGAGGTATGCAGAGCTCATGGAGCTCGAAGAACCATGGGACAAAGCAATGAAAGCTTTGGAGTATCATCAGCTCCAAACAAAAAGAATATTTGACAAGAAGGCTACAAAAAAGGTTTTCAAGATGGGAGATCCCGTGCTGAAATGGGATGTTTTAAAAAGTAGGCCAAACCATCACACCAAGTTTGATAACATGTGGACAGGTCCATTTATTATTAGAGACTAGAAGGAGCACAATGCTTATCAACTGGCTACAACAGAAGGGGAAGTGCTTCCTATCCCAGTTAATGGGTTACACCTTAAGCCCTGTTTTCAAGTCTGATGGAGTTCCTTTATTATACATATTAGTTTAGGTTTATGTTTTCAATAAGTGCTTCTATGCTTCAGGTTAATTATTTTCTATCTCCTGGGTGTTGTGATGGCACAATAAGTTTTCTCTTTCGTTTTCCCCTATTTTGTTTTTGGCAACCTGTTGTGTCCTATGGGTCTCAAGCTAATTGCTACCATGTGCAAAATTGATATTTTTTATTTATTTTCTGAGCCTCTTAATGACTCCATTCCCAATGGACAAGTTTTGGCTACTGGTTTCTATGTTTAGCAGGAAAACATCCAGCTGAGGTTGCCAAAAATGTTACCTAATTTTCACCTGCAGGCTCAATCAGGCAGGATAATCATGTGATAGATCTTCGAGAGGCCAAATGGAGCATTCGCACAAGGGAAAAAGTCATGAATCTGATGTTAGGTTAAAGGAAACTCAGTTTGGAAGCCTGCCTTGTTCAGGTTCGACATGAAAATTCTCTAAGGAGAAATCAGCAAGACCCCAGGAATGTCACGGTGAGAGGAATTCACCTGCAGGTTCCTATCGGCAAGACATCGATCATCGTCCCAGCGACAAAAGGTTATGCATATCAACGAAGGATAAAGCCTTCGCCATAAAGTCTCGGTGACTTCTTGAAGTCTCACCGAAAGGAGGTGGCGTCGGTAAAGTAGGCGAGCTTCATTGTAGGGTCTCGCCGAAGTCAAAAGGTCTCTCCGACTCTAAAGGCTCTCAGTGCAGGAGATTAACATCGCTAAGAAGTCTCGACGACCCGGGTATGTCTTGCCAACTGAAGAGGAGTTCGCTGAGATATCTCGGCGAAAAGCACAGGTTTCGGCAAAGGGTATTGCCTTCGAAAAAATGTCTTGCCGAAGGATGAAGGTCACACCGAAGATAAAAAGGAGGCCTTGCCAAGAGTTGAAGCCTTCGCAGTGATGTCCCGACGATCAAGAATGTCTCACCGAAGGCCGGGGGTCTCACCCAAGGAAAGTCAAGTCGGGTTGATGTCTCGGTGACTGGCAAGGGTTACGCCAACAGTGTTTCATCGGGGAGTTCTCGGCATAAAGCTTCCTCTTCGACGAGAGGTCTTACTGAAACAACAATATCTTGCCAACAGAGAGAAAGGAACTCGCCGAAGGATTTGGCCTTCGACATAAGGTCTCAGTGACCCATGGATGTCTTGCCAACCAGGGGGATGTCTTCGATGTAACATTTTGAGGTAGTGGTGAGGTCTTGCCAACCCAGGAGGTCTCGCTGAAAGCAAGCTAAGCTCACCAAGAGTTGAAGACTTCACCCTGAGGTCTCACCAAGATGGAAATGTCTCCCCGACCGAAGAGAAAATAGCTCATCGCCGAAAGATAAGGAGCCCAGTGAGAGGTCTGGCCGATAGGCCAATGTCTCGCCAACAACAAAGGTTCTCACCAAGAGTCTTCCTGAAATGAAGAGTTCGTCGAAGGAAAAGGAATTCTATAAGATGTCTCGGCGAATGAAGGTGGTCTCAGCAACGAAAAGCGGGAATCGACCTGACTAGAAGACCTCGCTATGAAGTCTTCCCGACTTTCCAGTGTCTCACCGACAACAAAAGAGATCACCAAGAGTTGAAGCCATCGCCATGAGGTCCCAGCGACCAACTGAAGTCTTGCTGAAGGGGAACCAACTCGGGGAGAAAGATCCAAAAAGCAGAAGGTCTCACCGACCAACAGAGGGTCTCCTTGACATAAAAGACATCGGTGTAGCTTCCAGTCGTCGGAGTAGTGTCTTGCCAACATGGTGCGGTATCAGTGACTGAAGCAGGTATCGGTATGACTGGGGGACCTTGCTATGAAGTCTTCTTGACTTGCTAGAGTCTTGTCGAAAGAAATGAAGAGCTCGGTAGAATGGAGTGTGTTCGGGGTGACATCAATCAACTCCTGCCGAAGATGAAGGGCCTTGGGGCAACGTTTTGCCTTCGGTAAAACGTCTCACCAACACTTGGGTGTCTTGCCGACTGAAGAGGAGCTCGAGGAGATGGTGAAATGAAAAGGAAAAGGAGACGAGAGGAAGCTTGGTGAGAGGTCTCGCCGACCGAAGAAGGATCCGATCGATACAGAATGAGCCCGGGTAGAAAGATCCGGCATCACTATGAGATCTTTCCGACACGGTAGTGTCTTGCCAATGTTCTGAGTGATGACAAAGCTGACTTCGATATAACTTTGGTGGCTCAATAAGAACTCTCGTCGACAGTTCCATGATATGCCGATAGCTTTAGAAGGGCATAATCGCATCGGTGAGACACTTTCAGTGTCTCGCCGAGATGCGATTCTGCAGGAGGAGTTTTTGACTACCCAAAGAGGCTGCGTGGAGTTTACTCGAACAATTAGAGAGATTTGAAAGTGAGCCATGTCAGTCTAAAGAACATCAACAGGATGAAAAGCAACGCGTCTCTATTATGAGCTCAGGAGCATTCAAAGCGCTCGACCGAAGAGGTTCAAGGCGGACATGATACCAGGAAGTGAATGCGGTGGTTGTAGAAAGATCGGAAGAAGGCTTCTCCGGGAATGTTTTTCTTCACTGACATAGGCGACATGGACACGCAAGGTGCAACAATTAATTTCAATCAAAAGATCTAAGGGGCAGATCTTTCTGAGCCTCTGATATTTGGTAAGCCCTAAGGGGCCACACATTTGGATATATAAGGCATTTTTTTCCTTTTTGTAAATAGTTCGGATTATACACTCTGAAGAGTTAGTGATTTTTATCAATCCTTTCTCGAAAAATGTATGTTTTTTAACTCAACTAGAATCTGGAATAAAACACAAAGTTTACCTTGGAAGCTACTATTAATGTTTGTATTACTCTCATTTCTGTATTTTAGAGTGTGCAAGTTCTTAACTGTGTTTTTTTCTAAAGTCTGTATTCATACCTAAGGCTTTGAAATTCATCTTTCCTTCCTAAGATATGCATGTAGAGCAAGCCTGTTAAGAATAGTGCATGAGTTTAAAGGGGTTATGTTAAGTGAAAACGTTGATCATTTGCTTTCCAGTGTACGTTCTTCATGTGTCCGTTTCATGATTTCTTATCAACTCGGTGTATCACCATAGTGTAGTTTCATTTGTATGCTTTCTTTCTCCCTTTACCTCTATAGAATTGATAGCTTAGGTGATACCCAAAGGAAGCCGGCCTTCTCAGGAGGTTGACCTCTGTCTGCAAGAAACCAACATCTTTAGTGGTCTTCCAATGTTATACTGAGTCATTGAACATCAGTTTCAAGAAGGGTGTGATTTCAGGAGCTAACAGGACTCAAGGTCCTAGTGTGTCATTTCCATTGCAAAATTTAACATCATCTTTTCCAATAGCTCCCTTTTCTATGCTAATCGATCAGGACCTGAAACATACATTCCTTCATCTCACTCTACCATATTGCAAGGAATGTTGAACCAAGGGAACCCTCCACCTTTCACTATCAATCCACTAACTACTCAAAACATCAATATACCTAATATTTTATAGATGTCGCAACAACCACCTAATCCCACATTGCAAGCACATGCCCTAGCTCTACAACAAGCACAAAAAACTTATCAACAAGTCGTACAACAATAGCTAGGAGCTTTAGCAAAACAACAACAATAAGCACAACAAGCATCCTTAGCACAACAACAACATCAAGCTCAATGAGCAGCCCTAGCACAACAACAACATCAAGCTCAACAAGCAACCCTGGCACAACAACAACAATAAGCGACCATTACACAACAAGCTTAGAAAGTAGCTTTAACAACACAACAAGCCGTACAATATCAAAAATCACAACAACAACAACAACAGTCCCAACAACAAGCCCTAGTGGCACAACAATAGCAAGATCAACAACAAGCCTTACTAGCAACAATACGCCCAACAATAGCAACAAGGATCCTATTATCCTCATGTGAACATCGTCAATCCAAACGCATCAAGAACATATTCATCACTTTCAAAAAATATCACACCTTCATACACCCCATATAACTCATCTCTCATCCCACCATATGTTCCTCCACCTAGTCTACGAGATGATCTAGCATCACAATTGAAAACACTCTCACAAGAAATGCAGGACTTTCGAATGGGCAAGACAAAGAAGCCTCATACACATAACTTGTGTCCTTACCCATTTGATTGAAACATAGCAATGATACCATTCCCTCCTAGTTTTGAAATCCCCAAATATGTCAAATACAATGGGAGAGGAAGTCTTGTTGACCATTTCAAATAATTTAACATCATGTGCATGGAAGTGGCTTATAGCGATTCATATCTAATGTGCCTCTTCCCTCAAAGTTTAACAGGTAATGCTATGGATTGGTTCTCTCATTTTCCTCATGGTATCAATTTTTTTCAAGAAATCACTAAAAAATTCATCGATCACTTATTCAATCTTGACATGGACATTAGTCTAGAAGTGTTGTACACTCTTAAACAAAATCTAGGAGAAACTTTCGAGCTAATTTCTTACAACGATGGAGACAAAGAGCTAGTAAAAGTAAGTGGCCTCTTCTTGACGAACAACAAGTGGGAATCATTATAGCCAACCTTGATCCCAATGTATCATTCCACTTTAAAATGCAATGAATCACAACCTATGACAAGCTTGTTCCAAGAGCCCTTAACATTGAAAGAGCCTCAATCTCACAAGGAAACACTCAAGCTTACAAAGATAACCATCCTTCAACCAATTCAAATGAGAAACCTTGTGTTTGGGCTAAAAACCAAAAACGTAACAAATGATGGTGTGGTAGACGCTAAGGTCATACTAAGTGCTCCTAGACCCAATAACAATCAAGTTGCTAATCCAACCAACTATGCAACAAATGGTACCACCTTAGAACAATCAGATCAATAACACCAACATGCAACCAAGGAAAACCGATAATAGGAACAACTATCTTAAACGCAAGTACACACAGTTATCAGAACCCATAAAAATGATCATGAAGAAATTGGTAGATTCAAATTTGATAACACTTCCTAACTTTGAAAACTACCAAGAACCCCAAGAAAATCCATCCTGGTACAATGAGCATGATCTTTGTGACTTTCATAAAATCAAAGGACATAAAACAACAAACTATATGAAACTCAAGAATATCATCCAAGATGTCATAGAGAACGATACCATATTTGTTGAGGTACCAGTTGGAAACCAAGATCTCAAGATATACAAGACCCCTATGCCTGATCATAACAAAGCTAACAACAATGGAAAAGCTAAGGATTATACCAATGTTCAACATACTTATTCCAATGTAGTTTCCTCCTATGATAGTGTTATCATTGTTGTCACCATCAAAGGAACTATTACAAAATGTGGAGTCACCACACGACATGGAAAAATAACCGTTCAAGGAGCTATCCTAGCTCAATCCAGGACATAGCCTACTTTACCCACATCTAATCTTAGCAAGTACAATCTTGTAGATTAGCTTAAAAAAACCCCCAGTCAGATCTCAATCTTGGAACTCTTAAAGTTATCTCCTGTACACAAGAAAATACTAGAAATTTTTTTGTCTGAGTCATCTGTTCTTGAGAACATTGATACTGATTAGTTTCAAGCTATGGTAGGGCATATCACAAGTCATCTTCTCACCTTCTTCAAGCAAGATTTACCATCTCATAACCATGATTTACACCTTGATGTTGTCATTCATAAAAAAAAGGTCAAAAGAGTCTTGGTAGATGGAGGTGCTAGTCTAAACATTTGTACCATGCAGTTGATCAAGCATCTAGGATATTCAAAAGATACTATTGAGAAGACAAAGAGTACCACCATCAGAGCATATGATGATCAAGAACGAGTATCACAAGGAATCATTTCACTTTTGATCCAAGTTGGACCTCTTATTGCAGAAACTACATGCCTAGTGCTTGATCTTGATCTTCCCTATAACATACTACTTGGTCGACCTTGGATCCATTCTTTGAAATTTGTAGCCTTGAAACCTATCATCAGTGTGTGAAGTTTCCTTTTGAGGGAAGAGAAATCACTATCCATGGAGATCCTGAGCCTTTCTACTATTGCAAGAGCCTTGAAGCAAAGTTTTATAAGATCCCACAAATACCCAAGAATGATGAAGGACCTACACCATCAAGCTCATTTGTTGACCCATCATCTCTAGCCTCTACCAAAGCATCACAAGTACCAGTTGTGAAAATCATACTAGACATCAAAGCAGTGATCCAAGATGATGGTTGTGGAAGCTATAAACTATTGAAAGACACCTTTTTCTTAGGAGAGTTACCTATTTCTCCTCAATCTCACGGGAAACCTACATCTAGCACCAAAGAACTAGAAATAATCAAGATGGCAACTTCTATCTTCACCAATTGGGGAGATTTGAATCAAGAAGATGTCAATGAGAAAGAAATCTCTAAACTTCTATACCAAGATGAACAACTTGTTCACGTTCTTCCAATGGAAGATGAAAACAAAGGTCTACAGCTAATGCAGAGTATGAAGTATAACAAGAATGAGAAGCTAGGACAGAATGACAATGGTTTACTAGAACCCATCGTTCCTAAGAAATGACTAAAAAATCTTGGGTTAGGTTGTACTACTAGCAAGGTCACACATATTGGAAAAGGTATTGCTACTAAACAAGTTGAGGCTTCCTCTTGGTCACCTACATCATGTGATACAACCTTAGATGACTTTCCCCTTGATGTTGCTGACCTATTTGAGAACAACACCCTCTTCATGATATCCATAACATCCTTTGTCTCAAACCACCAACCAACTAAAATATGCCTGGTATACCCGCAACTCATTGACATGGACCAACAAGGACCACTAACTCTAGATTTATTCAAAAACGATGAAGCGATCTCAGAATTCATGGGACTCTGAGAAAACTTATCATGGGAAAATCACAAAGCAGGCTTCGACATAGAGCTCGATACAGGGGCATACTATGGGGAGACGATTGAATCCTTCAGTCACAAAATAAATGAAATGCAATTAACTTGTAGATCCTTGAGTGAAAACCACCTTGTGGCACTCTTTGATCCTAAAATAGTAAAAATAAAGGATGCATCCAATGGTGAAAAACTCTCTAAGGCACCCAAGGATGAAGGATTCAATCTCCCCCTTAATGCAATGCATCCAGAGAAGTCAACAATACTAGCAGAAAAGGCTACTCCAATGAATGTGGGAACAAAAGAATCACCTAAGATCAACTTTTATGTTGAATCCTTGTTGGACGAAGAATCAAAGAACCTTGTAGCATTCCTTAAAAAGAGAAAAGCTAAATTTGAATGTTCATACACAGATATGTCAGACCTTGTTCCAGAAGTGGTTGCACACCACTTAACAATTTATCCCGACACCAAACCAATTAAGACGAAATTAAGAAAGATGCACCATTAGATAGCACTCTTGGTTAAACTGGAACTACAAAAGCTTCTTGATGTTGGATTCATCTGACCGATAGATTATCCTGAGTGGGTTTCAAACCTAGTACCAGTCTCAAAACCCATTGGGGGCATCAAAATATGCACTAATTTCAAAGATTTGAACAAGGCTTGTCCAAAGGATGACTTCCCTCTTCCAAACATTGATCTCATTGTGGATTTAACAGTTGGGCATGAAATTTTGCTGCTCATGGATGGATTTTCAAGCTACAATCAAATCATAATCACCAAATAGGATCAACATAAAACTGCCTTTACTTGTCCATGGGGAACTTATTGCTCGAATGTGATGTCATTTGGGTTGAAGAATGCAGGAGCTACTTATCAAAGAGCAATGAACCTCATCTTTCATGACATGATCCACAAAATGGTTGAAGATTATGTGGACGGTATTTTGGAAAAATCAAAGAAGAGAAGTGAACATATACAAGTCCTAGGACCTATCTTTGACAGACTTAAAGAATACAAGGTATGACTGAATCCAAAAAAGTGTGTGTTCGAGGTCATATCAGGGAAACTTCTTGTCTTCATTGTTTCACAAAGAGGAATAGAAACTGATCTAGTAAAGATAAAATCCATCCTAGACATGGAACCACCACATACATTGAAACATATCATGAGAGGATTACAAGAAAGACTATAGTCCACAGAAGGTTCATCGCTCAGCTATTAGATAAGACTCACCCCTTTTTGCATCTTCTCCGTAAAGGGATAACTTACAAATGGGATGACAAATGTGATAAAGCTTTCCAGTAGATCAAGGATTATCTACTAACACCTCCAGTGCTCATGTCACCGATACTAAGCAAGCCACTAATTTTATACATCTCAACAACACCAACAACACTAGGAGCTCTTTTAGCACAACATGATGAAAACAAAAAAGAAAGAGCCATATACTACATCAACAGAACCTGTGTAGGCTATGAGATGAACTATTCACCCATTGAGAAAGCACTCCTAGCGGTAGTTTTTTCTTAACAAAATTTTAGGCATTACATGTTGTCACACCAAATCAAGCTCATCACAAAAATTGATCCATTAAAATAGTTGTTATCCAAAGCAACCCTCATGGAATGAATGGCTAAATGGGTAATGATCTTAATAGAGTTTGACATAGAGTATGTAGAGTGCAAGGCAATCAAAGGACAAGGGATAGCAGACCAACTAGCAAAAGCACCCATCTATGATGAGAACCCTTTAATATTTGAGTTCCCTGATGAACCAGTAGTCCTTATTAATCTCACAACTTAGTGGAAGATGTAATTTGATGGATTGTTCACCCAACATGGATCAGGAGCTAGCATTCTTTTTATCACCCCTCAAGGTGATTGCATCCCAAAATCATATAGGCTATCATTCCCATGTACCAATAACATTGTTGAGTATGAAGCCTTGATCACAGGTCTCATGATAGCAGTTCCGTGGTAGATACAAGAGATGAAAGTCTATGGAGACTCACAATTGGTTATCAACTAAGTCAATGATGACTATCAAACTAAAGATGACAAGCTCACCCCTTACAAGAAGATGGTGGAGAATCTCAAAGATATTTTTATAGACATAACTTTTGAACAGATTCCCTACATGAAAAATAGAGCAACAAATGGCATGACAACAATTGGATCACTAATAGACATGTTGAACAACATTCTTCAATGTGAATTCTTGGTAGAACAACTTCTCGTACCAACTTTTGAAATCCTTGAATTTGAATTTGTGTGTGTTATTGTTGGTCCTAGATCCTTGTGGTACCATGACATCTTTACTTACCTTACAGAGGAACCCTTCCATCGGATATCACCCTGATCCTTAAAAAGACCTTTGTCAAAAAGGCATCTCGATTTGTGATCCTAGGTGAAACCCTTTACCATCAAAGCATCAAAGTGACATTACTACAATTTCTTAACCAAGAGGAAGCCTTAACTACTTTAACAAAAGTACACGATGGCATATATGGGTCCCATACTAGCGATATGACATTAGCTAAGAAACTATTGAGGATGAGGTACTATTGGCCAACCATGGAAAAAGAAGCTCATTAGTATGTGCAAAAATGCATAGAGAGTCAACATGGGGATCTGATTCATGCTCCAGCTCAAGAGTTACAACCAATGATTATAACATGGCCTTTTTCACAGTGGGGACTTGACCTCATAGGAAAAATCACTCCAACCTCATCCAATAGCCATACGTTTATCATAACTACCATTGATTACTTTACTAAGTGGGTTGAAGCCATTCCTATAACCTACATAATAGGGAAGCAAATAGCCAAGTTTATCCTAAATTACCTAATTTTTTTGTTATGGTACACCACAAACCCTCATCTTAGACAACAAAACACCATTCAAGAATCAAGATGTGAAAGAGTTGTACCAGAGATTCAATATCCAACACCGATTCTCTACCTCGTATTATCCCCAAGGCAATGGCAAAGTAGAAGCAATAAACAAAACTATCCTAAAAATCCTAAAGAAAACAATTAATGAAGTTGGTTGTGACTGGCATCTACAACTAAATCTTGCTCTTTGGGCTTATCGAACCAGTATTCACACACCTACAGGTGCAACCTCTTTCTCCCTTGTCTATGGATCATAAGCTATCTTTCCTATTGAGGTTGAGCTCCCATCATTGTGAGTGTCATTGAAGAATCTGATATCTGAGGAAGAATACAGAGTGTCTCAATTGAATGAGCTAGAAGTCCTGGATGAACGTCATCTTGACACCCTTAATCATTTGCAAGTGTATCAAAAGTGACTAAAACAGAGCTATAACAAGAGAATCAAATGTCGGTCATTCTAGGTAGGTGATCTTGTATTAAAGAAAAATCATAAGAACCTTCCAGATCAAGACAACAAAGGAAAGTTTGAGCCTAATTGGTTGGGTCCCTTTGTCATCAAAGCAAGCTACGGATTAGGAGCATACCAACTGTCAACCCTTGAAGGTGAACCCTTACAGGAGCCAATTAATAGCTTGCATCTCAAAAAAAATTACGCCTAAACATGGTGTAAATCAAAAAATGATCAAAATCAAAAATATGAGAAAAAGGATTGAAAAAGTAAAGAAAAAAATCGTCCTCTAGTGAAAACCACTTCAGTGGCGCTTTGGGAAAGTACCTTGGTGAAAACCTAGCAAACATGCGCCTTTCATAAATAAAACATCTCCATCTATTCTTTGGCTCTTTTGGCCTATCATTCTTTGCATCGCCATTCATCCCTCATTCGCGTCCTTATCATGGCTTGTCACTGTAAGGTATCATGAACTCTTTAGCACTACTTGGCATATTCCCAAGGTCAGTCTATCTTACCTTTATCGAAGTAGGCTAACATGTCACATTGGGGGCATTTCGTTATGCATCACAATCAAGTTCTTGTATATCTTGAGGTAATCGAACATCTTATCAAAAAACAACAAAAAAATTCATAAAACCATATCCAGAATATCCAAAAACATTTGCAAAATCCTATATAGCAAAAATCCAAAAACATTTAGAAAATTGCAAAGGAAAAATCCAAAACATCCATAAAACATCAAAAACCCTAAAAGGTCAAACATAAAAATCCAAAAAACAATGTCCTCTTGTCGAACTACGTTGTCTTTGAGCTTGAACGTAGGCAAGGCCATCATTGATGTGCCCCCAAAACACCCTAGGTCAGTCTTTTAGCAAGTCTGTTGTAATTAACTGTTGTCTCTTGTTTGTTCATATCTTTGTCTTGTAAATGGGTCAAGTCAGTTAAACTATGTGGTCTCTATGTGTATAACGTAGGCAAGGCTAATCTTTGATTAGCCCTCGAGGCCCCTAGGATAGGTCTTTAGGTTAGGTTTTTGGTCAAAACTCAGAAATTCAGAAAACCCCTAAATATTTGGAAAACATCTTAAAAAACACTAAACATCCAAATATTCAAAAAATCCAAAAAAATCAAAGCATCTTGAAAATCCCAAAAACATCCAAATATTTAGAAAGCATAAAAAAATTTCAAAATGGAAAATCCAAAAAACAATAGAAAACATTCAAAAGACCTAAAAATCTTCAAAAACTCAGAAAACCCTAAATAGCCTTAGAAAATCCGAAAATCTTAAACATCCACATAAACTTTCAAAAATCCCAAAAACAACCTCAAAACATCTTCAAAAATACCGAAAACATTCAAATATTCCAAGAAAATCCAAAATTCCATCCATCCCATCTCGCTTTCACCCATAATAAACAATCGACACCTTCAACCTTTGGCGAAATAAGTAGAAAACAAGTATAGCAAGTCATAAATTGCGAACCCAAAAGTCAAAATATAAAGTCTATATCATAGGTAAATGCGTCAGTGAAGTTTATAGCAACGAATCATCTTAGCATCATCATCCCAACATCAAACAACCCTTTGATCAACATGTCCTAGGATGTATCCTTCTTGTGATGGACATCAATATCATATATCACTTTAGTTAAACTTAAACAAGGCAAGAGCTATAGATAACACTGACTGTTTATCTTTGATCTTTTCTTATGATTTATCTTAATGACCCATTCTGAGGACCTCTCGATGATGTCTATCTAAAACAATTTAGAGAGAAAGGAATGGGGCATCGATCATTATCTTTTGTTTGATGTGCTTGTGGATACTCTTGTAAAATAATCTTGGCGCATACTTGCTTAGTTGTGTGTAGGAAGGTCGCGTTGGCATATGGATTTGGGAGATTTTTTTTAGTTACTAGTGTTGTCAATGATGGAAACTGGAGTCAGTAGTGTAGTCCACAGTCTAGAAGCAGTTCCTACTGGCAAGGAAAGTAGAAGACAATATTCTACCGACATAATGCATGAAGAACAGAGTATCCGGTTGGTACGTTGATCTGAATACTTCACCATATCATTATTTTGTTGTGTGGATCCCCAGGGAAGCTTGTCAAGAATGTATGCTACCTGATTGATAAGTTTTACGATATTACATTGATCCATGTACGAGTTTGGAGATTTGGTAGAATGATTTATTGCTTTTTTTCTCATTATGGCCGACCTGTTGTGTATGGCATTTTCTGGATGTATGAGGAGTATGTGTTTAACTATTTCTTATGTTGGGAATTTTGGTTTTGGGTCCCTACTATAGTCTA
This sequence comes from Sequoia sempervirens, assembly GCA_007258455.2. NCBI lineage: Eukaryota > Viridiplantae > Streptophyta > Pinopsida > Cupressales > Cupressaceae > Sequoia > Sequoia sempervirens. The sequence goes on from VDFB02193867.1 coordinate 36,859,995, forward strand.
ACCGACTTGTGTGGGTACGCATTAATTCTAATTGGTGATTTGAGCCGACTTGTGGAAGAATACTATATTTTGTTGCAAGCTAACATATAGAAATAAAATAATTGTTAGCAGATATATAAAAGAGATCGGAAAAACATTTTTTAAAAAGAGAAAAAGGTGTGTGTGGATGTGAAGTATGATGTGGTGAGCAAAAAACTGCAGAACAACTATATGAGCCAATATCAAAAGATCTGTTGAGCGAATTTTTGTTTGAGCAGCAGAAGAACTTTTTGTAGGAAAGCAAAGTAGAGCAGAGCAGAAGTGCGAATTGGATAGAAGGTCTAGAATCTATTTTTAGTGCCTCATTGGAACTAAATTCAAGCATTTACAGATGCTCTATTCTCAGTTCAACATTTTGTTGTATTCTCAAATACCTTGTAAGGCAATGAGCCTTTGCTTTTTGAGCAGTGAGCTCTAGGCAGTGTGCATGAATACAAGTGCATTCCCTTTTTATCATACTTTTAACAGAGTATAATTTTTGGATTAATCTCCACTGTGGTTTTTCCCCTAATAGGGTTTCCATGTAAAAATCTTAGTGTTATGGTGTTCACATTGTCTTATTAATGTGTATGCACGTTTCCTTCTATTTATTTGTTGTGGATGCTATTAAAGATTAATATTGTTGTTGATAGTTCAAGATCTGATTTGAAAGTCAAATATTGTGGAACACTAATTCACCCCCCCTCTCAGTGTTCCTAGTGTCCAACAGGTTGACTATTGTGTATGCTTTGGTTCAATATATTCTAAACTTCTAACTTGCATTCCAATGAGGTTTCCATATGTCAAGGTGTGAACAAGAACTATCCTATCTGCTTATCGAGTCAAAGTCCATTACACTAGATACAACCTCATCCTAGTTATCAATACCTTGATGCATCATGTCTATGTGTTATATCAAACAATAAGGAATGGAAAAAATCCCAATCCCGAAGTGTGAACACCCATCCTGCATTTTCATCCTGCATCTTGCATTCATCTCATCGCCATCTCTAATAAAGTCTCGATGGATCAAGGACTTGTTGGATCTTTTGAAGCAATCATCATCAGCAACGGTCATTCTTTATTCTTCTATCTTCTCTCCACGCTACCCTGGTATCATGACACTCAAAAAAATCATCAATACATCCACCCTGCATCCACAAACCATCAACATACATGTGTCTTATAATCATAGCATATCACATCATACATTTTGCATTATCATTTGAGTTGTGATGAATAATATAGATTTATTATTCTAAGCATCTTAAATCGTTGCATATCATAAGCATTTGCATCCACACATCCCCATATATACATAATCATCATAAAACATGTATAAAAAAATTAAAAAAAAGAAATGCATCCATATCATTTGCATCCATAACACCTGCATATTATAATCATCCAACCATATCATATCATGAAAAGATAATGAAAAAGAACATAACATTGCATCCATCCATAGCATAATCATCGCATATCACATAAGCATAAAATAAAATGCATCCATACATCATGAAATAAATTCAACACATTATAGCATGAATCATATGTATTTGTATCATATATGTATCAAAAAATGTGTCATGCTACAAAATATGGATCAGTATATATAAATCGATGATAAGTACAATATCCACGAGGCTATCAAAATGGAGCTCATGAATGTATATCAATATAAAGAATGGGGAAAAATAAAAAAGTGTTTGTATATCAAGAAGCTAGCCCTGGTGGTTGCTACCCTCTCTAGCCTGCCACTCAAGCTTCTCCTCTGCACGGGGATGCACATCACTATGTTGAGAAAAATCAAGCTATTGAAGAGCCACTAGAACATCCCTGTGATAATGTTGTCTATAGTATGTAGCCTCTGTGATAGCCTCTCTGTACAACCTTGCTAAAAAAATCCAACCACGTTTTGCTGCCACCATGACCTCAATTTGTTGCCGCCTTGCAACCTCCTAATCTCTCTCCATGGTGACATCCTGGACTCTCTGTAAAGTCGCATCTCTCTCTCATGTCACCGCGACCACCTATTGCCAAGCCTGTTCTTGCTCAGCAGTCACAACCAAAACTTGTTGGTGGGCCTGGTCTCGCCCACCTGTCAAAATCTACACCTGTTGTTGCAGCTGCTATATCTGACCATCTCACACATCTGGTGGTGGTGGCGGTATTGGTTGTTGTTGCAATATTGGAGGCTGTTGTCCCACTGGAGGAGCCCCCAGAACCTATCCATCATGGCCATCTTGGCCTCCCTATCCTTTTCCCTTGACACCTCTGCCTCATGGCCTCCCTCTAGGAGGGGCACTTGTCAGATTTGTAATTTGTCGTGGTGGGACGAACCATGCATTGTATGCTGGAGTGGTCTGTGCTATGGGATGACCCTGATCATATGCCCAAGGTTGGGTAACCAATTGGTGGAAACTCTCAACGACCTCTGATTCCAGAATTGTCAGTCCCCATGTGGGAACCTCTCTAACCGATCATGCAAAAATAGCCCTGTAGTCATCATCGGGCCTATCCTATACATCACCAAATTGTCTGGCCACTCTATCAGGAAGGTACCGCTCAATCATGGTGTGCTCTAGACCCTGCTATATATAACAGGTCTGTCTAGTGAAATAAAGCTGTTGTAAATCATCGAACCATGGCGGTGTCTAAAGCCATGGTCGCTAGTGGAATACGGTCATATCATCAATCACCCATCTCCAGTACATGAGCCCAATCTGACTAGTGTGCCTAAGTGTAATGGCACCTCAATATCTCCATACGACGGGATCATCTAGCTCTACATCTGCCATCTATACAATGGGCCAAAGCACTGTAATGTGCTCCCATGCCTAGATGTGAAGAAGAGTAACACCTACACCGAGGGCTCTCCCATCATAGTAAATAAAATCATGCAAATCATGGTATAAAGAGGCCAACATCACAGGCCCCCACGCAAAAAGAGTCCTCCTGTATAACATCTACTGCCATGCCAAACCCCATCTTGGACTGAAAAATTGACCGTGTCTATCCGGAGCCACCAAACCTGAAATGATGGCCGCAACAATCAATTTGAAGGTCAGCACATGACCTCTGTATATCTCTAAATCTATTTGAGGTGTGACCAATGCAATTTGGTCCATCTCCATCACATCTAGACATGCATCAAATCTAGCATCAATGTCGTAGATCACATGATCATCGTGGATAGGTAACCGCAATATCTACCACATGTCCTCTAGGGTCACTGTCACCTCTCCTGTCGGAAGGTGGAAGGGCGAGGTCTCACTGTGCCATCTCTCACACTTAAAGCTATCATCATAGCTAAATGTGTCCTCACAACGGGTGCATATGCGATGTACCACAATTCAATCTCTCCTAGGTTCCCCTGACACAACTTTGATAGGTCACCCAATATCTCCAATACTATCGGCCTGTGCTCTCTTGACATCAATGGCTGGAAAACCTCCTGCACCCACAAAGCACACGAAATTTGGAAATCATCAAAATTTGAAGTTATTTGAAATTTTTGGCTCAAAAATCACAATAGCGTCGTTATATTCAAAACTCAAACAACGACGCCCGATGCATTTCAAATTTCAAATTGATAAAGGTGTCACTAGACAAGTTGGTGTCGCGGTTTAGAATTTGGCCTAACCTAACCCTAACTTTCAAATCAGCAAGTGCATCGCTGTTTAAAATTTAAAACCCTAAATTCAAATTAGAAAAAGTGTTGCCATATACATATGCATCACCATATATCATTTGGGCATCACCGATTGAAGTTTGGGTGTCACTATAAGGCAACACCGCCAAAGTCTAAATTCTAACACCTAATAAATTATGCATCAAAATTTCAAATTTCAAATGATGTTTAATCACATACTGGTGGTCCTGCACTTGGAAGCCGCTGGAACTCATGAACTCGATCAAAGATGTGTCGGCGAAGCTCACGACATGCCATTTCGTCAAAGGGTCAGAGTTCAAATTGCAATAATTTCTTAAGTGTGAATGCACAAATGAATTGAAAATGATCCCTTTTGGCCTATTTAAGCTAGAAAATTAGGGTTTTTTGCCCTAATTTAACCTTATTAATGGGGTTTATTATCATTTTCACCAATATTTCCAATTTGGACATAATTTTGCATCATTTTTTTGTGTTTTTGGCATTATTCTTGCACCTCAGAACCTTTTTGAACCCTTGGTGCAGCTTTTGAACCTTTATCAAGAAATCAACCCAAAATTCAAAATTTATGCCCAATTTCTCGAGGGGGCAGGGAGTCAGTTTTATCCTTCCGTTGGGGCATATAAAAAATTTAAAAAAAATATTTTTTGATTCAAGTAGCATTTTTCATCCGAAAAGTGTTGTTCTTTGAGCTGAAGCAGCATGTACCTCACTTCAAATAGGGGCAAAATATAGACAGAAAAAAATGTCCTAATTGATGTCATACACTTGAAACAAGTTTACTAACATCATTTCCTCTTTATCCATCCACTTTTTTCTTAATTAATTCAATTGGCTTAGCTAATTAATTAATTTCATCATTTTCGTCTATTTGGCCTAATTAATTAAATCAGGTTAATTCACCTCTTTTCGTACTAACACTTCATCCCATTAAATTAAATAAATCAAAGAATTTAATTGAATCTCCTAAGTCATCTATTTAATTAAATAACCCTAAGTTATTTAATTAAATATCATTTCACCCCTCCCCTATTTATTAAATCATCTAATTTAATAAATATCTTTTAATTCCTCTAATTCCCTAATTGCATAAATTAAATCTTGTTCAATTAGCAATTAAACTAATTTTCCTCTAATCAAAGGGAATATTCCCATGGAATATTCTTTATCCTTTTTGCACAATTAAAACTTTTTTTTAATTTATAAATTAACCTTTTTCCTCATCCAAAGGAATATTCTAAGGAATATGCCCTCTCCTCCAATCAACTCACTTGGCTTCTTGAACAAGCTAAAACCTTCAACCTCTTTAGCAAGTTACCTTTGACCTATATGAGTAGTTCAAAAGTGTGTTTGTTTGAGGCAAGTGTGAGCCTTTGATTACCTTTCATCTTGCATTCTCATCCATTGATGAGAATCCATGATCCATGCCTCTCATCTCCTTCATCTTGAACCGTTGATTAAGATTTTTGATCTCAACCTTTCATTCCTCATTTACTCTCCTATAAATAGGTCACTATTTGGAGACAAATGGATCTCCATCTTTTTCAGAGCAAACTTATGATGTTGAAACTCATACATCCATCTTTTATTGCAAACTTATGTTGTTGAATTTACTCACATACTCACTCATCCTTTACTCACATTTTAGCTTGTTTTAGTTCATTTTAGTTGTATAATAGCTTAGAGCATCCATTAATGGCTTCCATGCATCCATCTTAGTTTGTAAATAAATTAGGGTTTTCATCTTTTAGCATAATTTTAGCTTAGATTAGCTTAACAATTGCATAATTAGATCATTTGTAGAATAAAATCATGGTAACTTAACTTGCATCAAGTTCATTTTATCATAGTTTAGGTTTTCACACATCAAACACCATTGTTTCATTGATTCTCTTCCATAGAATCAACTGAAACAAGCTCATTATCATGGGATTGGGAAGGGGTTGTCGGTCCACATCAATGTGACACCAATTCCACAACAAGATAAATTTCGAATGTATTAGAATAGATGTTTTAATAGCTTTCATAATTTAGTATGTTAGGTTTTGATGAAATGTTTAGTTTTAATTTTGTTTGATTGATCTTGTTGAGATTCGAGTATTGGTGGCTCTGCTATGCTTCGATTCTTTAGGGATCAAGCGTAATTCAGCCCATACTGGTATCCTTGCGTCGACAATTCCTTCTCTAAGGTAGTCTACACAAATTAAAATTGGTAAATACGATGGACTAATATGATGGCCACATATGAGAAAGATCTATTCATATGAAAATGACAAGTGGTTTAATCACAATGTTGATGGAAGTGCCTATGACCTAGGGTAAGAAGAATTCATGACAATAACAAGGTGTTGAAAAGTAGAATGCATGACCAAATCATGATGACAATTCATTATTGGAAGTTTCATGATATAGAGGACAATAATTTTCAAGAGATACTAGTAAAAATCTGAGGTCGCAGTCATAAAACCCCAATAATTATGTGCATACAACGATTAGAGGGACTCATAATTGTTGGTGTAAGAGGTTATTGCTGTAAATTGTGTCTTATATTTTGAACCTAAGTAGAAGCATGGGTATAATTAAGAAAGTTATGTAGTCATTAGCATGATAATTCTATAGTGGAGCTCACATGAATGAATAGGACATATCTAAAGGGATAAACCAAGATAGTGTTTCAAATGATAGAAAACCTTATGATATATTGGATAGTGAAAATGAGAAACCAAAGTATAGTTGAAGGTAGTGACAACAAGTTGATCATAGGATTTGACACTCTATGAGACAAGGAGATAGTCTGTAATGTAAGGAAAAAGATAGAGTTGAAGATGAAAGCACATGTTAAAAGCATCATAATAATGAGCCATTGACACATAGTATGGAAATCCGTAGTCCAAAAGAAAGAGAATACCATGGAAAGAAAAGTACCCAATGCTCACTATGATAAAGTAATGATAGAGGAAAAAGTTACAAAGGATGGTTAATAAACAAGTTTTAGTATGAATATGTGAGAAAGTGATCACAGTCATAATGTGAAAAGCGAATGTAAAAGATGACATGATTCACTGAATGAATTTTTAGGGAAAATGAAAGGGATGATAAATTGATAGTCCATAAATGGATAGATCTAGAGAGTAACATTGCAATGGAATTTTAAATGGTTTAGAGCAGTATGTAGGTTTGAGGGTTTTTGTGTCATAGAGATGAGTAGGATTATGAAAGAGGAATTAAGGGCCATGAGTCCTAAGGTTAATAAGAGCAAGATGTTGGAAGGAAATCACATAAAAGATCATAGAAGGGAACAAACTATGGTAAAGGGGTAGTGAACTAGTTTCACTATAAAAAAGAAAAGTCATGAGGATAATCATCTTGAATACACAATTTTATGTATGAAAATCATCAACAAGGATAGTCTCAGGGATATGAAAAAAGAACAAACCTTAGAAGCCTCAGAGGAATGATTGGTAGTGGGCAAGATTTTTAGGTTAAGATAGTAAGATGAAAATGAAAGAATGCATAGTAGTCACAAAAGGGAAGACCTCAAAAGTCATGCCAAGAAAACAAGTGAGTCAATGCGAGAAATAAAAAGCTATGGGAGGTCTTTGGAAAGAGTAAGTCAAAAGGAAAAATACATAGTCAATAAGGGTAGTGAACTATGTAAAAACATGAAAGGACAATGATCATGCCAAAACACAAATTAAAGGATAGTTTTAGACCTACAGTACTATGAAGGACAATAACATGGATGTGGATAGTCTATAAGTTTGTTTTTCCAAGATGGGATAATCTATGGTGAAGAAAGAATATTATAATGACCTTCAAATTCAAAGTAAATTATATCACAAAATTCCATTTCATGGTACATAGTTCATGACATTAGCATAATAGTCCCATGAGAGTCATGAAGGATACTACTCAAGGCTTTAAATTTTCTAAATAGTGGGAAAAGTGATACATGTCTAATGAGATTGAAGAATAAATTTTAGTTTGCAACTTACCTATCTTCTTGATAAGATTACAATACTATGGAATAATCAAGAAATAGTGATAAAGAAAAGTATGAAAACCCAAAGAGACAACCCGCAATCATGTAAAGACATTGGTATTGAATGTGCCAAGAGTGATTTCTAAGCTTAACAGTCATAAAAATGGGTCTACTGCCATTCTAAAAAGATAGTCCTATGCATGTCTTTCATGGATAGTCTAAGAGTGGAGCTATAATCACAATTTTAATGAAAATTTAATGGTCATAGTGGGAAGCCTAAAAGAACATAGTCTTGGAGATAATATAAGTGTGATAGTAAGAAGATAGTATGTGGGCTCCAATATACCTGAAGGACATGCTAAATAATTAAAAGAACAAAGGGTGAAAATATGAGGAAAGGAGGTCTTAATGATGATTACATGTGTCAAAAACTTGTCCTAGAAGTTCTCCCACACCATCCTAAGTATCCTATCCATTTCAAATTGCTCACACATGCCCTAAAAACATGGACATGGAAGTTACAACAATTAAGAAGATTTATTGGACAACTATCTAGACAAGTTGCAACTATATAGGGCAGTTGGAAGGTACAAACAATTGGTTGAGAACATATAGGTGGTAGTTTGACCAATCATCCACCTTTCTATTGGACTAGAGATAATAGTTGCAAGTTTTAGGAAGTTGAGGAGATAAAAGAGGTCAATACCAAACAAGTAACAATTTTTAATGCCACCTTGGAAGCTTTTGAAAGATTCATAATAGGGAAAACAATTTTTAGTGCCCAAGGGGAGTTTTGACTTGTTCAAACTGCTGTGACACATGTCACATGTTCATTTAGGAATTTCTTCTATGCTAAAAGGCATGCCTAGTTTCATTTTAGGTTTAGTTCTTGCATTTTGACAAAGCATTGTAAATTAAAAGAAGTTTCTTTCTAGTCATATTGGTATTGTAACTCGAAGTTTTAGTCTTGATATTGAAAATAAGTATTATAATACTTCATTTTCAAGCATCTTCAATCAAAACAAGTCATCTTTCTGACTATGTATGAAATTGGAAAACATCTTTATCAATAAAAGAACATATTTTCACCTTCATTGATTGGTTTATGTTGTGTGTTGATGAATCTTATGAAATTTTCTTGTGTTTTTATACTAAAACCTCTAAAACATGCATGCCCAAACACCTACGAAACATGTAACTTATTCTTTATGTGTTGGTTATTAGTTAGAAAAAACTTATATTAGTTGACGCAAGTGTGGAAATAAACTCATTTTCCTCCTAAAAAAACATAGATAGATCATATTTTGGAAAAAATAACTCAAAATATAAGGCAAAAAAATAAGGTTGTGTAACATAAAAACATCTTAGGGAAAATAGTTTAAACACTTAGTTTTAAACATTTTGGTGTATCACTATCTATAGTCTAGGTTAAAAACTTTCAGTATTATATCCCTTTTTCATGGCATAAATAAGCATACTAGATTAGGATAAACTCAAAATTAGGAAGCATCAAGGAAACTGACCCTCTTTGGAGGTTGATTTCCATCATCTGAACCCACATTCAGGGGAGATCATTCCATGATTCATGAGGTGGTTGAGTGATTTTATCAGCTGAGTAAGGGTGCACATTTCCATGAAAACAATAATAAACTACATTGAAATATCATAGAAAATGCTAAGTAGTATCCACTCTCTTAACATTTCATTCATCTTTAAAATTGAATGATCATCGACACAAACCATGTGTTCCTTTTATAACCGAAATGTTTTTCTAACCAAATGTTTAATCCTACCTTAAACAATGCTTAAGTGACACTTATCCTAAAAAAATTACCAATTCAAAACATCAATCAAATCACACATACCAAAATCGTATGCTAGATATGTTTGTAGGTTGCAAAATAAATTCACATGACCTCTTGGGAATGCAGCTTTTCAAATCATCTAGGTCTATGAATAGTTAGTGACTTGTCTACTAAACTCTTCATCAAAAAATCACTAACAATCAATAATCTTCATTAGTTTATGCTGATGAGTAGTATAGTTTGCATCTAGTAATATTTTTGACATACAAAAAATTCACCGACAACAATTCACCGATGGAAAATTCACCGCGGCCGAAAATTAACCGCATTAATATTTTTAATAAAATCAAAGTTTTTGAAATATATATTAAAAAATATTAATGCAGTTAATTTTTCGCAGCAGTGAATTGTTGGTAGTGAATTTTACTTGGCGGTGAATTTTCTATCCATGAATTTTTTGATTGCTAGCAGTGAATTTTACTTGGCGGTAAATTTTCTATCCATGAATTTTCTGTGATGGTGAATTGCTGGCGGTGAATTTTCCTTGAGCCAATATTTTTGCATCGGTAAATTTTCTATCCATGAATTTTCTGTGATGGTGAATTGTTGGCGGTGAATTTTCCTTGAGCCAATATTTTTGCATCTTTTATAAAGATATCTATTATCGTCTCTAAAATTATAGCAACTTATCTAATTTTACATAGCGCAAAACTGAGTCAACCTTAACCCCTTGATTCATTGACTTGAAAAGTGTAGGAGTAATATTTTAAAAATTATCTTCCAAGCCACTAATGATTTCATACCACCACTACCATCAAGTATAGATGGTAGATGGCATTCCTCCAATACCTTGAAGTTACTCATTTTCTCATGGAATGTCATCTTCAACTTTCTCTGGTATGCATAAACATCATTCAACAATCCCACTACCTCATGAGTCATGAGTACTTACAATATTATTTGAAGCATCGATATTATACTTGGCACTATCTAGTATTGTATTAATAATTAGCTTCGGGTATCCACGTGCTCAAAAGACAGACATTGTTCATCCTTTGCACCGTTGATGTTGCTATAACAACCCTATGTATCTTAACTTTATTAGATATACAAAATATTCTATGATTGATTAAAAAGGCTACTCATAAGTTTTATGGCATCCTTGATTATTTGAGACTTTATTATAGTCTCAGCTTTCTTATCCATTTTCAACTCCTCCTTCAACCCACTTATTCTGAGTCAAATTATTCATGTCTTGTTCAAACATGTTGGATAAGAGGATGGTTTCCTTGCAGGTTCCTCTATTGACAACTAAGGATGCAACTTGAAGGGAACATGTATCCCCTAATCGCTTGAAAATGAAATCACCACCGAAATCACCAAGGTCTTGAGCTGCATGTGGATTTTCGTATTTTAAGGGAACATCCCAAATCACTGATGTTCTACTTTTGGATTCATATTGTAAAAGATGAATTCGTAGAGAAATCATGAGTATCCCAAATATATATTATGGACAATCTTACAAGAGGCGGTGTGAAATCGCTTGTAATGATCAAACATCTGGTTGATGCTTCCAATGAGAATGAAAGGAAGCAACAGTTGAATGCTCTCAGAGCCGGGTGTTTCAAATGGAAGAAAAATGGAAAAAATATCACAGATCAGAAGGAGGAGCGCACAAGTATCCTTCAGCGTAAGGAAGGCGGCGAAGAAGAGGATATTGATGAATTTTCAGATGCTCTGTCACACACAGAGGCTTGCAGTCTAGCCATGGTGAGTGGTCTAAATAGCAGTGAGGAGGAGGGATTGGACGATAAAGAAGAACAATATTCCACCCGTAATTTTATGATGAAGTGTTTTCTTCCTGCAGCTACGGCATTGGCTTCTAAATCACCCTACCAAACAAACGCACCGACACCTATCAAGGACTCTGGGCAAAGAGGGCCTGTGCCACCCTACTCTCGGCCCCACCTTACCAGACTGGCTTCTGATGAAAGTAGCCGTAGCGTGTGGTGGAATCATCTCCTTGCGTTTAAAGAATGTCTTTTCTTTCTTTCATTCATGACATGATCTTGACCTCAATTTAGATTATCAACTCTTATGGCATAATTTCAACTCATCTCGTATCGTGCCAACTCATCTTCTTTGATTTAGAGTCAATCTTGAAGGAGTGTGCAAATTTGTCTCACATCCTCATCTTAAATTATCATCTTCTTTCACTTAGAATTAAGGTTTGAAGTGTATTTATGCATCCAAATTTCTTCCAACATGATCTCAATCTCATCTCTTAATTTATCAAGCTTTTACACTTAACAAGATTTTATCACTCCCAATTAATTGTGAACCATTCAATTTTACCAATTTATTTAAGACAACTTAAGTCTATCATTCTTTTTCTTCTTGAAAGTAATGCTTTCTTTAGAAATTGTGTATGTTTTGTTGCTTTTACACTTAACAAGACAGTTCACACTAAGATCTTTTTATCAACCATTCAACTTTATCAATTGACTAAATGTCACAAACACTATCATTCTTTATCTTCTTGAAAGTAATTCTTTTTGTAAAACTTATGTATAGTTTATTACTTTTGTACTTAACAAGATTTGATTATTTGAGACTCCCTATAATTCATTCAACTTTACCAATTTACCAAATGTCACATAACACTTTATCATTTTTCTTTTGAATATATATATATATATATATATATAATTGTCTATATACTTACAATTTTATCATTCTTTATTTTTTAAAATAGAAAAGTGAATTAATTATATACAATATATATGTATCGATTTTTTAAATTACATTTCATAATCTATTATAATATAAAAAATAAAACACTTATAAGACTATTTCTTATTGCAATCATATTAATTAACATAAACATTTCAAATCACATTTTCATAATTTATAATTAAAATATTCTTCCTCTTGTCAAAGATGTTTTCTTAACAATAATGTTTGATGGTCTATTTTTCATGGGTAACTTACACATTTCATTACATTCATGAGAAGAGGGCCGTTACATTGGCCACAAGGAGAATAGCGTGGGAAGCCAGATACAGGCAACATAAATTGCTGATGAAATGCAGTCCTCTTACAGGCGGCAACTCCAGAGATTTCGAGCGCAGGCACAGGCAGAGTAATTTCGCCATTCAGGAACTAAGCGAGCGCGTCTCCATTCAGTCGGGAAGGAAAGGGATTTCTCGGATTTCCTGCAGACCGAAGACTTCGGCACTCCAAAAAATTAATTCATAGGAATGAAATCGAACAGGAACAATTTTATTCCGGCCATACCTCACCATGCAAATCTTCTGATTCATCGCCAATCTACTCAAAAGCTTTTTACATATACTCTGATGGAAATAAGAGTTCCCCTGAATTAAAGTCTCCCGGTAATAATAACACCAAGATTGAAGAATACCTTGTGTGTGCGCGTTTCCGCCTCCATTGCCGAAGTCTCCTTCTGAATCGTAGCTTTGCAGGGTAATTCCTCGCCTTACTGGTAACTCCTCAACTGAACAATGAAGACCGAGCGACAGGACCTCGATGATGCAAAGCGGGAAATTTGATGAAAGTTTATCTGATCAGTAGCCTATAAGATAAACATACTCATATTAGGGTTTAAGTAGTTGCTTGCTGTACAAGTACAATCCCAATACAAACAAATTTCAAAGTAAAGTAGTCGACACAGACAGCATAACTTTCGCTTATCTTTCACATCTGTAACAGTAAATTTATTTTGCAAGCATCTGTTATCTTTCACATCTGTTAGTAAAAGATCAAATTAGGTATTTGTGATGGTCTGTAATGAATTATTAGGGCGTGGACACGTCTGAATTGCTTTCCCTGAATTGAATCAAATTTTTCTTGTTGTACCAGTAAATCGGTTGTCATTCATTCTGCCACTTACATTTCACGTACGATGAACAGAAACTTTAGTTAAGCGTACTGGAGAGTAACGTGAATGATACGCAAAGCACTTTGACAAAGGCCGACGATTGTCTCATACGCTTTAGACTGGATTTGACAGTCCATCGGTAAAGGGGAATCTTTTTTCTTAACGATTGTTACGCACTGGTTAGTACTTTTTAAAGTTTTGTATTTTAGCCGTTAGAAATGAAAGGAAATGAATGATTTTAATTAGGGGAGAGGGGTCCATAGTGGAGCCGGGCTCATAGTGGGGATAGAAGTAGTCTTCACTTGGTCTCATAGTGAAGCACTTTAATATTCAATTGCAAAACACTTTTTATCCATAAAATACACACAGTGACAAATTATGTGATGCCACTTCAGCTCACCAATAAAACATGACTTAGTGCGCCACTATCGATCCCTTTTCTTTTGAGCCTTTTTTGGATACCTAAACAAAAAACATGTTGATGTGGGCATCATATTGATGATGTGGCCCTAAAATGAAATATAGAAGCATGTGAGTTGTCAAATAAACTATTGTACAAAATTGGGAGTGATTTGAAATTTCCACGTAGGATTTTGAGAAAGGCGAAGTTAGGGTGCTCCACTATGGGCCCCTCTCCCTTATGTTTTTGCAAGATCAAATGGTTCTTCGAAGATTTGTACAAAACATGGCATCTCTTAAAAGGTTTGACTTTGCAAATCTCTCAAACTCGTTTAATATGTTTTCTTCAAATAATTCTATCATATAACCAATTCAATGTGTTCATATTTGATGCGAATGCATGTATATCTTGGACATTTAAGAATGAAATGTTCTTTCGATGCCACTATTCATGTGGTAAAAAAAATACAATCTCTTTTTTCCCACTTTTTGTTGGGTATGTTCATTTGTGTCTTGCACTTTAACTTATGGGAGTTGATCCTTAGCTAAACAATGGAGATCTTTTTCTTCCATTTGATGTTAGCCTTTATATATATCTTTTCACAATGCTTGTAAGTTGGGTTGAACCATGTAATATAGTGTTGTCTTTTTAGATACTTGTTTTTTTCCTTCATGCATCCTTGATCTAAACTTTTCATTCGCATATTTTTTGTCTTTATTAAGGTTTAAACATTTGTTTAATCTAATGTCCTAGCTATTCATCCATTTGTAATCATGTTTCGCCAATATGTTCTTTTAATACGACTCTTCATCTCTTGTAGCCTTAGGCCACTTGATTTTTTTCTATTTTTTACAAGTAACATAATAATCTAGTCATAATGGCTACCTCTAATTGAAAAATACTATCTCTACAAGGATAATTTCATGGGGAACTAAAGCGTTAATTCTAAAATTGTTTTTTATTAGACAATTTTGGATCTTTTCTATTTGCTTGCATTTCAAACTCTATCTTCCAATCATTGAAACTTCACATTCATACAACACCACTAGTGTGACAAGTGACTTTAATAGGATCTAAGTGGTCTTCCAATTCCATAATTTTTCTTTCCCACATATGCTTTGGAGTGCATAAAGAGCTCTCCAACCTCCTTATATTCTTTTCATCAAACATGTGTTCCAATTGAGTTTGATATGAAAATCTAGGCAAAGATACTTGTATTCTAACACCACTTCAAGAGACTCTCCTTCAAATTACAAGTCAAGATGCTTCTTCATTTCCAATGAGAAATAAAATTGAGTTTGCCAATGTTCACATGGACACTACTTTCGAAAATATCTCTAAAGCTTGTAGATGATCTTAAAAATATTGGGTTGTCTTTGCCATTAGAATTAGGTCATTGGCATAAAGCAAGAGTTTCACCACGTACTTGACCAAGTGGAACCTTCCCCCTCCAAATTTGTTTATCCAATCTTCTATCTTGTTAATGTATAACCCAAATAAAGTTAGGGATAGAGGACAACCTTATTTAACACATATCACTCCCAAAACTTCCAAACAACCCTTCTTGTGTTTTGATTTTAGCCTTGACTTGTATAATCTATGAATCATTTCCTTGTAATGCACTAAAAATCCTAGCTACTCCATTTTTCTCTAGATAATTTTCTCCTTAGCACTATGTCAAGTACTTTATTGATGTTCACAAAGTAGTTATAAACATCCCTTTTTATCCCTAACATTTTCAATTATGTGTCTAAGCAAATCACACAATGATCAATAGTATAGTGTTTAGATCTAAAACTCACTTGCACCTTTTCTCTCTTTCCATGCTCCTCCACCCAATTGTTGATCATATGTTCTATCATACTCCCACAAAGATTTACAAGGAGAAGATTGACCTTTATAGTTTAATAATTTGAGGGAATGTTTACATCTCCACTTTTAAACAGAGGTATGGTTAATTTTGTGGGTAAATGAGGTAAGGGGGTGGAAAATGACCAAAAAGTGAAAGTTATTTATTTCAAAATCAAAGTATGTTATACTTGGCATAAAGATTTGAAGCTATTTTAGAATGTTAACATGGTATAAAAATATGAAATATTTGATTTAAAAATAAAATAAAAATGTAATTTATTCTAATATCCATATGATATAATTTTGCTAAGTAAAGGATTCACAATAGTGACATTTTAAAAAAGACTTTGAAGCCTAAAACATGCACATGTATGGCTCACATAACAAGTAGTAAATAAAAATATTTTTCAAAATTCTTTTATGGATAGATGCGTATGATATTGAATTTTGGTTTGGATTTTTTTCTTTTTAATCAAATATATTGTTCACATTAATTATTTAGTCGGATTAAAGTATAAATATAAAATCCCTCACATGTATAACCTATTGAACATATGTTGTCATTGATGTCAAAGGAGTATTGTCCTTGATGTCAATAGATCAATGAGAATTAAATACAATTGTACTACATTATCAGGGTGTATTTTTGTCATGTTAGGGGTAAAAACACAAACCTGTGTCACACTTTCAGTCAACTTATCAGCACAAATGAATTTAAGTATTTCTAACTAAAAATTAATTTTGGTCAAACATATGATCTAGTAAGATTCATTCTAGCTAAGTTAAATACTTCCACAACTTTTTCAACTAAAATTTTTGGCTAAAAATATATGGAGCACCACTTTGAGTCCAATTTACCAAAAAAATAAAATTATTTGAAAAACTTGAAGTTTCAATAACTCTTACTAATGTAAATAACATTTTTTTTAAAATATAAAAATATCCTTTTGTAGATCCATAAGTGTAGTTTTCAAAAATATATTTATTTTAATAGTTTAATTTTATTTATTTTATATTTTATATTTTTACTAAAAGTAGGTTATCAACACAAAATATTAGGTTGATTACCATGCCAAGGAAAAATACTAAAACTTATTAATTTTTTTTTTTAAAAATATTATGCACTAGATAAATGAATCTATTTCAAGATAGTATATTTTTTTTCCATTTTAGATAGGTATTTAATATGAAAGTTGACATCTAGTGGAAACAATTGTTTTTTGATTCACACACATTTTAATATTTATTTAAAAATATATATTTATCGAAATTGAAAAAAATATATCCATGCACTAAATTTTCAAGTTATAAATACACAAAAAAATTTGAAAGAAGAAAAATAAAATTTACTATAAAAAGTTTGACATCTCATGCAACTTCATGTTTTAGCATTTTATCAATAATTAAATTATAGTGTTAATTTATTAAAAACTAGTTTAAAATATATATAAACATAAAATATGCTAAAAAATACACATTTTACTAGTTTACATCATTTCAAAATTCAAAACATATATGCCACTTTTTAGTGATTCAAGTTTAAAAGTTGGATTAGTGTTGGCCATTTCCTTTATAAAGTGTGACACAACTTTGTTCTTTTACCCTTAGAGCATTTGAGAACAACAAAGAAGACTACATGTAGTATTCTTGAATATCATGCTTGTATCTATTCATGGTAATAGAAGTAATCTGGAAGACTGATCCAGAATGTTTGAGGTTAGTTACCCAAAACAATGAGATTATTCTAGTAGCATGTTTTGATCTAAATTTCTTCATGGATGTGAATTATGTCTTACAGTTTGAAAGGAGAGTTTGTCTACAAATGGTTTCTCTTATTCCAAAGTTTCCAAAACTCATGTTCATCAAGAAATTTTTTTGAAGTGACATAAGGGTCACTATGTTGGTTAATCAACCAAATTGATGTTCTGGATCGATGTGGCAATGACTTGTTGGGTGTGCTTTCAAGAGATAACATGGGAAGGTGAAATAGGTCTAGGTTAAGGTCCTTGAAGGAAGTGCACATCATGTTCCATTGGTGGCAATAAATTTAATTTCGGACTGGCCCATTACATGTTTCATATGAATTTGAATTTAGGTCCACCTTAGCTATTTGTGGATGGTGTTAAGGGATTCATGACTAACATGAAATGGTTTTAATGTAATGGGATATGTATATAATGACTAACCATAATAGTTTAGGTGAGAGTGAGTAAGTGTGCAAGCGAGTGTAAATTCAGTTGATGTAATGTGAGTTACATCTCAATCATTATTTTCTTTCATCAAAAGATCATAAGTTGTATAAGGGAGTGTCTAAAGGAAGATCATACCAGGTGTAAGTTATGTGATTAGCATTGAAGATCTACAAATCTTATCTTTGTAATTTGATAGGACTAGTATCTTACTTATTGAGTTGGTGCTTATATATTTGTATTGGGGATAGGTGTCTCCAGTAGGTTGGTGCCTACAAATATAGCTGGGGATTGGTGTCTCTGGTAGGTTGGTGCCTAATTTTCATGATTGTAAGTTATTTAATATTTATGTGAGGTTGGTTTTGGACAATAGATCAAATCAACTCTTCTCACCATGGTTTTTCTCATTGTGGGTTTCCACATATATCTGGTGTTCATTGTGTTAATATGTGCATATGTTTTGCCTCATTGATACTAGTTTTTTTGGTTCATGTTTGGAGAAGTGACTAATGATAATTGATGTTGAAGTAAAGAGTTTTAAATAGATTTGATATACCTATTCACCCCCTCTTAGTATATTATGTGCCCTTCAATTGGCATCAGAGCTAAGTTCCTTTGAAAAAACTTAACAACTTGAGGTAGATTCAGGATGGCACACTCAGTGGATCAAAAAGGATTGTCTTCAAATAAGGTACCACTCTTTTATGGATCCAATTATGCCTTTTGGAAAGTAAGGATGGAAGCATACCTAATGGCCTTAGGGTTTGAGGTTTGGAAATTAGTTGTGGGTGGATATGAGATCCTTGAACGTCCTCCAAGAGATCAAGTCAGAAAGAAGGCTAGTGAGAATAATGCTAAAGTAAGGAATGCTATTTTATGTGGTTTATCTAACTCTAAGTTTGCAAATATCATGCAGTGTAGGACAACAAAGGAAGTATGGAGTAAGCTACACAACATCTATGAAGGTGATGACAAGGTCATACAAGCAAAGCTTCAAACTCATCAAGGTCAATTTGAAAGTCTAGAAATGAAGGAAGAGGAAAACATTGCTACATTCTTACTCTGGATTGATGACGTTGTCAATTCCATCTGAGGTCTTGATGAAGAACTGAAAGAAGGTATGATTGTGAAAAAGGTAGTCAGATCCCTTCCCTAAAAATTTTATGCAATATTTTCTACTATTAAAGAAGCTAAAGATCTGAATACTCTAATTATGGATGATTTGCATGGAATTTTGACTACCTATGAATTGAGAACAAAAAACGATATTTTTTTAGGGAAAGAGGTTGCATTCAAGGTGTCTGAGAAGTAAGATGATGTAGATTCAAAATATGGATCAGATTTGGAGGAAGCTAACTTTGTTAGAAAGTTACAAAGAGGTTTTGAAAAGTATAAAGGTAAGTTGTCTTTCAATTTTTTTAATTATGGTGAAGTAGGAATTTTTGTGGCTAAGTGTCCACATAAAGAATCTAGCTTTTTGATGCAAATAAAGGGTTCAATTCAACATAATGGAGGCATATTTCACAAAAATGGTTTGATATTTCAACATACTAAACTCTCTTCAACTTGGCATGACCTTGACAAGATTACACACCTCAAATGAGCACAATGGACTCAAAAAGGCTTAATAAACACATGGAATACTTTAAAAAGGGTGTACATGACATATACATGACATAAAAAACTCCATCAAGTCACTCAAGAGATCAGAAGTTACAAACTTGGTTGACCATACAAACGTTCACAATCCCTTCTCATATGCAACATGGCTATGGGTGCTACAAATGCACCCTAAGAGTGGTTTTAAGACCCCAACCTAGTACTGGACACCCAACAAACCTTGAAAATCCAAAATATGATAGGATTAAACCAAAAATATGGTTTCCCAAACCTAATGTCTTCAAACAATGGTGCTTCCACACAAGAGGCAAACCTTCCTATTAACTTTCAAGAAATAAATAGTCCTTTGTAACTTTTGAATAAGACTAGATATCTTGATTGTAAAAAAATATTTGAGTACCCATTTGGCTTATTTAAAACATATCAAATATTTAGGTAGGGTTTTTTTGTAAAGTGTCTTCCAAAAATGAACTACTCGGCTATTCTTAAGGCCTAATTAGGCTTGTATGCAATGGGGTTTTTGGTTCTATACACTCTTGATCACAAACACCCATTCCAAAGGAATGGACATGTCACAAGGTTTTTACATGCTTACTAAAACATTTCCCACTCTTCCCCAAGGGTATTTCATCAAGCCGTTGCTCCTATTGGCTTCAAATGCATCAAAACATGGTAAAAATCAGTCTAGGGCATCACCGTATCATGTGCAAACCTTCACCAAATCTCTTGCAACCTTGGGAAAACATCAAAACACATGTATACAGTTTTTTTTCCAACATGGAATATTTTTCAACAATGCAATAATGAGAAACTCAAATTTTTCTCCTATCAAGCCCCAAAACAAGGGTTTCAAACCGTTTTTGGTAAATTTGCTCTAAAATTCTCAAAACCCAATGAAAATCAATGAGACCAAAATAAAATGAAACTAGATTCAATACCCTAATATCTCCAATTTATTTTAGACCTTTATCTATCTGTACAAGCATGTGCCATTGAGAGGAACAATAAGAAACACAACAAAAACTACAGAAAAATGAATTGTTTATTGCTGCAAACTTCCTCAAAACCTCTCAACAACCTTTACAATGATGGATTCAGGATTTTTATTCCTTTTCAAACTTGTCCCAATTTTTGCAAACCAAAATTTCAACTACTAACCGTTCATCTTCCACCCTATGACAAAATTGCTAAATTGCGCTTGACAACTTTGTGATAATTTGACATTTTTTTACAATATTTGACAAATGATTCCAAAATGACCTTATAAGACCAAAAATAGACTCATACAGGTTCAAAATGGTCTAAATGAACTTATTACAACATCAAAACACCAAAACTAAACCAAATTTAGCAAGATTTCCTCATGGAGGCATGCAATCACTAGGTGCTCCTACACCATACTCCCAAGGAAAATAGAACTCAAGTACTCTTGAGTGAGGAGCTGCAAAAAGATTATGTTTTATCACATCCTTCTCTGGTCTCCAAATTCTACCTTCATCTAGTGTACCCTTCCAATGAACTAGGTACTGAAAACATGCATTATCTCTTGCCCTTTTGAATGGTTGGCATCCAAGTTTTGCACCAACTACAGAGATCTGTCTGATGGATGATCCTTGGCTCCTTCCTCACTTGAAAACATCATTGAACCTACATCAATATTCTACTTCATCTTGAATCTAGGTTTACCCTTCCTTACGGCTGCAATCACAACAAAAAAATAGTGTATCCCATCCTCCTTCCCATCAAATGCATGCTTAAACTTATCGACCTTCCTTAGCAAATCATCCTTAAGATTTTCAACTTTGTTTTCCATCTTTTTTATCTGATATTTTACCCCTATGACTGCTTCTTTATCAGGTTCACTAACCTTTGATGTGATAAAAACTGAAAAACCATTTTTTTCTTTGGAAAATAATAAAGAAAACACCATTTCAGCATACCTTTGAATCCAACCTTGATCCTCCAAAATCAATTCATCCTTGACCTTCAACAAATCAAATCTTGACACCAACTCAATATCATTTCCCTCCAAAATCAAATCATTCTTCATGTTTTTTGTCTTGGTACCTTCAAATTCTAGAATGGCTGCAACCTCCATGCATTCTTCTTCTTCTACTATCATCGCCTCATCTTGCTTGGTTTTTTCACCATATTATTTCATCAACAAAGGTTCTATTGTCTTCACATCTAGTTTTAATGCTCCCACTTGCCTTCTTCTCTGAATAATCTTTTGAATAGGCCATGAGATCTTCCACTTAACTGGTAGATTCCAACTTGGCTCTTGGTTTGCTAATTGTTGCAACTTATCCTTCCATCTCTCTTCCATCCTTTCTCTCATCTCTTTTATTTGTTCCATAGCTTTCCTCAACACTTTTATCTCTTGGTCAATTTCCATTTGTTTTACCTTTTTTTTTCCCCTTCTTTATCTCTTTTTCCTCTTTTTTCCTTTCTTGTTTCCTCTTTTGTGAACCCTGAACCTGCAAATATCTCCTCAACACATCCATTCTTCTCTTTATTCAAGTAAGTCTCTTTCACCTTGCTTCTTCTTGTCTTTGTGACACCTCACCTAGGTTTCCTCTTTTCTTCACTACCTAGTCTCTTGACATCTAGGCTCTTTCTTCAACCTACAAAAAGACAACACACACAAACACACAACCTTCCTTTCCCAAAGTATTCTAGCTCTTATACCAATTGATGTAGAGAAGTGGTTCATTTCAACACAATGGAGGCATATTTCACAAAAATGGGTTGATATTTCAACATACTAAAATCTCTTCAACTTGGCATGACCTTGGCAAGATTACACACCTCAAATGGACACAATGGACTCAAAAAGGCTTAATAAACACATGGAAGACTTTACACAGGGTATACATGACATAACAAACTCCATCAAGTCATTCAAGAGATCAAAAGTTACAAATTTGGTTGATCATACAAACGTTCACAATCCCTTCTCATATGCAACATGGCTATGAGTGCTACAAATGCACCCAAGAGTGGTTTTAAGACCCCAACCTAGTATTGGACCCACAACACACCTTGAACATCCCAAATATGATAGGATTAAACCAAGAAAATGGTTTCCCAAACCTAATGTCTTCAAACAATGGTGGTTCCACACAAGAGACAAACCTTCCTATTAGCTTTCAAGAAATAAATATTCATTTGTAACTTTTCAATAAGACCAGATATCCGAACTATAAAAACATATTTGAGTACACATTTGGCTTCTTTAAAACATATCAAAAATTAATTCAAGTAGGGCTATTTTGTAAAGTGTCTTCCAAAACTGGACTGCTCAGTTGTTCTTAAGGCCTAATTAGGCTTGTATGCAATGAGGTTTTTTGGTTCTATACACTCCTGATCACAACACCTATTCCAAAGGCATGGAAACATCACATAAGTTCTTTACATGCTTACTAAAACATTTCCAACTCTTCCCCAAGGGTATTTCATCAAAACCTCACTCCTATTGGCTTCAAATGCATCAAAACATGATAAAAACCAGTCTAGGGCATCACTGTATCACGTGCAAACCTTCACCAAATCTCCTGCAACCTTGGGAAAATATCAAACACATTTATACAGTCTCTTTTGATAACTTAGAAGATTTTTCAATAGTGCAATAATGAGAAACTCAAAATTTTCTCCTATCAAGCCCCAAAAGAAGGGTTTCAAACTATTTTTGGTAAATTTTCTCTAAAATGCTCAAAACCCAATGAAAATAAATGAGACCAAAAGAAAATAAAACTATATTCAATACCCTAACATCTCCAATTGATTTCATACCTTTATCTATCTATACAAGCACGTTCCATTGAAAGGAACAACAAGAAACATAATAAAAATGTAGAAAAAAGAATTGTTTATTGCTCCAAACTTCCTCAAAACCTCTCAACAACCTTTACAACGATGGATTCATTATTTTTATGCCTTTTCAAACTTGTACCAATTTTTATAAACTAACTTTTCAACTACTAACCGTTCATCTTCCACCCTATGACACAATTGCTAAATTGCACTTGACAACTTTGTGACAATTTGACAATTTTTTACAATATTTGACAAATGATTCCAAAATGACCTTATAATACCCAAAATAGACTCATACAAGTTCAAAATGGTCTAAATGACCTTATTACAACACCAAAAAACCAAAACTAAACCAAATTTAGTAGGATTGCCTCATGGAGGCATGCAATCACTAGGTGCTCTTGCACCACTTTGAATATGTAATTAAAGGACATTTGAAGGGTTTGAAATTTTGATCCTTATTACATTGTAGTGTAAGAGTGAGAATCGATCAAAAGAAGGATCAATAAGTTTTTTATTGTTCCTAGAAGAAATCACTTTTCTATGTGCATGTGATATTGAATAAAATACTTTGATATTTATTTCTAAATCTATGAATTAAGTAAATATCTAGATATTGTCTTTCTTTGGAAATGTGATATCTATTTGTATTCCATTCATTTTATTTCTAGAATACAATGGAATTAAAAATTTGGAGTTATCTACTTGCCACTTGTGTTTCAATCTTTGTGTTGAAACATTAGTGATATTCATTATTTTTTTAATATTTCATATGAAAATTGCATTTATGTCATGGCTATGCACAAATGTTAGTTTTCCTTTCCTACTTTTTGGTTAAAAGTATACCCCGTCTTTAAATTTAAAAATTAAAAGTTTGATCATAAAAGAGAATTGTACCTTATTTAAAATTTAGAGGGAAGTTAATTAATAACCTACCCATGTAACATGCCCATTGTTCTACCTATTAATTTTACTATGTTTTACCTACATGTGAAGAGTTTATGATACTAACACTTAGTCAATAATTTTTTTCTTTTCTAATTGAATAAAAAGATGCACACTTGATACAAAATCATTTCAACTGTCACATTGCATTACAAAGAAACATTACTAGATTCCAAGTAACGAATCCATATTACATAATTTCATGATAATATTTTCCATTTACAATTTCTCAATAATAATAGAGATACATGATTACATACATAGCTTCCATAAGCTAAATGAAACAAAATAAAAAATGGTCTAGATGTCCTTGTTGGCATACATCCTCAAATCTTGGCTTCCAACTGTATGAGGGAGAGCATCACTCAAGTTCTTTTCCACCAACCAAAAACTTATTGTGGTCCCCCACATATCTACCTAGTACTGGTAAGATGGCCCTACCCTTCAACAAAGAGATTGGTTTGGTAACCTTATAATACTAACCTTCTTGAGCATGGTGTTGTGTCCTACAAATCTAGAGCTACCATACATTGGCTACAACCTATATGTATGACTTTCCTTGCCTAGTTTGCATCCATGGATCACAATGAACTGACAGTGTAAACAGTGGCTACTTACACTACTTTGGCCAAGGAATTCAACACCCAATAATTTGAGTATAGGTCATATGTTCACCCACCCTTAGCTCAATTTTGTATTTGACCATTCATACTCTTACACACATAACATACATTCCATTTAAAAAGGTGATGAAATGACATATTGAATAACTAGGATACACCCTTTCCCATGGATTATCCTAACCCTAGGAATAACCAAGCTAACAACCCATGTTCAAAGTTTTGACATTCTTACTAAATTTCAAAGCAACTTCATATCTCATACTTCACAACTTATGCAATATTCATATAATCTTAACTTAGTATAGTTCCTAATAGCAACATAACCATTCAAAATCTAATATATATGATATATGTATATCCAAATAACAAGGTTTCACCAAAACTAGACTCTTTCAAGAATCATGCAAGCTTACCCAAATTAACAAATAAACAAAGTTCATAAAAGCAAACATAACATGAATTAAAATCATTTTTTCCCAAATGAAGGCATTGTTAGAAAAATAACATTCAACATAAAGAATAGAGTGATAGAAATCAACATGCCTAGAATTATAGCCCAACTGATATTTCTGTTTTCCAAGCTCAACCTCCATAATCTCGCTTGCTACTCCTAAACTCAACTTATCTCCAAACTCTAGTCTCTCACCAAAAACTCTCAACAATTGCAAATGTAGAAACAAATTTCCTTCTAACAAAAACTCTCTAAAATATGCTTGCACAGAAAATTATAGCAGAACAATGAATGACGAAATCAAAATGGAAAAGTGTAACCAAAGGTAGTGAGTATGCCTCTATTTATACAAAATATGATAATCTTAATGCTATAATTAAGCTACTAAATCTGCCACCTTCCTATTCCAAATGTGTCGACTAGGCTCAAGAAGAGAGATATGGCTACTTAAAACACTAGTTTGCAAACACATATATAGTCCAACTTCTCTATTAAAGATGATTCACTCTTATCTTGTTGACATCAATGATTAAAACTTAGAAATGAAACCTACATGTTTCCTTATTGCAATCTAAGTTGACTACCTCAACCAACTCATGCAAAATACCAAGTCTCATGCTCTCAAAAGCTATGCGTTGGTTTATGGTGCAACTAAAAAGACTTCTTTTTGTTTCATACTTCCCAGAATATGGCACCAACAATTCATATTTATGCACCCTTTATTCATGCGCAGGTTTGACAAAGTCAACACATTATGAATTTCACTTACTCTTGCAAATGATTTGATTCATATTACTTTATGTGTTAAATGTATTAAGACTCATTCCTCATGCACTATATATGCATGCAACACTTAGCTTTAGCCATTTCATTTTTCATGGAAACACTTTATATATATGTGATATAGTCTATTTCAAAATACTTTTGAATACATGACAATATATCATATATATATATATATATATATTCACATGATTTATTAAATATATTATCTTCCAATCAAATATATATATCAACATATATTAAAATAATTATATATATATTTAAATATATATGTATATTAGTATGTATGTATATACATTTATATTAATGTAATCATAATACATATATATTAATATCTATATATATATATTATATAATATTATTTTTGTTAGCATATTTTTTCTTTTCGGCCTAAATATCTAAATAAACTTGATGCTTCTCAAAGGTTTAGAGTCTTGGTCCAATCTTAAAATCTAAAGGTTATTCAAGTGTCAATATTTGTTAAAAGTGTGTGAAAATTGTTCTAAAAAATCTTATTATCTTGCAAAGGCTACATGCATGAGTTAAAGGAGGGAAGATGTTTTTGGAAAGGTCAAAAAGTTTGAAGAGGGAAACTCCAAGGCTAGGTTATCTTGTTGCCATGAAAGAACATATTGAAGAAAACAAGTGAAGTAGACATGACACATATCAGGGAAAGGATAAAATTTGTTTCCTTTTGAATAGGTCAACCCCCACCAACACAACTTTGAAGAATATGAGAAAGTTTAGGGTTATTTGTTATGTTGCATTGAAGGGATTTACCACGTTGTAGCATGAGATATTCTAGCTCTTTGAGAGTTGAATGAGCATGATACAAAGGTGTTGGAGGGTGTAATGGAGCTCATTAAAAGATATTCATATTGTTGCAGTTGTGTATGCTTTTCCATTATCTTCAGGCTATTATGTGGGTCAATGCTCTTTAATGCAAAACCATCCATGTGGAGGATAAGATAAATGCCAGGTTTGTTTTCTTTTAAAATTCCACCACTAGCCCGATAAATGCTCATGTAGTCTTAGTATTGTATGATTTTGGTGATGTATTTTATGTATTTGTTGGGAAGGCAAATTCATAATATTTTATATGAAATTTTTATGGCAAGAATGGTCAAACTCACTGTCGAACTCAAGTAGTACATGCTTTTTCTTATAAACCTAAGGTTTCAAGATTTGTGTCAAATCAAGTATCCTTTAGCCCTTCATAAAAGGTGTGTTAGGTTTAAAATAGAAGCTTAGTGTTATAGACTCAAACACAGTCACAAATATTAAGACTATGATAATGCCAAAGTTTTTTAATGCATAATATCATCATTCATCGAGGATGGCAGCCAAGAATGATAGTCTTTCAGTAAACAAGGACAATCAAGGAGTGAAAATTTTCAATGAGAATACATAGCCTAACCCAACAAAGAGTATGACAGTAGGTTCAAACATGAGATTACTGTCTATGAGTCATGAAAATCCTATAGAAAGATATTGTGAAGTCACAAGCTTAGTAATGAGGTAGCACTATGAATGGAGTGTGGTTTACGCATTGAAGAATATAGTAGTAGTAATAATGATGGGATGCCAGTCATAAGAAGGATAATGTGTTGATAGTCATATGACAGTCTAAGAGTTAGGGCTACAAGGAAATGAGTTAAAGAGCACAATGATAGCAATGCCACAAGGTATGATGGGTCAGTGTCCTCAATAATCTTAAGCAAAGCAATCAACTGTGTAAATAATGGAGGAATAGATTTTCAAAACATAGAAGGGCTTCCATATTGGATAAGATGAGAACCTTGATAAACTTGTGAGGAAGGATAAGGAGAAGCAATAGGATATTATCATGATGAGTGTTGGAAACTTGATGCACAACGGATAGTGCATTATCTAATGAGCCAAGAAGAATAGTGTTTTGGCCAACATAGAAATTAAGGATAATCATGGCATACAAGAAGACAATCATGATGACTGTTATAACTACATGATAAAAGAGGACAAAGTTTCATAAAGATAAATGACTTGAAAGATAGCCTTAATGACTATAGTATGAATATTTTAGAGACTGAGAATGAAGAAAAAGCATTATGTTGAAACAATGGAAGGATAGTCCTTTATCACAATAAATGGACACTAAGCATCAATCAAGACAGTAGCATGAAAAAAGGATAGATCAAAGGACGAGGTTGGAAGTTATGTGCATGTAAGAAGAGCGTTTTTTCACACAATTACATGACAATCATGAAGCCTATAGTTATATAAAACCTACAACTCAAACAAAGTCATGGAAATGTCTTGACAGTAGTAGAGATCTGTGGCACACTTTAGAATGAAACATGGTGAGAAGATGTTATAAGCACTTTCAAGAGTCTAGGAAAACAAAGAGAACATAAAAGACAAATTCAAAGGTTGTAGGTGGAAATCCATAATTCCAAAGTAGTTATAACAGAGATGGTAATAATTGTTGAAAAGAGGGTTTTCTATTCACTTGAGAGGACAACCACCAAAACCATAGAGGTCATAGAGCATATGATGCAAAAGGAATAAAGGAGGAGCATCCAAGGAAATAATAGAAGTATAAAGAATCACAGAAAAAAAGGGACATGGCAGTTGTTCTCCATGACTATGGTGAAACAACAACAATAGTGATGTTGGAGGATGAATATAGTGGAATGACCTAGTGGTTGTATCCAATGTTGATGCAAATAAATCTATTGAAGACAGTTGAGGAAACCTTGAATAATGCAGTTCTATCTAGGATATTGATGAAGAAAGGAAGTCCCTTGAAGACAAAGAAAAGGACCTAATGTAAGACAACATGAGGTATTCAAGGCAATTGAATTATGTGGCAAGGATTTTAAAAGGTAGAGATAAAGCTCAATGCAAATGACAATCATGTGACATGTGAAAATAACTTTCATAAATATTTGAAAGACACTAAAATATTGCAAGTACAGTAAGGACACTTCAATATGAAGTTTTTTTTTTTTCAAAGATATAATAGTAAGGACAATCATGTGTGGGTATGAGCCAACAAAGGAGGAAAGATAGTATTGTTATATGCTATGAGATTAATAAGATCAAAACCATAGGGTAGTCTTGAGGTTTTCATAATGGGAGAATTGATAGAAGAACAACCATCATATCCCATGTAGTCACTATATGATTGTCACCTTGATAGTACATGACAAGGTAAACTAGTACATATCATAATTTAAGGAGAGCAGTGATCTATCATAACCATTTGTATAGGAGGTACTATGAAGAATGAATGTATAATAAAGGTTGCTTAAAGGATAATTAATGTCAAAGAGCTAAGTATAGTTAGTATCATATGAGAACAAAATAAAATACAAATTTCTATAGGGAATCCAAAAGATGAAAGGATAGGGTGACAATAATGGAATAGGATTGCAGTTGATAGAAGACCTGTGCTGTCATGAAAAAAATTGATACAATTTGGTAATGAGGATTACCCCATCATTGTCTCATTTGCATTGAGAATGAGAGTACTACCACTAATGACTGTTATCTATGTTGTAATTGAGAAGGTCTTCCTTTCTTTTCTAGAACAATTTCAAACTACATTGCTAGTAGGAGAATATGCAACAATAGCTTTACTTCTATTCTTTGGATTGAATTGCACCATTTCTTGCGGTAAAGAATAAGATTTAGAGTAGACGCTTTTACCTACTGTCCAAGGAGCATGGAAAAATTATAGGATAGTAATGAGATTCATATAGCATGACAACATGGAAATGAAGCTTGTGGAGGTTTGTTGCAACTACAGGGGTTTTATCATGGGTTTTTTGTATGAAAAATGGAAAATGATTACAATACAGGCTTACTTTTGAGACCATTACAAAGTATATTTGCAAGGCTACACATATAGCAAATACTGTTATGAGAGCAAAAGGTCATTATCACGTAAAGAAAGAGTCAAGAAGATGTTTATCTTGAAGAGAAGTGATCTCATCAAGGAAAGAGGACAGTCATTTGTGATTCATAGTCTTCAACATTTTGGTAATCCTAGGATCAATACAATCTTTAAAGGGAAGATCTATGAGAATGTTCATGATAATTGAGGATAGTCAAAGGTAGCTTTATAAAGGTCCGGGCTTAGGTTAAAACTTGCAGGTCTAATGACATTCATAAGCAAGGTATGATAGCTCACGTGTGATAAGTGTTGCAGTGGCCAAGCTTGTAAGAATGGTCTATGAATTCTCAAATTTCCTTGAAAGTACTAAATTTGTTTCCTTTTGCTTTTTGCTATACATATGAGGGTAGTAAAAAATATACCAATGAGAAACCAAGTCAATAGAAGGGTTGAGAGGCCTAAAGGATTGTTTTTAGATGTTTTTTCAGTCATTTTAAGCCTATTTAAGAGGCTACATGAGCATATCTAGGAGTTGGGTGAAAGTTGGAGCTGAAAACATATAGTAAGGGGTAGTTTTGAACCCTCAAAGGTAGGCTTTTTTACCTTGCATGAATAGGAACTTTAAAATATCTTTCCAAAGATAACAAGGACATCAAGTAGAGCTTTTCTAGGGATAATTCAGATATTCATGAGTAGTTATGGATAGTTTCAGGAATCTAGGAGGTTCAATGAGATGTCCAACAAGTTGAGGGAATGGAGGGGGAATATCTTGACTCAGTTTGGAGCTTTTCTAAGTATCTTGGAGCTATTTGTGAGGCCTTGATGGTAGAGGAGGTTAAGGGATGACGTTTTCACCACTCAAACAACCTTTTGGAGCAATTTTGGGGGCTAAAAAGTAGGCATATCTATTTTGGACAACCAAAAGGAGTTTGAATCAACCAACTCAAGTAAATACTTGCCTTATGTCTCAAGCACATGTTCCTATTCTTTTGTAAGCTACTAAACAACATAAAGGAAAGCCTATGAGCATATCTTAGTTAGTTCTATTCTCTCTTAGAGCATTTTATTGTAACTTTTATGAGTTCTTTCATGCTAGAGCAACAAATGTAGCTCACTTTCAGACTTGTACACAATTATAAGAACACCTTTTTATCAATAAAATTCAGTTTTTTTTCCTTCTTAATAACCATTTCATTGTGTCTATGAATGATTGATACATATTTCTATGATTTTATGTATAAATACTCAAGTTTGTTGTCTCATTTCAACACCTTTAAGTAGAAATCATGTCTTATACAGGTCATAAGTTATTTCACTAACATTTACACTCTTTATTTGTGAAATATTTATCTAGTCTTCCTTCTAAATTTGTAAACATATCAACTTTCTTATGAAATACTCATGTATAAGCATGCTAAACAATTGAGTTGTGTGAATTTTAGCTAGGTATTTGGGAAATTGTGTGTTAAAATAACATAATAGGTTTGAAGATTGGGGTTGAAAATACCAATATTAGGAGATTTGGCAGGTTAGAAAAAAATAACAAGAAAGTGCAGATTAGTGAAATTGATTATGATAAGGAGTTGTCTAACAACAAAGTTAATAGGAGTGTGGAGGAGTTTGTTGAAGGGCCTCACAACCTTGAAGAATTCAATAAAATGCTTAATGAGAACTCGACTTCCTAATCCTCAGACCTATTGGATGTGGAGTGTGCTAATATTGTGAAGACTGTGGATAAAGGGGAGGAGCTCCTTGTGCTATAGGAGCTGATGGGGAAGATGGAGAAGAAGTTCAGTAGCTTGACCGGGTTAATTGTCAAGTTGGTCCACTGTGTTACTAACACCCTTTTTGTTGTGATGAAGGACGAGATGGATAAGAAGAATGTTGAGGAAGGCCCCGAATGGGTCAGGAATGATGTTATCAATCTCCTCTCTCAGAATTGGGAGAATTCTAGTTAGTCTATTGATGTTGCGTGGTGTATTGTTGGTTGTTAGTCAGTTGTTTTTGTGTTTTTTGGCTAGTTGTTTTTTTTTGTTTTTTGGAATTGATCTTTTTTGGCCCTTGTGGCTCATGGTGTAAAGGGCACAACACCTTGTAAATTTTTCTTACCATATCAAAAAAATAATAGGCTTGAAAACCTTTTTGGTGCATCACCTTAGAAAGAAGTAGGTTCATTTTCAAGTTAATCCTTACTTTTTCCCTCAACAAAGTAGTAGCATAGGTCTAATTAGGTCAAGTTCCAAGAGAACCATCTCACTCTGGAGGTTAACTCCCACATCCTGAGCCCATAATCAGGGGATTTATCCCATGTTTCACTAGTAGATTGAGTTTTTCAACTCGGTAAGGGTGTACTACTTGGTGATAATAGTTTTAATATCCATACTTAAACACATATAGTTACATATTCATCGATTGGCACATATATACAAAATGTGTGTATATATATGTCTTGTATTTCCAATTGATACTCCCTTGTATATGATATATTTGTACATGAATATATGTAAGTACATCTACCTACATATATGCATGCATGTATATTCATATGCATGAATTATTAGAGATATATACATATATACATGTATACATTCTATGTATATACCCATCGATTAATATACAAACATGAATACATGAAAAGAACCTATACTTATCATAAATACTCAATCACATATCCCAAAACAAGAACATTTAAAGACTAACCACAAACCAATACAAAAAATTCCCCAAACCATGACAAAAGATTATTTACTACTTCCTGAACTTATCTTGACTCATCTAGACCAAACTAGGATGTGAGTGTGTGTATGCTCAATTAGGCTCATTAAGGGTTACCAAGCCAAGTTCTTTTCCTGAGTGATACTCTCCCTCTCTTCCAGAGGTTTGAATCTATTCTTGCATCCAACTTAGTGCATCACAATAGTAGTTAACCAATAACATTACATTCATATGCATCACATATTTTCATCTTCTAAACATTTAAAATATCATATTAAATTACACATTCATTCCTCACATTTTCCATCAAGATTCATATACAAAACACAATCATATATTGAATCTCATTTTAACTTAACAAGGTAATAGTAAATAGGTAATAACACAATGGGATGTAACATATTCCCCACTTGTGAATCATCATCCCCGATAATTTTAAGTATCAAACATAAAATATAGACCATAAAAATAAAACATATCAATATTGTTTTAGGAACTTTCAAATTCTATCAAAATATGAGGAAACTTTTGCTTCATCTCAACATAGTCATCCCAAGTGGTAGAATATTTTGCATATTGATCCCACTAGACCTTGCATTGTAGAACCTCTCTATTACATAAGTGAAGCTTACGTATTCTGGTCACCTTGAGAGGCTCGATTGTTACCACTCCTCGATCTTGTACTTTTAAAGAATTACAATCAATAACATGGTTATCCCCTAGCATTTACTTCCTAAGGTACAACACATGAAAGACATTATGCATTCTAGCAAGAGATGGTGGCAAAGCAATTCTATATGCAATAGGGATAACTTCTTCGAGAACCTCAAAATGACCTATGTAACATGGAGCTAGTTTGGATGAATTTACAAAATTTATGGAACCCTTGTGAGGTTTAACTCTTAACAAAACCTTATCCCCTATTGAGAAATGTCTGGGTACCCACTTGGAATCTGCATAACTCTTCTACCTATCATTAGCTTTTGCTAGCCTCTACTTAATAATACCAAATTTCTCCTCCATTTTTGACAACATTTCTAGCCCAAGGCTTATCCTATCCTCTAGCTTATTCCAGCTTATAGGAGTTTGACACTTCCATACAATGCATCAAAGGAAGCCATCTTGATCACAAAATGATAAGAGTTTTTATATGCAAATTCTACCAAAGGTAGGTAATATTCCCACTTGTATTGTTGATCCATGCGATACATTTTGAGTAGATCTTCTAACACTTGGTTCACCCTTTCAATTTTTCCATCATTTTTGAGATGATATGTTGAACTTATGTTCAACTATGTTCCAATAAAGAAAACATGGTTTCCCAGAACCTATATGTCACATGAGCATCCCTATCAAAAATAATATTCTCAAGAACTCCATGTAACCTAAATACCTCTTGAATTTTTTTTGAGCTATAACAGGAGCTCCATCTGTTAGATTCCCTAGATTAAAATGAGCCACCTTTGTAAGCTTATCCACTACTACCAGAATGGTGTTATGCTTATTCCTTGACATTGGAAGACCTTGCACAAAATCCATTCTAATTGATTTCAATTTACTTTCAAGAACTTCATGAGGGTACAAAAGACCTATAGGGTGATGATGCTTTGCCTTTACTCTTTGAAATTCTAAGAAACTTGCTTCAAATCTTGCAACATCCATTTTCATCCCTTTCCAAAAATACAATTGTTTGACATCAGCTAATAACTTGGTTACTCTAGGATGTCTAGAATATGGTGCAATATGAACTTCTTTCCACACTAAATTTCTTAATTCCTCAAAGTTAGGTACATAGATTATTCCTTTTTTAGTGTTGAAAAATGTTGTTGGTGACATTTTCACACTTGTTTGGGCCCTCCTTATAAAATTGAGCTTAATGATGCCTTGACTTAGTGTTGTAATGTGTTTAACACACTCTCATTAGGTCTTGGGCCCTTGTAAAATAAATAAAATTAATGAAACCTTATTTAGGGTGTTGTAAAGTGTTGTAATACACTTTCACACCTTTCTAGGGTTTTATTAATTAATTTGGATTCTTTATACTTTAATTGGCCTAAGTATTTTGCATCCACAAGCCTCATTTAATGCATATTTTTGAGGATAATCCTAACACAAATCAACATCCAATCATAATCCAATTTTTTTTAGGTTGTGTGGCCCATATTTAGTGATATGAGACTCATACACCACCTTGGGCATATGGGTCCCACCTAGGTTTTAGGGCCCCGATCTAGATTTTGAATCATTCTAAGCAATTTTGAAAATGTGTCCCATTATTAATGCCTAATGGAACTCATACGCCATTGTGGGTGTATGAGTCCTGTGTGGTCCAAAATTAAAATTAATTCAAATTCTTGGTGGGATTTTATCCTCCTAGATCTAATGTCGGCTTGTAGTGTTGTAATTTTGAGAAATTTAGCATAATTATGTATAAACACAAGGTTCTTTCACTCATTTTTACCTGAGTTTTGTGAGAGCATTCATAATAGAAAATTTGAGTTCACAAGAGCATTCAAGGGCTGATTATCAAGATTTTTAGAACATTATTCAAGCATCAAGCATTATGTTAAATTCTTCATGCATCATGTTTGTTTTTGAGCTAACAATTGTGATGTAGGATTTCATGCTTCAAGCTAGCATTCAATTCAAGATCTATCACATTCAAGCAAGATTCGAGATCTACATCCATTGGAATCATTTCATACACATTTTCAACACCTTATTTCTATGGTTTTGTGAGTTGTAACATCATATTTTGTTCATTCATCATTCCCTTTTTCTATTTCATTTCATTTCAAGGTTTGATTACCAAAACAAGGTTTGACCAAGGCAAACCCCTTTCCACTAACAAAACAACATTTCCTCCCCTTTAGTGTGTGATTTATAGATTTAGGTTGAAGACACATTGAAGAGAAAGTTTGGATAAAGTTGTCAAAGTGTTCAAAGTTGTCACCTTGCATTGAAGATCATCGAAAGACTTCTACAAGTTGTAAATTAGGGTTTCAGATCCAAAAATCAATTGGAAAGGACAAAGAAAACAAAGAGGAGAAGATTGAGACTTTGAAGCTTCAGAAAACCCTAACTAGATTGATATGCTAGTTCTAGCATATGAGTCCCAGTTTAGGTCATTTTTCAAGTTTTTGCAGTTTTAGAAACCCTTTTTTCTAGATTTTAGTTTTTGCCCAGAAACCCTAATCTGGGACTAAATCACCCACAATGATATATGAGTCCCAACGAGATCTAAAATTAGTGTTTTCAACATTTTAGGCCTTCATCTAGTCATTTTCATATTTCTAGGTGCACACATTTCATCTTGTAGCTTTCTATTTTGATTTACATGTATTTTTAAGTCATTTAGTGAAAGATTGCATTGCATTAGGTTTAGGAATTTTATCTTGCATTTCATTTACCTTTCCAAGGCCTATATTGGTGGTGAACCCCTCATAAGTTTATAATCATACCATAGGACAACCCTATTGCAAAATCTCTTTCTCCTTTGCATACTTGAGGTTGAGATCTCTAGGGTTTGTCCTTGAATGAGAGTGTTTGGATTTTGTTATTCTATCTCTGAAGCATAGAATCAAACAAAATTCTACGTTTCATTTTGGTGAACCTACATTTAGAACATCATAATTCTCATTTGGAGTACATTATCATCCTAGATCTTGCTTGCATTAACATTGCATGAGGATTTGCATTAGTTAATTGACATTTTAGGGTTTGTAAATCTTGCATTAGTGAAAGTGCATATAGGTTGCATTTTTGCATCTCATATCATTGAAACTCATGATATAAAATCTATATTTTCATTTAGTTTATAGATCATACAACATAAAAAGCATAAAATATCACTTGAAACTTTCTAATTTTTTTGAAAAAAACCGTCACTAGGACTCATATGCCCCTCTAGTGATTTAGTCCTAGTGTAGATTCTGAACCACATTTTCTAGAATTTAAAACTCTATTTTTGTGCTCCTATTTGTTGTTGATAACTTTCTATTTCAGTTTGTAGGCTTTCTATTTCATTCAATTCATTGCATCTAGTATAATTTGGTTCATCGTGTGCATTGCTTGAATTCAAAAAATGCATCTAGAACATTTCATTTCACATTATTGCATAGTTTATAATATGAAATTTGCATTACATTTCATCATGGATAGGTGCTTTGGAAAACTATGGATGTCCTTGAAGTCCTTAGTGGATGTGTCAACTCATGCTTTTTGAAATAACCCTGATGAAATTGAACTTACTCATGCTCACTCAACTCCTAATGCAGGCCCTCCTCGTGATGTTGACATCATTGGAGAAGATGATGACAACATGAATAAATTCCCAAATGATTTTCTTAACAACCTTGAAGTTAATGCATCCTTTTATCCATCAATGAAACAACCAACACCCCCTATAATACCACCACTTGATACATTTGGTTACATACATCCTGAAACTGAGACAAGAATTGAACCTAAGTTTCCTACAATAGGTGAACCTAGTTCCTATAAGCAAGCAAACACTCAACCATTCTATGTTAACAAAAAGTGACAGACACTCCCATCAACCTAGAAGAGACATATGGAAAAGGATTCACAATCTTGAGTAAACAAGGATGTGATACAACAAGTGAACATTAAATTCATCAAATTTTAGAGCAAATTCCAATTGAAAATACAAAAGGATTAGGATATCAAGATCCTCCTCCTAATATGAATGTCCTCCTTCCTAAAGAACAACCAATGATTCATAATGATGATAAGGATGAAAGGATCATCTTAGGTCCTCCTCATCAACATTCAATTCGAGAAATTGGTGAATCTAGCAAGCGCAAAAGACTTACAAATTAAAAAAAATACAATTCCCTTACCCACCAACTGATATTGAAAGGAACTTGTAGATACCTTTACATAGAGGACTGATTACATTACCTCCCATAAGAGAAGACTAAAAACCAAATCCTAAGAACACAAACACATCACATTGTCAATATCATAGAGTTCTTGGACATAGTATCGATGAGTGTAGTGACTTACAACAAATATTTAAAAAGCTTGATATCATAGAAATAGTCCCTTAAAGTGGTACCCTTTCTCTCCTTGTCATGTAATAGTTGTAAAATATTCAATTCTCACCACTACATGATCCTTCCCATCACCTACCTTGGCTCATTCTTCTCCTACACATACTAGGTGCAAGAATTAGATGGCCTTATCCTAGTAATGCATTTGTTGTTGTCCCTTTGGCTAGTTGTCCACCTTTAGTATTCAATGAACATGATTGGGTTGCAGACGAACTGATTTAGGTTGACTTGCATGTGCCTTAATATTCTTTTGCATTATTTATTTTTCATTGTCTTTGGTGTGATTCCAT
The DNA here is from genome assembly GCA_007258455.2 of Sequoia sempervirens. Taxonomy (NCBI): domain Eukaryota; kingdom Viridiplantae; phylum Streptophyta; class Pinopsida; order Cupressales; family Cupressaceae; genus Sequoia; species Sequoia sempervirens. The sequence continues at coordinate 36,898,009 of VDFB02193867.1, forward strand.
GTGCGTGATGTGATCCCCTGTGCTGTTCTATTTGATGGTCTCTCTCTTTGTGACATTCCTGTATTTGTACCTTCATTTTTCTCTATGTTGTAAATCTTTATCTTTTCCTTTATCTTTTCTTTGTCTTTTGTTTTCGTTTTGGGGATGACGCAAGGCGTCGAGACATTCATGTCTCTTCCATGTTGACCCAAAAGCTTTTTCCTTTTATCTTTTCATTGGTATTGTGTTTTTATTTTGGGGATGATGCAAGGCATCAAGAAATTCATGTTTCTTCCATGTTGACCCAAAAGGATTTTTCTTTTTTTTTTTCGCTCTCTTTGTGTCATTCTTCAAGTTCTATGAGTATTTTGGGAATGATAATAGTTTTGAGCTCTCTAAAAACATTGTAGTAAGAACATATTAAACCCCAATCCATAGATCCCTCATGTGTTTGGAGTTTCATTTTGGGGGAAACCCCTCTCTTTCCCTTTCTTTTGCATGAAATAGCTTTATTTGGAAACATATGACTTGGCATAGGGCTTTCCAAGTTAGCTCTCATGTATTGTTTATTGTTAGAATTTATCATTTTCTACTTTAAAGTAATTGCTCATGGCATGGTGTTTAGCAATTTATTTAAAGTGTGGGCATACATTGGCATTATTATTTTGCATTTCATGTTTCATGGTGTAGTCTTCTTGCTTCACGCAATGCGTCTTTCACTTTGTGGATGACATTGGGTGTGATGTCCCTCAAGAGTGTGATCTCTCTCAACATATTATATTCCTCTTGGTGGCTTGATGTGACACACTGCATCCCCTAATTTGTGAATCTTCTATTCTTTGATTGGTCCTCTCTTGGAGACAATAGGTACAATTTCCCCTAATTTAAGACCTCACATGAACTAAGAAAGACTCCTTTGAACATTCTTTACATTTTGCATTTACCAAAATTTCGGTTATATGGCCACGTTGTATAATACATTTTGCATTCCCGTGGAGCGATCTTGTTTGTTCATGAGTTCCAAGCATACAGAGCTTTGCTTGTCTCATGAAACCCGAAGTTCATTGTTTTTTCATGAGTTCCAAGCATACGAAGCTTTTCTTGCCTCATTCAGCTCAAAGTTCATTATTGTGTGGCACATTATCAATGTATTACGAGGTATAACTTTGGTATGGTTTGATGGGAAGGCCAACCGAGGCATGATTTTACCATAGCCACTCGAGTGTGTGTGTGAGTGCATTTTGGCCATGTGTGTATGTGTCTCACCTCTTCAGATTACTCACCCAACAGACAACGTAGAGTTTCCTTGCCTCAAAGTGAGCGTGCATTTTTTGGAAAAACAAACTAGATCTGATCCACATCGTGATGGACAAACGGTTGAAGCTTGATCCCCCCTTTTTGTCTTATTTTTCTTTTCTCTTTGTCTTTGGTAGTGTATGCTTGTGCCTTAGTGATGCTCTTTATATCATTTTTCATGTGTTCTTTTGTGCCTATGTTGGTTTTCCATGGGATCTTGGTCCTGGGGGCTTGATCACCCCTCTTGATCGTTGTCATCCTATCTCACCGACATTGGTGCACTTGGACCCCTCTTGATGTGTGTTGGTCTTCTTTAGTGTGAATTAAAAGAAAGTTCCTCTCACTAAAGTGGGGGCTAAATGTAGTGTCAAAAAATGTCATTGGTGACATTTTCACACTTGTTTGGGCCCTCCTTATAAAATGGAGCTTAATGATGCCTTGACTTTGTTATAATGTGTTTAACACACTCACATTAGGTCTTGGGCCCTTGTAAACTATAAAAACTTAATCACATCTTATTTAGGGTGTTGTAAAGTGTTTTAATACACTTTCACACTTTTCTATGTGTTTATTAATTAATTGGGCTTATTTATGCTTTAATTGGCTTTATTTTGCATCCACAAGCCTCATTTAATGCATATTTTCAAGGATAATCCTGGCACAAATCAGCATCGAATCATAATTTAGATGTTTTTAGGTTGTGTGGCCTAGATTTGGTGATTTGGGACTCATACACCACCTTGGGAATATGGGTCCCACCTAGGTTTTATGGCCCTGATTTGGATTTTCCATCATTCTAAGAAATTTTAAAAATGTGTCCCATAATTAATGCCTAATGGGACTCATACACCACCTTGGGCATATAAGTTTGATGTTGTCCAAAAGTAAAATTAATTCAAATTCTTGGCAAGATTTTATCCTCCTAGATTTGATGTCGGCTTGTAGTTTTGTAATTTTGAGAAATTTGGCATAATTAAGTATAAATACAAGGTTCATTCACTTATTTTCACCTAAGACTTTTGTGAGAGCATTCATAATAGAAAATTTGAGTTCACAAGATCATTCAAGTGTTTGAAAAAATATTCAAGAGCATTCAAGGGCTGATTATCAAGTGTTTTAGAGCATTATTCAAGCATCAAGCATCATGTAAAAGTCTTCATGCATCATGTTTATTTTTGAGGTAACAATTGTGTTGTAGGTTTTCATGATTCAAGATAGCATTCAATTCAAGGTCTATCAGATTCAAGCGAGAGTAAAGATCTACATCCATTGGAACCATTTCCTACATGTTTGTAGCACCTTATTGCTAGGGTTTGGTGAGTTGCAACATCTTATGTTTTCATTCATCATTCTCTTTTCCTATTTCATTTCATTTCAAGGTTTGATTACCAGAATGGGGTTTGACCATGGCAAACCCATTTCCACTAATAAGACAACATTTTTCCCTCTCTTTAGTGTGTGATTTGAAAATCTAGGTTGAAGACACATTGAAGAGTAAGTTTGGATAAAGTTGTCAAAGTGTTCAAAGTTGTCACCTTGCATTGAAGATCATTGGAAGACTTCTACATGTAGCAAATCAGGGTTTTGGATTTAGAAATCAATTGGAAAGGAAAAAGAAAACAAAGAGGAGAAGATTCAGACTTTGAAGCTTCTGAAAGCCCTAACTAGACTGATACACCAGTTCTGGTGTATGAGTCCCAGTTTAGGTCATTTTTTAGGTTTTTATAGTTTTAGACACCCTTTTGCTAGATTTCAGTTCCTACCCACAAACCCTAATCTAGGACTAAATCGCCCATACTGGTGTATGAGTCCCAGTAGGCTTTAAAATCAGTGTTTTCAACATTTCAAGCCTTCATCTAGTCATTTTTAGATTTTCAGGTGCACACATTTCATCTTGTAGCTTTTTGTTTTGATTTACATGCATTTTTAGGTCATTTAGTGAAAGATTGCATTGCATTTCATTTTTTTTACATGCCCTAGCTTGGTGGTGAACCCCTCATTAGTTTATAATTAGACCCTAGGAAAACCCTATTGCAAAATCTCTTCCTCCTTTGCATACTTGAGGTTGATATCTCTAGGGTTTGTCCTTGAATGAGAGTGTTTGGATTTTGTTATTATATCTCCCAAGCATAGAACCAAACAAAATTCTACCTTTCACCATTAAACCCTAATAAACAATCAAGCTCAAAGTGAAATACTTCATACCTTGGGTCTTGCAGATTATCTGAGAGTGCTTGCTTTACTTGATCATAATACTCGTCACCTTATATTTTTGCAACAGTTGACCCTTGAAATCAGTTTGAATTGATATCATCGAGGAGATATGCCTCCTATGACTTAGGGCATCAACAACCTGATTTTCCTTTCCCTTGATATAGTTGATGTTAAAATTATAATTTGATATCAATTCCAACCATCTCCTTTTTTGTGCGTTCAGATTAGCTTGGGTAAACAAATACTTTAGATCATGATGGTCAGTCTTTAGTTCAAAAGGTTTCCCCAACAGATAGTACATCTCCATATCTATAATGCATGGACAATTGTTGTGAATTCCAAATTGTGCGAAGCATAATTTTTCTTGTAAGGTTTAATCTTCCTTGACTCATAGTTTATGAATTATCCATACTACATCAATATTCCACCCAAACCTTCTCCTGAAGCACATGTGATGAGAATAAGATTGCCATTTAGATCGGGTACCTTCAATAAAGGAGTTGTGGTCAAATTCTCCTTGATTTGGTCAAATGTTGCTTGACATTTCTCAAACCATTCAAACTTCTTCCCTTTTCTTTGCAAGTAGGTAATGGGAAAAGCTGTTATAGAAAAGTTTGCAAAAAAATTTCAATAGTAACCAGCCAAACCCATAAAACTTCTAACTTCTGACACATTCTTAGGAACTAGCCAATCAAGCACTACTTTTATTTTTGCTGGATCAACAAAAATCACATCCACTAAAATCACATGAGCCAAATACTACACTTCCTTCTAAAAGAAGGCACACTTAGAGATTTTCCCATACAACTTATGCTCTCTTAATCGTTGGAGAACAATCTCTGGATGTTGGAGATGTTCCTCTCCATTTTTGGAGTAGATAAGAATATCATCCAAGAAGACCAACATAAACTTATCCAAGCAGTCCCTAAATACATTATTCATTAGGTTCATGAATGTTGCAGGTGCATTCGTTAGTCCAAATGGTAGGACCATGAACTCGTAATGACCATACCTAGTCCTAAAAGTTGTTTTGAAAACATTTTTCCTCATCCTTGATCCTCAGTTGATGATAACCTGATCGTAGATCAATTTTTTAAAACACTGCCACTCCTCACATTTGATCAAAGAGATCATCGATACGTGGTAACAAATGAATATTCTTTATTGTTTCCTTGTTAATAAAATGATAATCAATGCACAAGTGCGATGTACCATCTTTCTTTTTTATGAAGAACACTGGTGCTCCCCAAGGTGAAATACCGAGTCTTAAATTAGTCCCTTGAACAAAAATTCCTCCAATTGAGATAAATTAGCTCGATTTTCTATTTGACCATTCTGTGACATATATTTTAGGAACCCGAAAAGCTAGCTCTCTTCCTAAGATTTTTCACCTAGAAAGAGAGAGATTTAGGGTTCTAAAATGCTTATGCACATTCAAATTAGGATTTATGCAATGTGATGTTGTGTAAATGAACTAAAATAAATTCAATTGACTAATTGAAATGGTCTAAAATGAAAAAGTGCAATTTAAGCTATGTTTGAAAACACACCAGGTGATATGCAAACAACTATGAAAGATGAAGAAATTGAAAGAAATATGCAGAACAAAAGGTACAAGGTCAAATTTGAGTGCACCTGGATGTTGTGTGAGTTTTCTGGAATGTCTGAAATGCTGATGATTTTTTATTATTTTTCACAGTGGGACTCATTCACCAAGGGTGGCGAATCAATCCTCCTATTGAAAAATTGTCGGGAACTGATTTCTAATAGTTGTGAGTTGCTTTCTAACAAAATGTAGATTTTCAGATCTCAAGTGGGACTCATTCGCCAAGGGTGGTGAATCAGTCCTCGCTAATATTTTTGGAAAATCAAGAGACAACACTGCTACTCCAAATCTGGCAATGTCTGAATATTAGGTTGTCGGGGTCAATTCTGCAAACAACAGACATAAAACACTCAAAATGCTTGAAAAGATGATAAGTTGACCTAAAGAGCCTAGTTGAATTGAATTCCACTTTTCAACACCTTTAAACCTGTTAAATCTACAAAACAAAGCTACAAATACACATGCACAAAGGGGAAAAATGTTGGAGGGTTAGTGAATAGGGGTTTTCCTTGGTCAAACCCCACTTTGGTAATCAAACCCAATTGAAATGAATGAAATGTAAAGGAAATGATAAATGAATAACATGCAAGTATTACAAACTTACCAAATGCTTGAATATACAAATCCAAAGTGATGTCAATGGCTACTCCAAAGTGCTTGAATGACTTAGAAGATTGCTTGAATGTGTTAGGAGATTGAATACTTGAATGAGGAGATGTAAAATGAGGTTAAAATCACATATTTATACAAATCTTGTGCCTTACTATCCATTCATATCTCATCACAGGCTGACATGAAGTGAATTTGAGTAAAATTCTGAAAGAAATTTTGAAATATTTTGAATTTGGGGCCAAGGGGGACTCATTCGCCACCCTTCGCGAATGAGTCACACTTGGGACCCAAAACCAAGTGTCGGGAATAATGTTTTGTTTAATTTTGTTTGTTGGGATAGGACCCAAAAATACACTTAATATAAGCATATGAGGCTAGAAAGAGACAAAATAAATTATGAGAAGGGTGTAAATAGTGAAAATATGCCTAGAAAAGTGTGAAATCTTGTTACAAGACTTTACAACACTTCAAAATAGGACTTGTTGATGAATGAAAAGGCTATTTTTAGGTGAATTGCATTAAATAGAGTCTAGAAGAATGTAGAAATGTCTTACAACACTTCACAAAACCTTCACAAGATGTCATTCTTTGAATTTTAGCACTAAAATAAGCATGTTCAAGCCAAGATACATCATAAAACTATAACACTATGGAACAAGACCTAAAAGACCATGAAAATGACAAGGGTCCATTTTTTGATAGCACATTTAGCCCACACTTTAGTGAGAGAAACTTGCTTCCAAACACTAAAGTAGCCATGAACATCGAGAAAAGGGTTCAAATGCACTTACGTTAGCAAGATGGAATACTAAATAAAAGAGGGATGATCAAGCCCCTAGGATGAAGATCCCATGAAAAATTGAACATAAGGACAAAGGAACACACAAGTGTTAAGAGGAATTGAGTGAAGCTTCGATCATCAATCCAACTAGTTGTGAAAAGAGATCTAGGCTGATTGTTTGAAAAAGGAAAGAATGTGTACTCACTCTCGGGCCACATAACTAGTTGTCCACAAGGTGAGAAAGCCCAAAAAGGTAAGATACATACACTAGTTGGTATGCACTCACAAACACGCAAAAGTGGCTATGGAGAAAATTCATGCCGCTAGTTGGGCTTCCCGCTCAACCATGCCAAAGCTATACTCGTTTGATAACTTTAACAAGGCACCACAAAGCCAAAGAAAATGAAAATGTTGGTTTAAGTTTCATAAAATAAGAAAAATAGGATGGCACCACAGGAATGCAATTTGTGTTATGCAAGGTGGCCAAACAAATAAGACAACAACACAGGCATGCAAGTTCTTTTATGCAAGGTGGCCAAATAAGAATGTTATGTGTAAAAATGTTATGTGTAATATGTTAAAAGGAGTCTTGTTTAGTTTATGCAAGGTAAATCACTTAGGGAACATTGTGTCTAATGTCTCCAAAAGAGGACCAATCAAAGTATAGTATATTCACAACTTAGGGATGCAATGTGTCGCATTAAACCACTAAGAGGAATACAATATGCTAAGAAAGATCACACTTATGAAGGACATAACACCCAATGTCATGCAAAAAGTGACAAATGCATCATGTAAACAACAAGGCTTCACTAAGAATTCAAATGAAATAATGGTAATGTATGCCCCCCACTTTAAAGGAATTGCTACACATTGTTCTATGAGCAATTACTTGAAAGTAGAGAAGAAAGGAAAATGCAAAAAGAAAACAAGACACGAGAACCAACCTGGAAAGCTCTATGCCAAGTCATATTTTTTGAGGGTAGGATACATCATGTCAAGATGGAGGAGAAAAGCATGGAAAGAAGGGAGTTTCCCCCCCAGAAAAGAAAGCACATAAGGGATCTATGGATTTGGGGTCAGTATGTTCGTTGTTGTATTTTTTTTATTTAAAGAGCTCGGAACTGTCATCATTCCCCAAAGGACATAGATCTAGAAGAATGACACAAAGAGAGTGAAAGCAAAGGAAAAAGTCCATTTTGAATCAACATGGAAGAGATGTTGTGGTCTCGACGCGTTGCATCATCCGCAAAAGGAAAACACAAGCGAAAAGCAAGCGAAAAGTGAAAAAGAATTTGGGTCAACATGAAGGAGACATTTTCAGCTCAATTCCTTGCATCATCCCCAAAAGGAAAAACACAAGAAAAGACAAAGGAAAGAGGAAAAGAAAAAGGGGGTTTTTTGGGTCAACATGGAAGAGAAATAGGGCATCTCAATGCTTTGCATCATCCCCAAAAGGAAAAAAAAAAAGGGAAAAGACAAGGACCATTTGGGTCAACATGGAAGAGACATAGGGTGTCTCTATGCTTTGCGTCATCCCCAGAAGGAAAACACAAAACAAAAGAGAAAAGTAAAAGGAACAACAAATAGAAGAATAGCGATACACATAGAAGAAGTGCACAAAGAAAAGAAAAAATCAAACACACGATACAAACAAACACGATATGCACATAAAAATAAAGAAGAAAAAGGGTAAAAGACAAGCAATGCAAATGTAAGTCAACCATTAACTAAGTTATTTTTTTCTCAGTCTTGGATGAACAAGTAGAAAAATGAATAATAAGGTTAAGAGACAAACAAATACATTACAAGGACAAGGCTAACAATGTCTTGCCTCACATAAAGTGTAAAAGCAAGAATGAGCTGAGATGAGTGAGGGGAAAGGACCATACAATAGTGAGAATGGGAAATTCTACAACTATGGCATGAAAGGATAATGATGTTTTAAGGGATGAGGGGAAAACAGTCAGTGTCCGTGAAGTGATACTTTTTTTAGTATTTCATTGAAAGTTCGACATTCTTCAGTTCGATGTCCAAGAACATGATGGTATTTGCAATATGGTATGTTGGAGTCGTGAGGACGAATGACCAATCTATTGGAAGGTGGTAAAAGTATAAGACTGTTGTTTAAGAGTAATTGGATTCTTCGCTCACATTCAATTGGAGGATGTGTAGGAAACTTAATCTTCTTCATTTTGTATGGTCGTTTGCGTTTACTAGGTTATCCTTTGTCATGAGTAGAAGAAAGAAGGGAATCCATAGGGATCCTAACATCCTTTTCATTAGAAGGAGAGAATGGTTGTTCATGTGGAAGGAGAATGTTCAAATTAGGAGGAGAATTCTAGATGATTGTTCTGACATCCAGGAGTCTCCTAGGTTGAAGAGAATGTCTTGTGGGATAGGGAAGGATATTGATATCCAAGTCTTTTTGTGTGGGCTTTAGTTGGCTGTTGTTCAAAAATTTGATGGATGTCATGTTGATGTTTTGTGTCACAACCTTGTTTACTTAAAATAGTAAATCCCTTACCATAGGTGTCCTCAAGGTTGATAGGGTTGTTTGTGATAGTATTGTTGATGTTCAAAACAACACAACAACATTAAACATAATATTACTATTCTATTTCTCCTAAAACAGAAAGATAACACATGGAAATCTAACTCCCAAGGTCCTGGTAATCGGTTCTCGATTATGCTGATTTCACTCAGTGGTTGATATGACCATAATGTTCAAGGGGCATTTGCTGGTATCAAGAAACAAGACTACACAACGTCTAGTAGTCTACGTTTGGGGGGGTTTAAGCAAAAGAAAAAGATGAAACAAAGCTTTAAATCAGAGAAACATGAATAAAATCCTTATGTATCCAGACATGTAGATCAACAATGAGTGTTCATTCTACCTAACCACAACTACAACAAGATGCAATCCACATAATAAACTATGCTATTGCATACATCCATAATGCTAATTCAGATATCATCAATGTTCACTAAACTTACTTCAAAAAAATCATTCACTCATCATTCAAAACACAGATTAGATGAAATACCATAACAATCTAATTCACAGATAATCCAATGATATGACCTCGAATCCAGTTCCTTCTATTGACTTTCATCAAATAAAGAACAATTAAGCACAACAAAACTACTGGCGTATGGATTAATCATATATCATTAACCTTATCCAAAATGGATCCAAACTTTAAAATCCTGACATGAAAACGTATCTAAACTGTAAAATAATCAAGCCTTTTACTAAACTTTTCAGAGTATCTTTCTAAAACATTGAAAATCCTAGATCTATTTTCTATCTTCTATCCTTAGGTGGCTGATCTTTCTTCAATTAGCCGACCTTTACAAAGTAGATTCTGAAAATACATATAGGGTGCCACATGCACTAGTTTCTCAATCATTAATCAAGATCCACAATTCATGGAGTTGAAACTGAACATAGAAGTGGACTCAAGAACCCCTGCTTTCAAGGCTAATCACTTCGTTGTACAAAAAGGGAAATTTGATACTTCAAGAAGGAAGTGAAACCCACAAATCGGATTCAGAATTGAACTCATGTGAGAAACCACAAAAAGAGGAGAAGAGCAAGATAGAATATGATGGAAAGAGTCAGTCACGTTTGCACTGAATGCTCAAGAATATACTCATCAAAACTTGAGAAAACCTGTTGAAGAGTATCCAAATCCAGCCCATCCAACCAATCACCTTCAAACTTGATTCTTTCAAATTCTGTAGAAACTAAAATTTGCATTTCTTTTAATTTGATTAGTTCCTTTTTAGCCATTTTTACCTCCTCCCGGATATCCATAAACTAATCTAACAATAAGCTCTCTCCATCATCTCCTTTTTGCATGATTTCCTCAAACCTACCCCTCCATTTCTCCCTTAATTTATCCAAAGATAGGCCTTCTTTGTTTGAAGAATCTAAATTGAGTACAATGGACACAACTGCCTCTAGCTCAACCATCTGTTGATTCAAGTCTTTACTCATTTCTCGGACTTCTTGTTGATGTCCATGCATGGCCCTAGGCTTGTATCTTATGATGCTCACGGTTTTCTCTACAAACTCCTCATTACCTTGCTCAAGAGTTGAATATTCCAACAAGGTGGATTTGGGTACTTTGTTGACGTTTTCAAGACTTTTAACATATTCCTTATATTCATCATCCTGCTTATCTAGATCTTTAGCCTGCTGGTCTAGATCTTTTGCTAATTCAAGAGTAGCTTTATGAATATTAGAGCCTTCAACAAGAACATCATCAGCCTCCTAGTTGAGCTTATCCAACCATTTATCCATCATCCCCACCTTGCTTTTCATCTGAATCGGATCATCTGCTTCCCTCTTTGTTAACAAAATTGGGGATTCAGGAAGAGCAGCCTGTTGAGAAATGGGACTAGAAACATCCTTCAAGAAACCATGGAGCTGATCTAACTGAGCCTTAAGCTCATCCTTCCTTTGCTTATCCTTAATCATCCGAGTTTTAGTTGAAGAAGCCACAATATCAATCAAACTCATCTGTTGATTTCTTGTAGGCTTTCTCAAATTCACTGCCCCCAACTGATAATCAGTTATTTGCATGTCATCACGACTCTTCTCCATTACAGGTATGGCACATTCAGCAATGATCTCTCCAACATCAGTGAGCCTAGTGGAGTGAAGAACCTGGGCCTTCTTTTTAGGTTTCTCTTTCCCAATTTCTTTCATCATTTCTTCCCAATTCAATGGCTGTGGTTGAACAACTGGTTTTCTCTCTAAGTCCTGTTTTAGCCAAGTAGGAGCAATACGAGTAGTGGTTTCCTGGGCTGAAGAAGAAGCAACAGTAGTGGAAGACAGATGTTACAACAATGTAAGCCTTGGTTGAGAATCAACCTCCTGCACATTTTGTTGATCACTTTGCTCCCTTTCCTGTGGTAACCTTTTTGCTTCCTCTTTTTCCTTTTGATCCTGCAATCTCTTAGCCTCAAACTCCTACTTTAAGCATTCCTCTTCCTCTTTCTTCTTTTTCAACATTTCATCCTACTGCTTCTTCAGTTCCTCAACATAGTCCCATGCCTCCTTGGCCTTCTGCGCATGTTCAACAATCTCAGCAACCTCCTTTTCCTTGTTCAAACGTTCTTGCTCTTCCTTTTCCCTATAAGCCTCTTCTTGTGCTTTAAGCTTAGCTTCAATAGCTTCTTTTTCTCTTCTTTGCTGAGCCTTTTCCTCTTCAAGTTCATGGATTTTCTGCTGGATTATCAACCTATCCCTTTCTTCTTGAATTTTAAGCTCCTGCTCCTTTTGTTGTTGCTGTTGAGCCAATTCATCAACTTTGACCTTATCTTCCAACTCTTTCTGCTTGGCTTCCAATTCAGATTATGCATTGGCATCCTCCTCTTGTTGCTTAGCTGATACCTCAGCTTTTTCCTTAGCATCAACTTCTCTTTTCGCCTCTTCAAAGAGTTTCCATTGATCTTCCTCAATCAATACATGCTCAGTCCCTACATCATCTGTCATATCAAAAGATGTTAATGCCGGACCCTCCTTATCAGATGCAGTCTTTTCTGAATCCATTTCAATATTATGTATCTTAATTTGATCCTCCATTTGCTTTAAATATTTTGCTTCACTATGGAGAGCTCCCTTTGGTGATTCTTGGCCCAATTCTTGCGCATTAGAGGGCTGAGTAGGTACCTCTCCTACAGTAGATGTAGAAACACCCACCTCCTCAGTTTTTTCATCTTTCTGTACCTCTAGAAGGTGTTGAGGCACCACCTCTGCTTCTTGTGTACTAGAAGGCATAAACTCTAAAGGCTCCTTAAGTGCCATCCTTCTCTTTTCCCTTTTATATCCTTTGGTGGTACCTACAGCCTTCCTCATTTTAGATGATGTAGCCTTGGACAGATTAGCCCTTAAACTCACCCATTGAATACTCCTATCAGCTACTAGTCTTGCAATCTGCATTATGTCAATTATCTCATCCATACTCCAATCTATTAGATCAAGATCCTTAGTTCCAATCTTATCTGCATCATATCTAGGATCCAAAACTATCCCATCATTGGATAATGTGTTAGGAATGTCCTCTTTTATCCCAAACTCAATCATAAGTGGGATAGGTATCCTTTCATAATTCCTCCTCCTAAGATCATACTCATCTTGTAAGTCCTCCCAAAAATCTTCCAACAGATTGAAGTGCTTCTCAAAGACACTGGGGAGCAAATCCTTCATCCTGTGTTTGGGGTCATAGCATTTCCTGGCAGTGTACAAGCCCAACTTCAAATAAATTAATTCATCACAAAAAACCTTACCTGCCTGAATGTGTGGATAGAAAAAGGCCCCTAGCTTCATTGGAAACTTATGGCACCTAGTCTTATGTTTTTTGCTAAACTGGAGATTCACAGCCAAGGCTTGATAAATAAATTCCATTAAAATGATCCTATCACCACAACATCTTGGTAACAAATGGGGGTGACCATCAAAGCCTGTTATCCTGAAGTAAGTGAATGTGGGGTACTGGATAAACCAATGTCCCAACTTATTCACAAAAGCCATTGCCTCCTTGCTAAGCCTATACCCAACATCACCATTAAGCTTGTTAATAATGACATAAAGAAAGGCATCATTAACCCTTCTATAATGTTGCTCAGATTCCTGAGGGGTGAGCTAGTTATAATACTCCCACACCTTCTTTTGTCCTTGGGCTTCTCCCAATATACCCACTGTTTGAAGTCCAGGAAAAATCCCCACTTGGACAGCTGCATAGACTACATAGGAGGTCATAAAGAAATTCCTGGTTTCTCTTACCTTTATCATCTGATTGTGAATGCTATCAAATACTATCATTGACCAGTCAAATTGTTGCCTCCCATCCAAAATAGCTTGAATAAAAGGAAACATCCATTCTTTAAATAGTGAAGCATCCCTTTTCCCAAACACCCTAGAGATGAACATGATTATATCTCCAATTTCTTTACTAAAGTCCACCCTCTTAGGCTGGTCTAGAAGTTTGGTCAGAGACTTCTTTTCCACTCTCATCCAAGTCTTATTCATGTGGAGTCTATTCCTCTCCCTTTTATCACTATAAAGCTTCAGAGCCTCTACCTCATTTAGTTGTCTAGCATTCTTGGGATCAGGTATATGAAAGAGGAATTTGATCATTGGAGATGTGAAGTCAATAATGACATTTCCCTTCACATCCACACATTGCCTAGTAGCAGGGTTATATGCTCTAGCTGCTGCAAGAATCAACTTCGGACATTGAACAGATAGGGGGAAGAGTGCAACATGTGCCAGTCTAGATTGAACAATCCTTTCTATCCTTCCTGTGATCTACTCCTCAGTGAATGTCTCCTCAAGCAACTCTTCATAGTTGAAAGGACCCAAATTGGTGTCAGTAACATTAGTCGAGTCAGAGTCAATGAGGACAACCTCCCTATGCTTACATCTCAAGGTATATGGGATTTGTTCCACTTTAATCTTCTTTGGCCTAGCTCCTTGCCATGAAGTTTCCCCTGGCTGGCTCCTTTGAGAGGCCTTATCCGATGCTCCCGACATCTCTTAATACCTGCAGCAATTTCCTGTATTAGATGAACAAAGCATCTAAGTTATTCGATTATATAATCATTGTTCCATCCTCCTAAGATAACACTTAGTCAAACTATGCCTTTATCGGAGGTGGAACCGTAGAAGCATCAAGCATAGACAATGTTTCATATCATGTGGTGGGATCAGGATCAGAACTGGATACGAAACAAAACAGTGTGAGAGGTGGAACCAGGATGAGAACCAGAACCAACACATGGTCAGAGGTGGGACGGGAACGTGAATTGAACCAGAAACAAAAGTTAGTTACCAAGTTCAACTCCCTCCCCAGACCCGGTTCCAGCCAGAGTAAAGACAGTGACATCATAATAAGGAATGAGAGTGGATTAATTCCAACAAATGAAGAGTATTTAAAGAAAGGTGGTCATATGAACGAATAAAACCTAGTACATATGGGCCCCAACATAGACTAGAAATAGCATAATTATCCCTCCAACAACTCCTTCGTACAGAAGTCATTAAAACCATGAACAGGTTATATTGTAATACCCTAATTTGCTCGATACCCTATTTGCAAAAACTAGGGCACAATGAGAAACTCATACGAAAAACACAAAAACTGACATGAGAAAACCAGAACAAGTTCACAACAATGAAATTCACTAACCAAGTAAGGCAACCCCCCAAAATTGAAACCCTAGTCAAGACCAGAGCATGACAAAACAAACCCATCACGAAAGCGATAGCAGAACAAACGAAAAAACCAAAAGAAACAACGATAGACAAACACCAAACGGAGCAGAATGAAAAAGAAAGAAACAAGCAAACAAAACAAAAAGAACAGAAACAAAACCCAAACCAAGCGAAAAAATTCACAGAATAAATCCGCTTGCAAATACGCTAAAATGACACAAGCGAAAGGACAAACGGAAGAAAGAAAAACAAAAGAAACCTACCTCAAAATGCTCCTTAGGTTTTGTTGATGTGTTTTTTATGCACTTCTCAACACAAGAAATGCATAGATGCATCACCTCTCTTGAAAGACTATCTTCCACAATCAGATTACAGAACAATATCCCAAGGTCTCTAATGTCAAGTCTTGACAGTGCTTGGAATATCTCAGTTGTTTGATGTGATTTTTCTAGAATCACAAGGCGGACTTATGGATGAGTGACAAAGCATGGGAAGTTAGGTCTTGAAATGGAGTTCCTAAGATGGGGAAGTTGTTGTGCATTTGCTATAGGTTCAAACAACAGTTTTGAACTCCATTTTTATCATTGGATTTAGCTTTACAATGTGCAATGAACCTTTCCTAAGGTACTTATTAAAAAAAGGAAAAAGGGAAGGAAAGAGAGAAGGTTCCTGGATCTGAAACTAATTGTGAATAGTGATAATGGAGTTCCTGCAATGGATAGCTTCTTGAAAACAATATTGCACTTAACCAGAAATCTCACAGTCTCATGGAATTTGTGCTATCTTTTAAGGCCTACGAATATTTCGTCTTTCATTCACCATGTGCATGCATAAGCAAAGATGAAAGTGTGGAGCAGCTTTGAATTTAAGCCCAGACTAACTTTACACAGCTATCTACCATCAACAAACAACAAAAAGTAAAGACTAAGAAGGCATCTACACCACAGGAATTTTCACAACCACAGAACAACATTTCTAAAATCTATCAAAGCAAGGATAAAGATAACTAAAACAACAATATAAATCTAGTTAAAGCATTTAACAATGGAGGTTGAATCAAGTAACATGTGAAAAACCCAGAAAATGCACCAAGTTAATGTATTTTCATTATAAATTTCTGCAGCATGTCTTTACAACAACTCAACTCTCTTTGCAAATGAGAGGAGAGCCCTATTTATAGTGCCCAAAAGGTTAAATGAATGGCCAAGATTAACTTTCATTGAGTGGCCAAGATTCATTACAAAATAGGGTTTCACCAACCCTCAATATATTACGATTTAAAATTACATTTTGTCCTTTCCCTATTTCGTCCCCTAGTGACGACACTGTAGCAATTTCATCTTTTGCTGATTGTTGTTTTACTGTAGCTACTCCTTGAGGAACTCTTCACCGCCAGGAGGGCTGCCCTCCTACTTCTTTGAAGCTGTATACTCCATAAACTTTAGGATGATGGGTTGGAGCTTGTCTACCTCAATAATCTCGTACCGTAGCATTTGGTAGCTCCATTCCTTCGTATTATCCTCTAGCTTCTTCCAATCCTCATCGTACTTTGCACCCTGATCCCTGAATAGTTTTGATTGGTCGAAGGCACGGGTGGCAAAACTCATGAATTCCACCGTTACTTCGCCGGACATCCCGTCCTCCATTTTCTTCTAGAAGTAAGGTTTTTTCCTTTTTCGGATCCATCTGTACTATGGGCATGTCATATTTTGTCATCAATTTGAGGTATTGAGCACATTCTGCCCTGATCTCTTTGATCCACTCAATGTCTGGATCCACTTTACTCATTATTTGCTCCAGCCTTTCCTTCCTATTGTCAAAATCCCACCTCCATACATCCATCAGCCAATGGTCATCCTTGTTGAATGCAAGCTCCTTTTCCCATGTGGCCTTTGGCAACTGAAGGATAGCCTCAATCTTTGGAAGTGTGGAGTCATATGTTGCAGGGAAGTCAGTGCAGAGCTTCTTCATGCTTTCCAAGGATTGCTATAGATCCAAGAACTTGTTGGCTGTCCGAACAGCCCAACTAATACCCATGTTCCCGACGTACAGGACCTGTCGGAACCAACTCTCTGTAGTCTTTTCCAAGTTTTTTCTCCTTTCCATCTTATCAATCTGATCTTTGGACAATAGTTGGGGTGGAGCTGTGGATGTGGCAGGCAGGTCATCAACTGAAGACCACTATTGGATATAATCTGTCAAGGCGGCCACTTGCGCTTTGAGCTCATCCTTTGAAACCTTGTCCTGCTTTATCAAGTGTACCACCGTAGCTACCGACTCCTCGAGGTGTCCCACCTTCTGATCTCTGGTGGTAGTTCCTAAATCTAGGGTGGAGATGTTATAGCTCACACCAGCCTGGCCTACCACAGACATTACTATCTGCAAGGCTCAAGACCCATAAGTGTCCATTGTTACCATGGATCTGATTTTAAGCTTCTTCTCTTTTTTGGTTGTAATTTGTGCTTAGGATAAGATAGCCTCCGGCCTTGCTCTTGGATCTTTTAGCATGAGAGTTTTCTTTTCAAGCTACCCCTCTAGCCATTAAGGAATAACAACCTTCTCTTTAGGTGATTCATGATCACCTTCGCCCCCCTTGGCTAAGGTTTTTGTTTTCTTATCTTTTGGGGACTTTTCTTTCTCCTTAGTGGTGTCTCCTTCTTCATCGGAGTCCTGGATGAACATAAGGCGCTTAATAGGAGGCTTGGCAGATAATTGCTGCCTAGGACTTTCTTTCTTTTCCATTTCCTTTTCCTCCTCTCCTTTGGTTTGCTCGACCTCATGTGTGTGCTTCTTGGGTTGCTCAATTTTGAGGCTCTTGACAGCTCGAGCCTCATCCTCAGGTTTGTCTTCTTCTTGACTGTCTTCTTGCTATTGTCCTCCTTGTCCAAGAGGTGACCTCCTTGCATATGCCTCAGCACCCTTTAGCTGTCGGGCCAACTCTTCCTCAAGATCATCGTCAAAGGCTTGCACTATGACCTTACCATCAGCATCCTCTTCCTCATCCATGCTCTCCGAGGAACCAATTCCTTCTTCGTAGGACACCTTGTCAATAGTGCGGTGTTCATACTCCGGGTGCTCATGGTATTCATCGTCCTCCTCTTCAAAGGGCCTTAAGGCCTCTTGTTCTTGCCTCTCCCATTCCTCAGAGATTAACATGGTGGCTTCCATAGTTGGTGGCCCCGTCAGAGGCTGTGAAGGTTTCGCAATAGCGAGGACCTGAGCTAAGGCTGCTTGAAGAGTGGGATCCATAAGGATCTGGGAGAGCTCAGAGGGGATATTCTACATATGTTTGGAGAAGGCCTCAGGTAAGGTGGGAGCAGGCATTGGTGTCGCCACTGCAGGTAATGGGAGCGACGTAGTGGGTGACATGGCAGCAGAGGAAGGAGGTGTAGTTATAGCGGAGGAAGAATCGATTACCATTATAGGCTCAGACGGAGGTGAAGGGGAAGGATGGATAGAGATGTCCACTGCCGGCGGGGATGCAACGACAATGGCCAGGGAGGTAGATGATGGGGGAGCCAAAACAGGGAGAGCCAAAATAGGTTTTATTTGATCAGTACCTTTTTTCTCTTCTTCTTGGATCAAGGGCCTCTCCGTCGTACTCCCTGTTTGCTTAAATCTCTTGGAAGGTGAGCCTCTTGAATCCTTCCTTGCATAAACCTTGGGGTCAGGAGACTGCTCTATTTCTGTCTCTTTCCTCTTCTTGAGTCTGGTGACTGGAGGAGACTTGGATGTCCTGCCCATTGAAGTTGTAGCGGCTACATCCTCTATGGCACTTGGCTCGCTCTTGAGCCCTTCATATGTCAAGACCACCCCTCGCTGTTTTAATCGGACTACCTACCCATAAATCCACTCCTTGGTGTGAGCCATGATTGGCTTGGTTATAATATCGAGGTCATCGACCTCCTGTTCGTCCCAGTCCACTGTTGGTATCAGCAAGTTGGCGACTGCGGGGTATCTGGGGTCCATCATGGTGCTCTAATCCTCTTCGACCTGGTCTGGCATGGGAAACGACTGCACCTTTCTTATAAAGTAGGCGGTCATATGCATATAGTGCCTTGCCCACACTTCCTTATCATCTTGACAATCTACCCAGAAGTCCTCAACGTGGTGCAAATGAGCAAATCCCGGTCCCAGTGCCTTCCTTACATGCCCATATGGGTCCATTCGTGGTCTAGCAGTTTGCATGTGAAAATGATAATCCTTCAATTCTTTCTTGGAGTTCCCCACACACTAGGAAGTTTGTAATTTATACATGCCCTGACCAAGGGTCATGGGATAAGAAATCCCTACTATGTGTTTTCCGCTGAAGATTGCCTGTATGTGTTGGAGCTGCCGAGAAAGCTCCAATAGGATGATCTGGTCGTTGGGGTATCGAGGCAACTTTTTTGGCCTTTCGGTGAATCCTTGGGCATAGATGTATGTGAACTTTGGGTATTGAATGAAGAGGAAAGCGTATTGTTTCAAGAAGGCATGAGCGTTGTGGCAAACCCTTCTCTCAAAATCCCCAAAAATCATTCTGATGATATGGCCGGTGAAGGCGTCATTTACTCTGCAGTACTCCATTTTGAAGTTTCGGTACTGGAGCTGGGGATACTTGTCATAGGCCTTTAGTCTTCGACCCTGCTCCTGATCGGGTGCCACAAACAACCTATTGTATTGTCTTCGGTCTGCCAAGGAGTAAATGAGATATGAAGTCATGTAGAACTTGGAACTCTTCTTTACATTGACGAACTGCTCATGGAAGCAGTTGCTTATTATACCCCCCAGTAGAACGAGGAATTTGTGGTGACTTCCTCATTCCCACGAAGGATTTGCTCGATGAAGTACACCATCCACTCCTAAAAGAAGGCAGCCGTAGGGAGACCCATAACCCTGCTCAGCATTGTGACCAGGTCATGGTAATCTTCATGGAAATCACTGCGAAAGAGTTTGTGAGGAACCTTTGTAGCGTTGCCCCATTTTTCTTTAAGCCAATGCTGATTTATTAACCTTTTGTAGCCCATCAGGTTATCATCCCATGCTTCCTGGCATTCCTTAATGCAAGGTGTTTCCATTTCCATGAAGGTGGGAATGTGGAAGGTCCTTGTGATTCCTTAAGTCGGCATGTCGGCGAGAACATTACCATCCCTGTCGACAATGGTCCTTGTATCTGGTTGATATACCTGCCGACAAGCCATGACCAATTTAGGGGCCACGAGGGATGGAGGGAAGCTTGCAACTTTGCAATTCCACTTTGTCTAATCAGCCTCGCATTCTTGATCGTCGGATTGATCCTGACCCTTTGTGTGAATTCGTCAATATTGACATGGCCTATATTGGTGTCGGTGATTTCTTTCCAATCTGTGGCAATCTTTGAGTGCAAAGGTTCACCCTGGAATTGATACTTCATTTGATCCTTTTCCTCTTTTCCTTGAGGAATCTTGCCTGACTTCTTCCCTTTGTCCCTTTCTGAAACTGCCCCCAAAGGTCCTGCACCTAATTCCATATCCTGCAAACAAAGGTATAGTCAGTGCAATTGATCATGAAAGTCTTCATGTTAGTCGAAATCCCATGGATGAAATCAACTTTAAGTAATTTATCATTCAAAGAATGATATTTCCACTTCCTGATGTCATTAGTCTTTTCATTGAGGGCTTTTGGACAATTCGGGCCTAGAGGTCCGGACTTCCTTGGCAGGAATGCTGTTTTGAAAGGGAAAATGGGGCCGAGCGACCCAAAAGATCTTTCCCGACTGAATTTTGATGGTTCAAAGGGATTGTAACACAGAGGGCCTAATTTAAGCACATGGGTCGAGATCAGATTCCAAATTTGAGCTCATTTGGATTGCTTTAGGAGCATCCAAAGGTATAGGGCCGGAAAGCCATCCAGAATAAGCCGTTTGGAACAGCCAAGCATAAATAAAGTTCCAGGAGCGGAACCCCGGGGTCCGGGACTCGGTGGGTCCAAGGGCAACCAATAGTTTTACAATTTTCAAGTGATCAGGCCAAAGGGGCCAGGATGCCGCGTAGCTTTTTCCATCTAATATGACGATTGTCGGATGGAAGTCCGGAGGGGGCGGCCCGGTGGACTGGACCCGGCTCCTCAGATGGATGCTAGATTCATTTTGACTTTTACGGCGACCAGGAAGGCGGAGCCCAGAGCCTGGAAGGGCGAGCAAGATTGTCCCTTCCAGAATAGCAGAGGAGGGACAGAGTCCCGGATGGCGTAGCCCGGCACGGTTGAGGATGCCCAGAGTTCAATGCAGGGTTCCCAACAACGAATGGAATCCCGAGGCTCAGGAGGTGGAAGGATGCCAGGCTTTCGTCGTTCGCAACGATGAAGACAGCGCGGAATCCCGGGGATGAAAGTTTGCGGACCGGGACTCGGGAGGCTGGAAGGCAGAAGATGAATGTGAACAACAGACGGCGAAGACCACGCGAAATACCGAAGGCTCGGACCCGGGAGGCTGGAAGGCGGTCGGCTTCAAAACTCAAGTTCATGATGCCAGATGGCGAGCCGCCGGTGGATGTCCGATGTTCCAGGCCCGGGGAATGGAGGAGTCATTTGGAAATTTTGGTTATTTCATGCAAGTCTAGGCGACAAAAGAGGAGTTCGGACCTGGGAGGGGTGAATGTCCCTGCGAAGAATAGCCGCGCAGGGGACAAGTTCTGAATTGATCACGAGAGTGCTATAGAGGTTTTCTCAATTTTTGAGGACGTGGGTTTTGTGCGTTGTGTCATGTTTTACCTTTTTAATGCATTTTAGATTTGGGTTGTTCATCACTTTAAGTTCAAAACCATGAAAAAATGCTCAGGGAGGGAAAACGGTGAACCTACCTTGGACACTCAATGCGGCAAGGCGTGAAATCCACCCACGATTGACAAGTGGCGGCAACAGTCGCGAGGGCAACAATCTATGAAGACGAGGATCCTTTCTGGCAAACACTTTAACCTCTCTCTGCAACACTGACAAGTGAGAATGACAGGTTTGAGCAAGATATTTATACCCCAACCGCCATTAATGGCCGCATTAAATGCACGTACGATGGACAACTAAGTTGGTGGATTTGAATCCATGGACAGCGGCGGGAAGTCTGGGGTTGAAAGCCGGAAGGACGTGAGGCAGTGGGCGTTTTCAAAAATTCCGCCCGGAAATCACCGGCGACAAAGGGGAGGTCGGGGCCCAGAGGGCGGAGTTCCGCCAGAGGTTTGCCGTCGGGCACGGCGAGATCCCCACGGAACTCCGGAAGCGGAAGTTTGGGGTCTCGGGCCCGGAAGGTCCGAAAGCAGCCGAAACTTCATAAATTTCCATACGATGGAGAACAGGATGCTGGGACCCGGGGCCCAGGAAGGTGGAAGCCATCCGCCGTTTGGGACGACGGACATGAAGGGGAAACCTGGCAAGGGAAAACCGAAGGGTCGGGCCCGGGAGGACTCGAGGCTGCTGGCAGAGGCAAACTACCAGAAAGACCCTGCGAGGCACCAGGACTTGACAAAATTAAAAGGGAGAAGTGCGGTCAACTCATGGTGAGACTTTGAAGGTACATTGACCACCTAGGACACCAAAATGGGGCACACGAAATGAGGGGGCGACAAAAATGACCCAACAAATTAAAAGAAAAAGAGGGTCCCCGTTCCGAACGGGGCATGTGTGCTGAGGGCATAATAGGTTTGACCAGAGATTCACCAAGATTCGCTCCGCAATTCGCCCCCGTGATCAAATCAACTCTCGAGAGAGTTTCCTGGTTGTAATTTGCTTAAAAAAATTGCATAATAATAACAATGAGGCAGTTTAAGCATAATTAAACCTTTAATCTTTAATTTGCGTGTGCAAACAGGCTGCATTAAATGCCATAAATGCTGTTGATTGGGGATGAAGCCAACAAAGTGAACGGACAGTTAAAGTTGAGTCAACAAAACATCAAAAGGCAAGGCGGACATGTAGCCGGGTTAGAAACAAGATAGAGAAACTACACAAAGTTCCATATTTCATTTCCAACCCTGACTCTGGCCCCGACAAAAAGGACCGACTAAAAACAACAACGAAGATGGGGGTGGAGACAAAACTGAAATGGAACTTTCACAAAGTTCAAAGTTCCATTCCAGGTCTAGATCCGGTCCTAACCAAAAAGAAAAGGACAACACAAGAACAAGGGAAGTGGGACCGGAGCGAACACCACACCCGGCCCAAACGACAAGAAAGCAAGAAAGAAAAAAGAAAAAGAGTGGAGGCGGAGTCAGGACGGGATCACAAAATGGAAACTTAAAAAATTCCCATTTCATTTCCAACCCCGATTTCGATCCCGCGCGAGCGAACAAACAAAAACACAAGGAAATGACCAACAAAACAAGGGAACGGACCAACCCAAGTGTTAGTAAAAAACAGTCAACAAAACAAAGGAAAAATGAAAGACAAGGCGGAGTCGGAGTAAGAACTTTATTTGAACTAGAAACCTTGTGAGAGTTCCATGTTTGGATTTGGTTCCAGACTTGCCTCTGACAGAACAAAAGACAGACTTAGGAGAAAAAACAAAGAACTCCCAAGTCCCAACCAAACAACCAAAGACCACCAAAACAGAAGACAAAAAAGGGGGACCTATTTTTATTCCAACACAAAATGTGGTGGTTATGCAAGGCATAATAGGTATACTCATAAAATGGTTGAGATTGTGGTGGTTGAAAGGAACTAGGTTCACTTGAGGGAGGAACCATAGGTCTTGTGTTGACTTCAAGATGTAAATAAGAGAAGTGATTAGTTGGTGGAACAGTAGGGAGTTCTTGTTATCTTAGAGAGGGATAAAAGGTTGCATTTGCTTCTAGGTTGTCGAGGAAATCATTATAGAACTTGGTCATGCTAACATCATCTTCTCCAATGATGTCTACATCACAAGGAGGACCATCATGAGGAGTTAAAGGAGCATGAGTTTGTTCAGTGTCATTAAGGTCACAACAAAAGGTGCAATTGGACATGTCTACCAATGATTTGAAGGAATTCCAAAACTTATTAAAGGAGAATGCCATGATGCTAATAAAATAAAATTCAATAAGAGGAAGAAGGTTGAGAATTTGTATATGAAAACAAAATGCACGAACATAAAGGAATAATGTAGAAAAAATGTTGTTTCAGAAATGTAGAGGGACTGATTCGCCCTGGGTAGCAAATGAGTCCCAGGATTCATTTTTTTGTATTTTTCATAATTTTAAGAATGATTTAAATTCCTTTCAGAATGCAAATTTAGACACATAATGCAAATTTTTAGTTTTTTCAATGAAATTGAATGCAAGAATGAAAACCAAATGAGTTTTTCACTAATGCAAAATGAAAGGTCCTAGATTGCAATAACCAATTAATGTCCTAATTGAATGTCAATGCAAATGAAAACTAGGATGCAAGATATGAATGTAATCAAAAGTTTAGAAATTTTCAAGAGTTGGGTTCACCAAAATGTGACAGATTTTAGGAACCCGAAATGCTACCTTTCTTCCTAAGATTTTTCACCTAGAAAGAGAGATATTTAGGGTTCTTAAATGCTTATGCACATTCAAATTAGGATGTATACAATGTGATGTTATGTAAATGAACTAAAATAAATGCAATTGACTAATTGAAATGGTCTAAAATGAATGTTAAAGTGCAATTTAAGCTATGTTTGAAAACACACTATGATATGCAAACAACTATAAAAGATCAAGAAATTGAAAGAAATATGCAGAACAAAAGGTACAAGGTCAAATTTGAGTGCACCTAGATGTTGTATGAGCTTTCAGGAATGTTTGGGATGTTGATGATTTTTATTTTATTTTTCATAGTGGGACTCATTCACTAAGTGTGGCAAATCAATCCTCCTACAGTTGAAAAATTGTCGAGAACTGATTTATGACAGTCGAGAGTTGAATTCTGACAAAATGCAGATTTTTCATATTTCAAGTGGGACTCGTTCACCAAGGGTGGAGAATCAATCCTCCCCAAGATTTATGGAAAATCAAGAGACAACACTGCTACTCCAGATCTGGAAATGTCTGAATATTAGGTTTTCGAGGTCAATTCTATAGAAAACGGACAAAAAACACTCAAAATGCTTGCAAATATGATAAGTTGACTTGAATTCCACTTTTCAACACCTTCAAACCTGTTAAATTTGCAAAACAAGGCTACAAATACGCATGTACAAAGGGGAAAAATGTTGGAGGGTTAGTGAATAGGGGTTTTCCTTGGTCAAACGCCACTTTGGTAATCAAACCCACTAGAAATGAATGAAATGTAAAGGAAATGATAAATGAATAATATGCAAGTATTAAAAACTTACCAAATCCTTGAATATACAAATCTGAAGTGATGTAAATGGCTGCTCCAAAGTGCTTGAAAAGTGCTTGAATTGATGATGTAGAATGCTTGAGTGCTTGAATGAATTAGAAGATTGCTTGAATGTGTTAGGGGATTGAGTACTTGAATGAGATGTAAAATGAGGTTAAAATCGGATATTTATACAAATCTTGTGCCTTACTATCTGTTCATACCTCATCACAAGTCGACATGAAGTGAATTTGAGTAAAATCTCGAAAGAAATTTTGAAATATTTTGAATTTGGGGCCAAGGGGGACTCATTCGCCATCCTTGGTGAATGAGTCCCACCTGGGACCCAAAACCAAGTGTGGGGAATAATGTTGTGTTTAATGTTGTTTTTCAGGATAGGACCCAAAAATACACTTAATATAAGCATATAAGGGCATAAAGAGACAAAATAAAGCATGAGAAGGGTGTAAATAGTGAAAATATGCTTAGAAAAGTGTGAAATCTTGTTACAAGACTTTACAAAACTTCAAAATAGGACTTGTTGATGAATGAAAAGGTTGTTTTTAGGTGAATTGCATTAAATAGAGTCTAGAAGAATGTAGAAATTTCTTACAACACTTCACAAGACGTCGTTCTTTGAATTTTAGCACCAAAATAAGCATGTTCAAGCCAAGATAAATCATAAAATTACAACAACATAGTTCCAACACTATGAAACAAGACCTAAAAGACCATGAAAATGACAAGGGTCCATTTTTCGATGGCACACATTCATACTCTTACACACATAACATACATTCCATTTAAAAAGGTGATGACATGACATATTGACTAACTAGGTTACACCCTTTCCCATGGATTATCCTAACCCAAGGAATAATGAAGCTAACAACCCATGTTCAAACTAACATTCCTACTAAAGTAATTTCAAAGCAACTTCATATCTCATACTTCACAACTTATGCAATATTTGAGTATAATCTTAAATTAGTATAGTTCCTAACAACAACACAACCACTAAAAATCCAATATATATGGTATATATGTATAATGGGGTTTCACCAAAACTAGACTCTTTCAAGAATCATTCAAACTTACCCAAAGTAAGAAATAAGCCATGTTCATAAAAGAAAACATAACATGAATTAAAATCACTTTCCCAAACAAAGGAATTCTTAGACAAATAGCATTCAACATAAAGAATAGAGTGATAGAAATCAACATGCATGGAATTATAGCCCAATTGATATTACTATTTTCCAAGCTCAACCTCCAAAATCCCGCTTGCTACTCCTAAACTAAAATTATCTCCAAACTCTAGCCTCTCACCATAAAATCTCAACAATTGAAAATGCACAAACAAATTTCCTTCTCACAAAATATCTCTAAAATAAGCTTGCACAAAAAAAATACAGCAAAATAACAAATGAAGAAATTAGAATGAAAAATTGTAACCAAAGGTAGAGAGAATGCCCCCTATTTATACAAAAATATGAGCATATTAATGCCACAATTAAGCTACTAAATTCACCATCATCCTCTTCCAAATGCATCAACTAAGCTTAAGAAGAGAGATTTTTCTGCTTAAAACACTAGTTTTAAAACACATATACAATCCAACTTCTCTATTAAAGGTGATTTTCTCTTATCTTGTTGACAACAATGATTTAAACTCAAAAGCGTAACCTACATGTTTCCTTATTGCAATCTAAGTCGACTACCTCAACTAGCTTGTGCAAAAGACCAAGTCTCATGCTCTCAAAAGCTATGTGTTAGTTTATGGTGAAGCTAAAAAGACTTATTTTTCATTCATACTTCCCAGAATATGGTGCCACCAATTCATATTTATGTGCCCTTTATTCATGCATAGGTTTGACAAAGTCAACACGTTATGAAATTCACTTACTCTTGCAAATGATTCGATTCATATTACTTTGTGTTGTTAAATGTATTAAGACGTACTCCTCATGCACACTATATGCATGCAACACTTAGCTTTAGCCATTTCATTTTTCATGGAAACACTTTATATATATGTGCTATAGTTTATTTCAAAATACTTTTGAATACACAACAATATATCATATATATATATATATATATTCATATATATTCATATTCACATGATTTATTAAATATATTATCTTCCAATCAAATATACATATCAACATTATTTTAATATCCATACTTCAACACATATATTTACATATTCATCAATTGGTGTATATACAAAATATGTGTGTGGGTGTATATATGTCTTTTATGTCCAATCGATACTCACATGCAATGATATATTTGTACATGAATATAAGTGTGTCTACCTACATATACGCATGCACACATATATTCATATGTATGAATTATCAGAGATATATACATATATACATACCCATCGATTAATATATAAATGTGAATACACAAAAGGAACTTATACTTATCACAAAGACTCAATCACATATCCCTGGAAACAAGAACATTCAAAGAATAACCACAAACCAATACAAAACATTCCCCAAACCATGACTGAAGATTAATTACTACTTCCCAAACTTATCTTGACTCAACTAGACCAAACTAGGATGTGAGTGTGTGTATGCTCAATTAGGCTCATTAAGGGTTACCAAACCAAGTTCTTCTCCTGAGTGATACTCCCCCCCTCTTTCAAAGGTTCAAATCTATTCCTACATCCAACTTAATGCATCACAACAATATTTAGTCAATAACATTACATTCATATGCATCATATATTTTCATCTTGTAAACATTTAAAATATCATATTAAATTACACATTCATTCATCACATTTTCCATCAAGATTCATATACAAAAAAAATCATATATTAAGGCATTTTAACTCAACAAGGTAACAATAAATAGGTACAACACAATGGGATGTAACAACCCAACTATTTGTTACATATTTTTCTTCATTTTTGGGCATAACTGAGTCATTATATTTATTTATTTGAGAAGATAAATCTATTAACAAACAATATATAAAGGAACAAAGGGTAAATATGAGGAAAGGAGGTCTTAATGATGGTTACATGTGTCAAAATTTTTCTTAGAAGTTCTCCCACACCCTCCTAAGTCTCCTAGCCATTTCAAATTCCTCACACATGCTCTAAAAACATGGGCATGAAAGTTCCAACAGAACTAAGAATATTTATTGGCCAACTATTGATAAGTTGCAAGTGTATTGGGAAGTTTGGAAGGTATGGACAACTGGCTGAGAACATCTAGGAGGCAATTTGATCAATCATCCACCTTTCTAGGGGAATGGAGACAAAACTTGCAAGTTTTAGGGAGTTGAAGAGATAAAAGTGGTCAATACCAAACAAGTAAAAGTTTTCAATGCCACCTTGGAAGCTTTTGAAGGAGTCATAATAGGGAAAACAATTTTCAATGCCCAAGGGGAGTTTTGATCTATTCAAAAATCTATGGCACATGCCATATGTTCATTGTAACTAGCTACTAGGAGTTAGGAAGTGCTTCTATGCTAAAAGGAACACCTAATTTAATTTTAGGTTTAGTTCTTTCATTTTGACAAAGCATTGTAAACTAGAAAGAAGTTTATTTCTAGTCATATTAGTATTGTAACTCAGATTTTCAATCTTGACACTAAAAAAGGCATTGTAATACTTCATTTTCAAGCATCTTCAATCAAAACAAGTCATCTTTTAGACTATGTATGGAACTGGAAAGCATCTAAAATCAATAAAGGAACAAGTTTTCACCTTCATTGACTAGTTTATGTTGTGTATTGATGAAACTTATGCAATATTCTTGCCTTTTTATACTAAAACCTCTAAAACATGCATGATCAAACACCTACAAATCTTGTAACTTCTTCTTTACATGCTAGTTATTAGTTAGAAAACACTTATATTAGTTGATGTAGTTGTGGAAATAGACTCATTCTCCTCCTAAAACAACAAAGATAAGTCATATTTGGGTAAAAATAACTCAGAACAAGGTTGTGTGACACAAAAACATCTTTTTCTTGATTATTGTATGAAAAAGAGTTTAAAAAATTAGTTTTCAATATTTTGTGCATCATTATCTATAGTCTAGGTTCAAAACTTTTAGTCTTTTATCTTTTCCATGGCATAACTAGGCATACTAGATTAGGATAAACTCAAAATTAGGAAGCATCAAGGGAACCAAACCTCTCTGGAGGTTGATCTTCATAATCTAAGCCCACACTCAAGGAGATCATCCCATGTTTCATGAGGTGGTTGAGTGATTTTACCAACTCAACAAGGGTGCACACTTCCATGACAACAATAACAAACTACATTGAAGTATCATAGAAACTACTAAGTAGTAACCACTCTCTTACCAATTCATCCATCTTCAAAATTGAATAATCATCAACACAAACCACGGGTTCCTTTTATAACCAAAATATGTTTCTAACTAATTATTTAATCATACCTTAAACAATGCCTAAGTGACCAATTATCCTAAAAAAAGTACCAATTTAAAACACCAATCAAGTCACACATACCAAAATCTTATGATAGATATGTTTGTAGGTTGTAAAATAAATTCACATGTCCTCTTAGGAATGCAACTTTTCAAATCATCCAAGTCTATGGATAGTTAGTGACTTTTCTAGCAAACTCTTCATCAAAAGGCCACTAACAATCAATAATCTTCATTAGTTTATGTTGATGAGTAGTATAGTTGGCATCTAGTAATATTTTTGCATCCTTTATGAAGATATCTATTATGGACTCCAATTATAGCAACTTATCTAATTTTGCATAGCACAAAACTAGGTCAACCTTAACACCTTGATTTTTTGACTTGACAAGTGTAGGAGTAATTTATTTTAGAAATTATCTTCGGAGCCACTAATGATTCCATACCACCACTACCATCAAGTATATAGATGGTAGATGGAATTCCTCCAATACCTTGAAGTTACTCATTTTTTCATGGAATGGCATGTCCAACTTTCTTTGGTATGCATAAACATCATTCAACAATCCCACTACCTCATGAGTACTTACATTATTATTTGGAGCATAAATATTATACTTTCCACTGTCTAATATTGTATTAATAATTAGCTCTAGATATCCATGTACTCAAAATATGGCCTCAAGACAACACTATTAACATTGTTCATCCTTTGCATCATTGATGTTGCTATAACAACCCTATGAATCTTCAACTTTATTAGTTATGCAAAATATTTTATGATTGAAAAGGCTACTCACAAGTTTTATGACATCCTTGATTATTTGAGACTTTATAGTTTGAGCTTCCTTATCCATTTTCAACTCCTCATTCAACCTACTTATTATAAGTCAATGTATTCATGTCTTGTTTAAACATCTTAGGACAAGAGGATGGTTTCCTTGGAGGTTCCTCTATTGTGAGTTGAGGATGAGCTACCATAGACTTAGTCTTGTTATATTCACGTAGCAACTTAGTGTGTGTCTCCTACAACTTATCTAAATAAGGTAGTATTGATAACTAAGGATGCAACTTGAGGGGAACAAGTATCCCCTAATCTCTTGAAAATGAGATCACCACCCAAATCACCAAGGTCTTGAGCTACATGTGAATTTTGGTGTTTTAAAGAAGCATACCAAATCACTGATGTATTAACTCATGGATTTAAACTATTAAAGATGAACTCGTAGAGAATTGAGTATCCTAATTATTATGGACAATCTTACAAGAGGTAGTTTGAAATCACTCATAATTTTATGATGGATTGTTTTCTTCTTGCAGCTACAACAATGGCTTCTAAATCACCCCACCAAACAAACACATTGACACCTATGAAGGACTCTGGGAAAAGAGGGCCTGTGCCGCCCTACTCTTTGCCCCACCTTACCAGAATGACTTCTGATGAAAGCATTCAGTTGAAGGCAACATGTGGTGGAATCACATCAATGTATTTTTTCTTGCTCCTTCTTTGGCATTTTTGTTACTGCGGAAAGGGAGGAAGGAAATTTTTTTGTTTGTAGTCCACTAAAGAAGTGTTTGAACAATTGTTGAAATTTAATTGTTTTTTATGTTTTACAATGTTATTTTAATTATTTTTTATTTTTGGCTTAGAATCAAAGTGGGAGAGGTATCTTCATTCTATCATATTCTTGTCATTTCACTTAGGGTGCTATTCTGGTGCTATCTTCAATTATTGTCTTCTTAAGATTAAAGTCTGGACATTTCAATTCTACTAAATTTTAGTGATTTTGAAAAAATTGTGAAAGGTGCAATCCTAACCTCATTAGATCAATTATCACTCTTTTTATCTTAGAGCCAAGATCTTATGACTATCTCAATTCATTCATGACATAATCTTGACCTCATATTAGACTATCAACTCCTTCAACTTAAAGTCTCAAGGATGTCAATTCCACCAAATTTCCCTAAGACCCAATCCCAAATCATCTCTTTTAACTTAGAGCCAATCTCGAAGGGGTGCCCAAATTTGTCTCGCATCCTCATCCTAAATTATCACCTTCTTTCACCTAGAACCAAGGTTTGAAGTGTATCCATGTATCCAAATTTTGTTGGACATGATATCAACCTCACCCCTTAATTTATCAAGCTTTTACACTTAGCAATACTTGATCACTGCAGACTCCTTGTGAAGCATTCAATTTTACCAATTTACTTAGGACAACTTAAGTCTATAATTCTTTATCTTCTTGAAAGTAATATTTTCTTTAAAATTATGTATGCTTTATTGCTTTTACACTTAACAAGACACATTCACTAGGATCTTTTTATCAACCATTCAACTTTACCAATTAATTAAATGTTACATAATAATTTATCATTCTTTATCTTCTTGAAAGTAATTTAAAAAAAAAACTTGTGTATAGTTTATTGCTTTTGTACTTGACACATTATATGTGTCAAATGTTTTATAAATCATTCAACTTTACCAATTTATCAAATGTCACATAACACTTTATCATTTAAAAAAAAAAGTAATATATGCATGTATAATTGTCTATACACTTACAATTTTATCATTCTTTATTTTCTAAATCAGAATAGTGAATTTAAAATTTGTATATAATAAATATGTGTTGACCTTTTAAATCACATTTAATAATCGATTAAATATAAAATTAAAATACATAAAAACTTAAACATAAGATTGTTTCTTATTATAATTAAATTGTAATTATTAATATCAATATTTTAAATCACACTTTCCTAATTTTTCATTAAAATATCCTTCCTCTTTAGAGCTCCTGTGAAATATATTTTCTTAACAATAATTATTCATGGTCTATTTTTCATGGTAACTTACACATTTCATTACCTACATGAGAAGAGGGTCGTTATATTGGCCACAAGGAGAAAAGCGTGGGAAGCGAGATATAGGCAACATAAATTGCTGATGAAATGCAACCCTCTTACAGGTGGCAACTCCAGAGATTTCACTACAATATTTCAATCAAATTCTTCATTTACAAAGTCACCTCCGAGCGCAGGCACACGCGCAGGAAATGTAATTTCGCCATTCATCCGGGGAGGAAAGGGGTTTCTGGGATTTCCTGCAGAACAAAGACTTCGCCACTCCAAACAATCGATTCATCCCCAGTCTACTCAAAATATTTCCCATGAATTAATGTCTCTTGGTAATAATAGTGGCAAGAATGATGAATTATCTATGAGTGTCCTTCCGCCTCCATTTCCAAAGTCTACTCTTGAATCATGGCTTTACAGGACAAATCCTCGCCTTATCGGTAACTCTTCAACTATAAAAATAAAGGCCGAGTGACAGGACTTTGATGATGCAAAGTGGGAAATTTGATGTTTATCTGATCAGTATAAGATAAACATACTCATTTCAGGGATTAGTCGCTTACTTTACAAGTACAATCCCAATACAAACAAATTTTAAGTAAAGTAGGGGAGAGGCGCCAAAAGTAGGGGAGGTAAAGTTTGGAGGTCCATGTAGCAGTTCACATGGACCAAAAAAATAGAAAATTTCTCATCACGTTACCTTGCCACTTGTGCATCAGGCAGAATATATATATATTTTTAAAATCAACCACCCCTCCATCTGTCATGCACTGTTTAGTCCAACTTGTCAAAAATGGCCTCATTTTTCCATCTGCTCGAAAGTGGAGCCCATCCACCTTCTTAATTAGCGAACATATCTATGTACTTTGGATTGGATGGGAAAATGTCAACGACATCCTTGCCACCCTAAACAAACAGTTTAGAGCATTAATTGCTCGCCGCCTCCTTCATTACCTCCACTGACCAACTTGCCTTTCACATTCCTTCGCATTTATTCGGACTGTCGGGCACGTAATTTAGAGATCAAGGTTCATTCAATACTCCAAATTATCACATATCCCACTCACTCTCATTCCTATTATTTGCGTTTATTTTCGAGTGTTCATATGGTTAGGCACTAATATTGGTTCGACTCTCCATGCTTCATTGTTCAACTCTTCACTCTTCTTTGTTCAACTCTGCACTCTCAAGAGCTCCCTTTCTCTCTCAGGTGAGGTTTCTAACCTCACTCAGCCTATACTAGTGTCTTTGAATATGACGATATTCTGCCATGCACTTTTTTTTTCACAAAATTTTGTTGCAAAAATTTGTCTTTCAAAAAGATTAATAAAATAAAATGTGGGGAGGGTTTCACTGATTTTATTTTCCTCTATACACATCCATGCACTCCTAATCTGTTGTTCTTCATTGAATGATGTTTACTTTGCATTGTGCTTTTCATATTTGCTTCCTTATACAAAATATGAAATGGGTTTGACTAGTTTAAATGGTTTTTTTATTACTAGTAGACTTGTTCGACGAAATATGGAAAGTGTTTGACTAGTTTTCTGCCATGCACTTGTATTTGTGTGTTCGTCATTACACAAAATTTAACTCTACAATTTTCTTTTTACATTTGTTTGTTATTCTAAAATACGGAAATGGTTACAATATATTTAACTATTACTACGAAATATTCATAGGGTTTTAATGTATATCATTTCAAGGGTTTCTGCCATGCACTTGTATTCGTGTCTTGCTCATTGCACAGACTTTAACTCTGCAATTTGCTTATAATATTCTCATGTTATTCTGAAATATGAAAATGGTATCACTAGTTTTCATTTCGAAGATATTCTGGCATGCAATTGTATTATTATGTTCTTCCATGCACACTAGTTATGTCTGCGAAATGTTTTTTTTATTTGATTGTTACTACCAAACATGGAAAGGGTTTCATTGGTTCACATTTACAGGGTTTTCTGCCATACACTTGTATTTGTGTGTTCGACAATGCACAAACTTTAACTCTGCCATTTTCCTTTAATATTTTTTTGTTATTCCCAAATATGAAAATGGGCTCAATTGTTTTCATTTTGAATATATATATATATACATGTATATATATGCATGTACAAACACGCACACACACATACACATATATACATATATATGTATACATATGTATACATGTATATATATATATATAGATATATGTATATGTATATATATGTTTGTATATATATATATATTTGCATATATGTATATGTATGCAATTGTTTATGTATATATATGTAATTGTTTATGTATTATTTTGTTCTTCCATGCACAATAGTTCTATCTGTGATTTTTTTTTTATTAGATTACCATACATGGAAAGGGTTTCACGATTTCACAATTACAGGGTTTTCTGCCATGCACTTGTATTTGTGTGTTCAACAATGCACAAACCTTAACTATGCCATTTGCCTTTAATATTTTTTTGTTATTCCAAAATATGAAAATTGGTTCACTTGTTTTCATTTCAAAGGTATTCTACCATGCAATTATATTATTTTGTTTTTTCATTTTGAATATATATATATATATATATCTATATATATATATATGTATGTATGTATGTATGTATGTATGTATGTATGTATGTATGTATTCGTATATGTATATGTATGTAATTGTTTATGCATTATTTTGTTCTTCCATGCACACTAGTTCTATCCACAAAATGTTTTTTTTATTTGATTGTTACTACCATACATGGAAAGGGTTTCATTGGTTCACAATTATAGGGTTTTCTGCCATGCACTTATATTCCTTTGTTTGACAATGCACAAACTTTAACTTTGCAATTTTCCTTTAATATTTGTTTGTTATTCCCAAATATGAAAATAGATTCACTTGTTTTCATTTCAAAGATATTTTTCCATGCAATTATATTATTCTGTTCTTATATATGTAATTGTATATATATATATATATATATATGAATCTTTATTATGTCTATAATATAATAAGGTTTTTTTTTTAGGGAAGTGCTACCTGCAAGTATTGGAGACAACTGTGGAGAAAGAGGGGTTTGGTGTAGCAAAGCGTAGAGAATGTTGTTGCAGAAAAGTAATGCACTAAGCCTGAATAAGTTGAACCAAACAAAAAGTAGGAATTTAGATTGTGTTTTACATTCAGGGTAAAACCCTTGATTGTATTGATTTTTTTTGCTTGGGTTCCGCTCATTCAATCTGGTGTATTGCACAAGAGGGAATGTGTTGCTGAGTAAGCAATAGATGTATATACTTATTGCCTTTCCCCACCCTAAACGACCAGTTTAGAGCAGTAATCGGTCACCGCATCCTTCGTTACCTCCACTGGGAAATTTTCCTTACGCATCCCTCTGCACTTACTTGGATTGGCAAGTGCATAATTCAGAGATCAAGGTTCATTCAATGCTCCAAATTCTCCCATATCCTACTCATTGTCATTATTTTTTTTTGTATTTATTATGGAGTTTTTGTTTGGTTACGCACCTATACATTTTTGGCTCTCCACGATGGCTCTACACACTTCATTGTTCGGCTCTGCACTCTCAAAATCTCCCTTTCTCTTTTAGGTGAGGTTTTTTACCTCACTAGGCCTGTACCAGTGCCTATATATATTAAAACTAACATATATATATATATATATATATATATATATATAATGCATGTACTCATATTATATATATATGTTTGTATATATATGCATACATACATACATATATATACATATATATATATATATATATATATATGTTTTTATATATACATACATACATACATATAAATTCCAATCTCTTGTATGATATCCATATGTTTTTCCATGAATCTATAAATATCTGGGGTTTCACACTGATTTTTTTCACATTGGGTTTTTCATTTAAACTCTTTATGCCATGGAATGAAAATATGTTGTATTTGATTTCAATGTTTGTCACAATAACCTGTAACTCAATATCTGGGGTTTCAACTTACACTATTTATGAATGTCAAGACATTTTAGTTCAATTTCAGGGTTTTTTTTAAATTCTATATGCTTGAGAATATATATTAGTTGTATGCACTGTAAATGTTTGTCACCCACCACCTGTAACTCAGTATTTGGGGTTTCAACTTGTATTGTTTATGGATGTCAATGCATTTCAATTCCATATAATGTGATTGTTACACCCAATCTTCTCTAAGTGCTAAAGATGTTGGTATATATATATAGCTCATGTAAAAATATCCAATTTGATTGTTTAATTGCATTGTTCAATTGGATTGTTCAATTACATTGTTAAAAGTTATTGTTCAATTGGGTTGTTCAATTGAATTGGTCAATTGGATTGTTCAATTGCATTGTTCAATTGGATTGTTTAATTGGATTGTTCAATTGCATTCTTCAATTGGATTGTTTAATCGGATTGTTCAATTGCATTCTTCAATTTGATTGTCCAATTGCATTGTTCAAAGTAATTGTTCTATTGCATTGTTCAATTGGATTGTTCAATTGGATTGTTCAATTTGATTGTTCAATTGCATTGTTCAATTGCATTGTTCAATTGGATTGTTCAATTAAATTGTTCAATTTGATTGTTCAATTGCATTGTTAAAAGTTATTGTTCTATTGCATTGTTCAATTGCATTGTTAAAATTTATTGTTCTATTGCATTGTTCAATTGGATTGCTCAGTTGGATTGATCAATTGCATTGTTCAATTGGATTGTTCAATTGCATTCTTCAATTTGATTGTTCAAAGTAATTGTTCTATTGCATTGTTCAATTTGATTGTTCAATTTGAATGTCATATAACTCATGTATATTCATTAGGAGTTATTCATTTCATTCTTTTAGACATGTTGGTATATTCGGCTGACACTTGTAAATTTGTGTCATGTTTAATCTTCTTTGATGGTGTGCATTTTCAATTCATTATTGGCTTGATGGTGGTGAATTGCACTTCAAAGGTAAACACTAAAGGATACTATACTTTCTTATTTTATGTTAAACACTTTCCTTACTGCACTTTTCTTATTAATGACTCTTTTCATATATGTTTGCATGATTCAGTTGGAGAAATTCGCCATACCATTGGCCATCTCCAATTCATAGAGGTGAGGTTTTTAACCTCACTAAAGTTGCACCATTGTCTCCTATCATTCCTCTCTTCTTTCTTCTTATCACTTATTTGTTTTGTTATGGGTGTGTTGTGTTACTTAAGTTGAAGGTTATTATTTATTTTGTTGCTGATTTTGAACATAATATTCAAAGTGTTTATGTGATTATCCATACATTGAATATTCTCTTGTGTTCTAGGTGCATCCACAATGTGTTCCATGATTCATATGGCATCTAGGGTGTTTATGAACACTTCCAATATTTGTTTTCATAAACACACTCAATTTGTCAAGAAAATATATGGTTCTCTTCATGCATCACCGTGACTTTAATGGGTTTAATCTTTTCATTTAATTTCTATCTATACCTATATATAATTTTCAATCTATCTATCAATGTATGTATCTATATATCTATTTATCTGTATATATATGTACATGGCAGATATATATATATACATATATACATATATGTATGTATGTATATACATATATATATGTATATATATATATATACATATATATATACATATATATATACATACATATATATACATATATGTATGTGCATATATATCAATGTGTATCTACTTTATATATATACATATATATATACATATATATATATATATGTATGTATGTATATACATATATATATATATATATATATATATATATATATATGTATGTATGTATATACATATATATATATGTATATATATATACATATATATATATATATATAAAGTAGATACACATTGATATATATGCATGTATATATATATGTATATATATATACATATATATATGTATATACATACATACATATATATATATATATGTATATATATATGTATATATATAAAGTAGATACACATTGATATATATGCACATACATATTGACATAGACATACATGTACATTTGTATGCACATAGATATATATGTACATACTTATTGACATAGACATACATTTAAATACGTATGCACATAGATATATATGTACATACTTATGAACATGTACATATGTATGCACATATATATGCACTACACAATTGTGAAATTTTGAATTGGAAAATGAATTATTGTGCAATGAGGAATAGAATAAGGTGGAATATCCTCTAAATGAAAATTATTTAAACCATTTTCATATTTTAGGATAACAAACAAATATTATAACCAAATTGTAGAGTTAAATTTTGTGCAATGATGAATATAATAATAGGGGAGAGCTACAGTCCAATAGGTCGAACTTGTTCATGACGTTCCCATTTCAAAGTAACACCATTTTCCATTAAATATTCTCTTTCATTATATATATATAGTCCTCAAAGTAACTTCATAGTCATCCATACAAACATACGTCACATTCATCTCTATCATTCACTCTTGCCACCTCCCTTTGGCATCCCTCCATAGAAATACCCTCATAATCAAGTGTAATTATGTTGTCAGTGTAAACCAATATAATCTATTTAGTATATACTAAATTGAATGATATACTTTTTGGGCATTATAGTTGTTACCTCTAAATCTAATGTGTTTTTTGGTTCACAAAAAAAGAGTGAACTGTAATGTATTGAAACAAATAAACTTGAGATAAGACATAGAAACATGTTAACTTTTGTAGTGGTATAGCCTAAAATTAAATTTCAATTGAGCTACTAGTATACAAAAGGATATATTACATCAAGTATTTCCTTATGAAGTGTTGTGGAATTTAGACATGTCTAGTAGACCTTTCGAATGACTATATGAAATGTATTGTCATGTAGTTTCAAATGTTTCATTATCAACATAGACTGTATTGTATGAAATGTTGCATAATATTATCAACATTGAATATATTTTTAGAAATGTAGAATAAATATTATAAGCATAGTAATTGTTGTAAACAAAATTGAAATAGATTATCTGCATAGAATTTTTTTTTTGATATGTAGATTATAAGGCAACCATAAAAAAGGTATTGACATAGTTGTCAATGGGCCCCACACTAGAGCGCCTTAATATGCAATTGTAAAATAATTTTCACCCACGAAGTCAACCAGGGTACTCACATCACTGCTAGAAAACAAAATTAGTTCAACCGACTTACACATGTCATGAACAAGTTGGTCTTATTCAACTGAAAGCATTGGTAGGGATTAAGACTTAAACTCAAAAAGAAACTCTAACATTCATATAGACAACAATTAGAGTAACATTTACATTGCAAACATGAAATTGTAGTGGGTAACAAAATAACATTGTAAAACAATCACATTAATAAACAGATTTAGTTCAAATATATTAATGGTATAGATGAAGCACAATGAAAATGGCATCCCCAACTATGGTCCAAAAAAAAACCAAAATATAAGGCACTGTTACAGTTGGTCCCTCCCAACCTCAGTTGAATGCTCCAAGAAATGAATCTGGAGATGTGTTCTCATCTCCTGCTGCTACATTTGGACTTTCCATAAATTGATTTTCATTTGTATTTTTCAATTTCTTGCAACTTACATTTGAAGGGGTTAGTGGTGAAGAAGTCAAGCCAACTGGAAATTGAGTGCAACTAACTTGAGATGGGTTGGGTCTCAAACACACATTGCCTGCAATAAAGAGAGGGGTGTTGTTATTGGTTATATCTTGAAAGTAATTGTGATTATTAGATATAAGGGGGTTGCAGGATTGCTTAATCATCTATCTCACATCAATGCTCTATGGGAAACCTCGATCTCCCTTTCCTTATTCTCTTGTTCTTTTTGTACCCTCTCTTGCTCCTACTCTCTTTCGTTTCTTTGCAACTATTTTAGTTGCTCTCTTTCCTTGTGCTCAATTTCCTTTTCAATATTTCTTTGTTCCTTCTGCTCCAAGGCCAGAATTTGTGTTTCCTTTTTGTCCTCAGTTTTTTGCCTCTTTTTGATTTTTAATTCCTCCAGTTCTTGTTTTCTTCATTCCTACTCCATTATGAGATTCATGGAACTGTTAGTAGTCAACAACCGAGACTGTTGGATCACCTGAAGAGCACCACCAATAGACTTTCTCATTCTTCCATTGAATATGTGAACTAGCAGCTTAAGAAAGTTACTGATCCGAGAACCAGTTTGGGTTTCAGTTGTTTCATTGACTTGGGAGTTAGTAAACTCTTCCTAACCCGTTGTATCTTGACTTTTGTGGCCGCCATCTACATAATGGTGCACTGTTTGTTCTAGAGGTGTGGTTTTTGGAGATGGGAATGTGAAATTCCCCATGTCTCCTTGTTCGGGTTGGCTATCCATGTCCTCAAGTTGTTGCTTTGCACCTTCCTGCACTTGAGTATCCATTGGAGTCTGCAATGTTTGTGATAGTTCATTTGTTGAAACATCAAGTCCCAAAAGACTAAGGATGTTCTGCACTGTAGAAGCATCCTCAATGTCATCAATCTCATACATCTCACTGGGACGCATGTCGCCCACGAGTGCATCAGAATTGAGGGGCCATATCCCTGTCCTTTTAAGGTCAACTTTTATGTTCGATGAAGTCATAGCTCTTCTCAGTGCCTTGCTTCCTAACTTCATTAATTCTTCCCTTCTAATATCAATATTGGGGAATCTAGTGAAAAATTCAGCTCGTTCTGATTTGAAATATTCCTTGAATGGTGCAAACACACTAACATCCAAAGGCTATAGCACGTGAGAAGTATGAGTAGGAAGTGTAAGGAGGTCAATGCCTAACCTCCTTGCCTCCTAGATAGTTGATAGTGCAACGTGACTTCGATGGCTATCAAAAATTAGAAGATTCCTATTACTTGGTGACACACCCCCTAGAATCGACACATGAAAAATGTTCCAACCAGTTGAAGAAAAGCTCCTTCATCATCCAAGTTTGTGCTTGGGTTGCCATAGTTGCACATGGTTCACAATTCATAATGTAATTCTCTATCTTTGCATTTCCCTTGAACAAATAGAAACCAGGTATGCTTTGGCCAAATGCATTAACACAACAGATAATTTTTATCCAATCTCTACTTTTTGGAATGATGTAGGAGATATTCTTGCTGCCTCGTCGTGCCAAGACCTTCATTGTTCCATTTCTGCCAGCTTGAATGCCTGTTTCATCAAAGTTCCATATTCTATCAGGACTGTATGGGGTACTTTCATATGTTGTTGTCAGCGTTCTAAAAAATTCAGCTACTATTTGGGGTCATAGGTTTACTACCGTGTCTTTGTCAAGACCTTCAACAGTGCTCAATGTCAATTCTGGATGTTACCTCTTGAATCCAGTCCACCATGATTTTCCAAACAGCCCCTCCATGAAAGGGTTGAGTCTAGTCTAGCATATTTGAGCAACCTCTTGATAATATCAAGCCTATGGCCAACATCTTCCATATTTGTGCACCACTTTACAATCAGACCCTCCTCCTCTTCTATCGGGACTATTGGTGGACCCTTCTTTGAAGTAGTTGTTAGGCCACCTAACCAATTTCTAAGTGTTGTAGCTGAGATTTTCCATTTCTTCGGAGAAACTCTCATCGACATTCCATTTGTTTCAACATCCTCCAGTGCCCTTTCCATGTCTTGTGATGACCATTCCCTTTCCTTTGATGCTCTTTCTTTCCTGATTGCAGGTGCAACATTCTCCTAGACAACCTCAATGGGTTTAGGATTGGAATTTTCTTCTACAACCGGTTGATGCACATGGGGGACTGTTACAGTCTCTTTTTATGTACGTGACTTTTTCTTTGCAATCTTGTTTTTTGGTTTGGACCTCATATTACCTTTAGATTGTACCTACAAATATTAAAAAATATGTTTGGAGCAATTAAAAATAATAATAATTGGACACTATTGAAGTCACAGTGATGCATGAACAGTTTGATTTCTTCAATATGCATCTTGA
Organism: Sequoia sempervirens; assembly: GCA_007258455.2. Classification (NCBI taxonomy): domain Eukaryota; kingdom Viridiplantae; phylum Streptophyta; class Pinopsida; order Cupressales; family Cupressaceae; genus Sequoia; species Sequoia sempervirens. The sequence goes on from VDFB02193867.1 coordinate 36,940,254, forward strand.
TAGTTTGCAATTCAATGCTTGCTTTTTATGAACAATTTGTAATGCAATTGTTGATAGATTGTAATGAAATTGTCTTGTTGACGTGTCTTAATGGCACAACATGTGTAAACAAAATATTGCTATTTTATTTCTCCTGAAAGAGAAAGACAACACATGGATATCTTAGCTCCCAAGGTCTTGGTAGTTGGTTCTCAACTCTGCTGATGTTGCTCAATGGTCAATGTAATAGTAATGTTCAAGGGGTCTGTTGGTGTTGAGCTTCTGGATTGTTCTGAGATCAAACATTAACTTAAACCTACTCTAACCAGGGTTTTTAAAGAAATAGAAAAAGATAGATAAGAGATTTGGAATAGAAAAGAATGTTAATTCATCCAACTTAACCAAACTTGTTACCTTTCAAGGAATTCCTAACTAAAACTGCAGAAGAAAATTAACTTGTGATTAACACACAGTTTCATTCATTCACAATGCTGATTTCAATAACAGATTGCAAGCTACCATTTAAACAAAACATAAAATCAAACTTCATTCCTTGAAAGCTTCCCAAATCAAATGATTAACTCAAGACAAACACCATTCTAGAACACAACATGAAGTAGATTTTTAATCCGGTTGCTTCTACTATTAGTGAAACAGATAAGCAACATTTACAAATCTGGCACAATCACCAGTGTACAGAAAATCCATGACTCCAAATTATTTCCATTTATACTAAGAAAACTAGAAAGATACATCTACTATATTCTCCTCCTTTCTTTTTCTTTACAAAGAGGCAAAATGCCATATATATATAGAATGCACCAAAAAGAATGCGCTGGCCCCTGTTTTAGGGTTTACAAAATATCTCACTTCAGAAGGGTTGGCCCTCAGATCTTTTGGATAAAGTTGATTCTGCATTCAATGTGAATCCCTGCTGTCCATGTTGGTGAAGGATTGTCACCAGGAGAAACCTTCTGATCTTTTGCAACTATAACATTTACTTCTGGCCTCTGTGTCCATCCTCTAACTCCCTTGCAGAGCTGCTTTGAATGCCCTAAAGCATTACCATTAATACCGATCTACCCTTTTTCTAGTAGACCCCAGCTGTCACTGTGACTCACGGTTTCTTCCTCTTTCTGACTCCCTTGTTAGATCCAAACACCATCGCTCCCGAGCCGCTCCATCGACGCATTCACAGAGTAAGTTCATGTCGTTCACATTCTCTTGATTTCCTTCACAAGGGTAGTCAATCAGTCAAACTGTCAGTGGGCGGCTATTTTAGCTTCTCCTGATTGGGTGAACACACTCCACGTAGGACTCCCAGGTGGTCAAAAGTTATTCACACAAAATCACATGTCGATGAGACACTGGCTGTGTCTCCCCGATGCGATTACATTCCACAGCAGTTATCGGCGTAACATATGATAGTTGGTGAGACCTCAGGCGATATACCACAATACCTCCTTCCATTGGTGAGACATCCGCATTCGGCAAGATGTTATAGCGGGCGCTAAGAGTCATAGCAATATCCATTTTCATTGGTAGGTTTGTCACTATTGGCAAGAGTTTATTCCATCGGCATGACATTACATCGAGCCCCTCACCCTTTTGGCGAGACACCATCGGGTCGGCGAGACGTCTCTCCAAGCTCAAAACATTACACCGAAGGGAGAAACATGTTGGAAAGGCTAGCTTCCTTCGCCGAGACATTACACCGAAGTCACCTCCTTTGCCGAGAGCTCATTTCATTTCAGGGAGACCTTGCTTAGTTGGCGAGAACTTTCGCCGATATCATCATCCTTTTGCCGAACTAAAACCTTTCGGCGATACTTTTCTCGGGTCAGCTAGACCTCTCATCGAGCCCTTCATCTTTCAACGAGACTCCTCCCCAGTCGACAAGACTTTACCCGGTCGCCAGGACCTCCTGCCGAACTCAAACCACTACGCCGATACCGCCTCACCTCGGCAAGAGTCCACCCTATCGGTGAGACTTTAGCATGTCGGGGAGACATATGAAAACCCACGGTGATTAAAATTTCATGGCGAGCGGTGGATCCCAAATGAATAACACACTACCAGTTGGCAAGACATCTGATAGGTCTTGTCAACTTTCTTCTTAGAGGGAATTTATGCCAAACTAGATTGGGGATGCCTTCCAACTAAGCTCCTTGAGAAATATCATTATGTACATGACTTAATCCTATAAAACAAGGTCTCCATTAGTCCTCAGAAGCGTGTAAAATATATCATTATTATTTTTTATCATTTCACTATGCCTTCAAATTTTAGACAAAAGAAACCCAACACCGATAAAGGCAGAAGCAAAACAGAACTGGAAACAACACCTTCCTTCAAAACCAGCAGAGATGGGGCCAAAAATAAATCAGAATTGGGACCGAAGTCAGAATGGGAACAAACCATGGGAATGACCATCATTTCCCAGTTCAGACCCCATCCCGGCTCCTCATCCACAAAAGCAAAGAAAACGCAAAGGCAAAACCCAACAAATGAACACAGCGGAACCGGGATCAAAACGGAACCCGAACCTGAAACTTATTAAATTTTCATGGTTCGGTTCCAGTTCCGATTCCGGGTCTGCCAGAACAACATGAAAAGACCCAAGGAAGAGAGGAAACTCCCGAGACACGGGACACAAAATGGAGAGGAAAACGACCAACCACAGAAGATACAAAGGGAAAGGCGGAGTCGGGGCCGAGATGGAACACGGATCTGAAACCTTGAAGTAGTTCAACATTTAGATTCAGCTCCGAACCCGGCTCTGAGAGAACGAAAGACAAAAATAAAGGAACTGTCAGAACCGAGACCGGGAACGGAATAAGACCAAAACTTGGATGTAATTCCAAGCTCGATATTGGTCCCATTTCCGCATCTGACAGAATAAGAGAAAAACGCCTAAGGCAGAAAACCAAAGGCCAAAAAAATACAAAAGAAAAAGGAGGACCCATTTTGTTCTAGAATAAAATGGGGTGGTTATGCAGGGCATAACATGTCTTTGTTGTGCGTGAATAAATTATTTTTATTGAATACATGCATGTTGATAATTTGTTTGATTTATTATTTGAATTGAAATGACTTAGAGCAGATCAGGTTAGTGAGACATGAATGGACATTGGTTAACCATTGTCAAAATGAACTTAGACAATGGTACAGGCATAGTGAGGTAGAAAACCTGAATTGAAAGACAAAGGGAGCTTTCTTGATTGTAGAGCTGAGCAATGAATCGTGGAGAGCTACACATAAATTCATTGACATCAATAAAGAATATAAGTTGAAAACCCAGATATGGAGTTAAAGGGTAGTAGGTGACAAACATTTACAGTGCATACATCGTTATCTAAATTCAAACCCACTGGATACAAGTTTTAAGAACTATAAATGTTTGTCACCAACTACCCTTTCTATATTTCTTATATTTCACCAGTCTAACCCTTTCCATATTTCGTAGTAACAATCACATATATATACTTAAAGAAATACATATATACATAAACAATTACATATATATACATATATATACATATATGAATATATATATATATATATATACATATACATATATATATACATAGACATATATGTATACATATATATATATATGTATATGTATAATATGTATATGTATTATTCTATTCTTCCATGCATAATATGTGTGTGTATATATATATATATATATATAAGAACAAAATAATATAATTGCAAGGCATAATATCTTCAAAATGAAAACAAGTGAATCCATTTTCATATTTGGGAATAACAAACAAATATTAAAGGAAAATTGCAGAGTTAAAGTTTGTGCAATGTCAAACAGAGGAATACAAGTGCATGGTAGAAAACCTTGTAATTCTAAACTAGTGAAACCCTTTCCATGTTTGGTAGTAACAATCAAATAAAAAAAGCATTTCGCAAAGAAAACTAGTGTGCATGGAAGAACAGAATAATACAATTGCATGCCATAATATCTTTGAAATGAAAAATAGTGATACCATTTTCATATTTCAAAATAACATGAGAATATTATAAGAAAATTGTAGAGTTAAAGTCTATGCAATGGGGAACACATGAATGCAAGTGCATGGAAGAAACTTTCGAGATGAATATTTCATAGTAACAGTCAAATATAAAAAATAATATGTAGTGTGATATATTGTAACCATTTCTATATTTTGGAATAACAAACAAATATAAAGAGAAAATTACAAAGTTAAAGTTTGTGCAATGACAAACACAAATACAAATGCATGGTAGAAAACCAGTCAAAGCCTTTCCATATTTCATTGAACAAGTCTAATAGTAATGAAAAACCATTTAAACTAGTCAAACCCATTTCATATTTCCTATAAGGAAGCAAATATGAAAATAAAAATGCAGAGTAAATGTTGTGCAATGAAGAACACAAGATATTGAAAAGCACAATGTAGAGTAAACATTGTGCATGGACGAGTATAGAGGAAATGAAAAACTAGTGAAACACTGAAATTGAACTGAAATGACTTGACATTCATATAAAGTGTAAGTTCAAACCCCAAATATTGAGTTATAGGTCATTGTAACAAAAATTGACATTGCATAAAACATATTTGCATTGCCAGGCATAAAGAACATAAATGAAAAACCCAATGTAAACAACATCAGTATGAAACCCCAGATATTTATAGATTTGTGGACAACATATTCATAGCATCCAACATATTGGCATCTGTAGGCATAACGAATTTGTAGGAGTAGAATACGTATAGCTTCTTAGGGTGTTGTTGATACTGCCTCTAGACTTTCTTCATATTTCTAGAGTAAATTATATAACTAAAAATGAAAGTGGGACATGCTAAATAGAAATTGCAAGAGATTGACTAATTTATTTTTTAATTTGAAAATCTCCTTATATGTTCAATGTTGGTTTGGTATGGAGTCTTTAATTCCTGTCCTTATTTTTTCAAATTTGAAATCTTTATCCAATGCCTTCAATTATAGAGTTTGTATGTATTAATTGTGTGCAAACCTTGTTTGCTTGACAAGAGATTTTGGTGGCTTTAACACCATTGTTTTGGTGGTTGTGGGTGGAAAAAAAGGAGAAGGCACTAGTAGTAGAGAGCATCGATTTGAATGATGGGACACATATGAATGATTTATTTTCATCTAATTGTTGTGTTGGTGGGAAAGTGGGATGGGGGTTTAGTTGGATTGGGTTTGCTGATGGGACAGTGTCAACTCCTAGTTGTTCTCATGGCATCCGATCTATCAAAAAATTGGTTGTGATGTAATGTAAGTGGTGACATTATAGGGGAGCTTGGGTTATACTAATTTTATATTTTAGGTGCATGTTTTAGAGCTACGGGCCAGTAACAAGAAATATGGCTTGTATGTTTGTGGTGTCAAATGTGCTTTTAATATTCTCTGACATGTAATAATGTGAATATCTATTTGTGTATGGGAAAATATTCACTGATTATATTACAATTTTGATGGTACAGTGATATGAGTACTCTTGTTGACTTTGTGGGTGAAAACTATTTTACAATTGTATTAAGGTGGTCTAGTGTGGGACCCACGTGGGACTACTTCCATCCCCAATATAGCCTCCCGCCCTACTTTGGGCCCCTCTCCCCTAGTCAACAAAGACAACATAACTTTCATTTTATCTTTCACACATCTATAATAGTAAATGTATTTTGCAAGCATTTGTAATAGTAAAAGCTCAAATTATTTGTTATGATATGTAATTAATTATTAGTGTGTGAACACGTCCGAATTGCTTTCCTTAAATTGAATCAAATTTGTCTTGGTGTTAGATAAGACACCTACTAGTAATTCATTCTATCACTTACATGTCATGTACGATGAATAAAAACTTTAGCTAACTTTACTAGAGAGTAACATGAATGATAAGCAAAGCACTTTGACAAAGGCAACGATTGTCTCATAAACTTTAGATTGGATTTGCAATCCACTAGTAAAGGGGAATGTTTTTTTAAATTAATTTTATGCATTGGTTAGGGGAGAGGATCCAAAACATGTGCAGGGCCTTAACGTGCGATAGGATTGGCACACGTTGGGGCCCACAATGATATGTCGGTCTTCCACGAGTTAGGAAAATATACTTGCATAAAAAATTAAGATGAGATCAAACAAAAATCAGATATTATATGCACATTTAATCATATATATTTGTTAACAAAACAAGTATAGGTTGGCAGCCAAACAAGGGTAAGTGTTTACAACTTGTATATGACATATCACCATAAAGATCTAGCTTGGAAATAAAACAACTAAAACATAAAATTTTGCACCCTTCCCCATAAACATTCAAACCCATCTGCCACACCAATCAAGGTGTCACTTACACATTAATCACAACTACACAACAAAATTGAGGTGTCACGTTAACACAATTCAAACCCATGTGTCCCATCTTTGACCAAAATGATAACCCATTACAACCATGTTTCCCACCGTAGCATAACATAAATAACACACAAATGCATCTTCCTATCTAATCAAACATGAGACCTAAAACATGTATCAGTTGGAGTCTATCCCATCTCACTAAGTAGGGTGCACACATACTGGCCCCTTCCTCTAAAAAGCTCCACCCGCATTCAAGAATACAAGCTATAAGGTCGCCATTATTCATAAAAAAAATATGGAAACAAATGCAAACAATCCACCAAACCAATCAACTCAAGAATTAATGGAAAAAATCAATCAAATCTACAATTCTTATCACCCATAATTCAAATTCAAAATAGGACAGGGATTTAATTCGCCACACCAAACAAGCATCAATTAGATTGAAATAATACCCAATTCAAATAGTTGTGAAAACCTTCAAGTATTCACTTATTCTATAGTGAGTGACATAAGAAAAGGAGGAGTGACAAGCACAAAATTGACCAACATAACAACAAGAGGAGGCAATAGCACATATTCTAGTCCAACAACTTCCATATTGTTTCCTCTTACTATTTTTCATTCACAAGCTTTATATTGTTCTTCATTATAGCCATTAAATTCATAGGTTAGCAGTTGTGTTTTCATGATATAAAATGTAAGTGTGGTTCCTAGATTGCTATGTGTGAGTATGTTTATGTTGCACATACCTGTAAGATATGATATTTTTTAATAGGCAACTTATTGTTTTCCATTTGTAGCTTTATATTGATCTTCATTACAACCATTATATGCATAATTTGGCATTTTTGGTTTCGTAGGTTTAATATTTTAAATATTATAGTCATAGGTTAGCATTTGTGTTTCCCTAGGGTTTATATTGCAAATATTACAATCATAGTTTAGCATTTGTGTTTCCTTAGGTTTATATTGAAAATATTACAATCATAGTTTAGCATTTGTGTTTCATAGGTTTTACTTTATCATTCACTTGGTTATCTTATTCTCATAGGTTCTGCATTATCATTCACTTTGGTTATCTTATTGTCATTAGTTTTGCATTATCATTCACTCTGGTTATCTTATTCTCATAGGTTCTGCATTATCATTCACTTTGGTTATCTTATTCTCATAGCTTTTGCATTATCATTCACTCTAGTTATATTATTGTCATATGTTTTGCATTATCATTCACTTTGGTTTTCTTATTCTTATAGGTTCTACATTATTATTCACTTAGTTTTTCTTCAATGCTAGTCATTAATTTGGGGGTTTCTCTTTTTATTAGGTTTTGTTTCATCTTTTTCATAGGTTTTGCTTCATCAGTTCAGTCATTCAAAATATTACATCATTTAACTTCACAATAATTTATGCCTATGAATGAGTTTGTAATGCACAAAAGATGTGAGATTTGTTAAAATATTGCTATTTTTCATTCATAAGCTTTATATTGTGCTTTCCTACAATTTATATTGCAACCATTATAGTCATAGTTAAACAATTGTGTTCCCCTATGGTTTATATTGCAACCGCTATAGTTATAGGTTTATAGTTATGTTACGTTTAAGATATGAGATTTATTAAGCTCAAAATTATTGTTTTACATTTGTAAGCTTTTAATTGTTCTTCATTATAGCCATTAGAGTCATAGATTAGCAAATTTTTATCCCTACGACTTATATTGCAATCACTATAGTCATTTTTAAACAGTTGTGTTTCCATATGGGTTATATTGCAATCATTACAAACATAGTTAAAATGTGTGTGGTTCCCAGTTTGTTGTGCATGAGTATGTTTATGTTGTACATGCCTAGGAGATATGAGATATTGTTAAGCTCTAACTTACTGTTAAACTCTAACTCCCTTACATACAATGTAATTTTGTGCTTGTCACTCCTCTTTTCCTTATGTCACTCACTCCAGAATAAATGTAACTCAATAAACTATTAACAGTATTTCTGAATGTTAATGCAATAAACTAAAAAGAAAACACATACAAAAACTAATTAATCTTCTACTAAAGAATCATTGTCTTCATACATATAAAGATAACTATGCAAGCATCATTGTTTTGATTGAATAACTTATTCTATGCAGATGGCTAAGGGTAATGTAGTGGTGACCCATACTGGAACCAAAAGAAAGAAAAGAGCCATGACACAGTTGCCCTCCCACAAACGAGGGGCTAAATTTCCCCTAGAAGCAGATCCTGTTGTACCAGTATAGGAGAATTCTACTCCTCAAATACCACAAAATGAGGTTCCTACACCTCGAATACTACAAAAGGTAACAAGGAAACAATAGTTGTGGTTTTTGGAGGACATGAAAGGAGCACTCTATGACATTGAGGAAAATGACATTTCAACAAGGGGAGCTTCCAAAAATTAGAAAATCCTAACAACCACACTCTCCAAATGGCTGGGCGGACTAACAACAACGTCCAAGAAAGGTCTGCCAATAGTCCTCACTGAAGGGGAAGAAGATCTGATTGTGGAATGGTGCAAGAAAATGGCAAAGGTTGGCCATGGTCTTGAGATAGTCAATCTTAAGGCAGAGGTTGCCCAAATTTGTCAAAATAGGCCAAACCTTTTCACCAATGGGTTCTTGGGGAAGTCCTAGTGGATAGGATTCAGGAACAAACATCCTGAACTTTTGTTGCGGACTTTTGAAGGCCTAGACAAAGATATGGAACTTAATCTTAGACCTGTTGTTGTAGCAGCTTTCTACAATACATTGTTTGTAGTGTACAAAGCACTACCATATGGTCCTCATCACATTTGGAATTGTGATGAAACTAATATTCAGGTAGGTAGAAATGGGTTTGTGAAGGTGTTAGCCAAAAAAGGTAGCAAGAATATGTCATAAATTATTCCAAAGAGTCATGAATGGATAGCCATTCTATGTTGTGTCAATGCTGCCAGGCAAATCGTTCTAGGATTTTACTTGTTCAAGGGGAACGAAAACATAAATAATTACATTGTAGACTACAAACCAGGTGCTTGAATGGAAGCCCATCCCCATGCATGGATGATTAAATACTTTTTTATAGATTGGTTAACTCACTTTAAAAACTCAGTTTGAAGTGGTGTGTCTCCCACCAATAGGTAGTTGCTAATTTTTGATGGGCATGGAAGCCATGTAACGCTTGAAACCATCCAAGAAGCAAGAGAATTGGGTGTAGATTTTCTAACATTATCGTCACACACCTCACATAAGCTATAGCCGTTGGATGTGAGTGTCTTTTCACCTTTTAAATCTTACTTCAAATCAGAATGTGCAACATTTTTGGAAAGGTTTCCAAACATTGAAGTGAGGAGGACAAAACTTGCAATGTTAGGCAACAAAGCACTGATAAGAGCTTTGAAAGTTGAAAAACATCAAAGCAGGATTCAAAAGGACTAAGATATGGCCGCTTAATCTAGATGCACTTGTGAACGACATGCATCCCAATGACACATTTCAGGTCAACGAGGATGCTTCTATAGTGGAAAAAATTATTAGCCTCTCTGGAGTTGTGTCAAGAGACGATGTAGCACAATTGCAATCCACTCTTCTAGATGGACAATTGCAATTTGTAACATAATCACAATAGTCACCTGATAGCTATCATGCTGATTCAGTTGAACAAGTGGTGGCTGATCAACAAACTCCTCCCATGGTGGACAACCTCGTTGATCAATTCAGTGATAGTTTAATTCTTCCATCGCAATATAGCTAACGATATTGGTTGGTGGAGGGAGCAATGAATCTAGGCATTGATTTGCATGTCCCAGAATAGTAGGGTACTTATAGTTTCCCATCACTACCACCTAAAATTTACCTATCTGAAGTTGTGCATTACTATGCTCCTTCTTGCACTTCAAATTTAGGAGGAAATCAAGATTTCATCAAGGAATCAGAGGTAGTGGAGGAGAACATTTCCTCATAGTTGGATGAGACACAACAAATAGAAATAGTTCTGCACATCATCAAATTCCTCAAGCTGTATGTGCACACTGTCCATTAAAAAAATCCAAAGGTGTTGTAATTCGATTGAGCAGATAGTCTTAGTTGTTGACGGTAGATGACTACATGAATCTGTTAATCCAACAAGAGGAAAGGAAGAAAGAGGTTGAGGATATAAAATCCTTAAGGAGACAAGAGAACGAGGAGAAAAAGACAACAAGAAATGTGGCAAAGGAGTTGAAAGAATAGGCCAAAATAGAGAGGGAGATACAACGTAAAGAAAAAGATCAGCAGAAAATACAACAAAAGAAAGATAGAGATGCCAAAAAGAAGCAAGAGAGGCTTCAGAGGGAACATGACCAAAAGGAAAAAGAGATTGAAGAGGTGCAGATGGCTTTACAAAGAGAAAGGAAATTAAGAACCCCTTCTAATCCCTTGTCTCAAAGTAATGGAGTATTTTGTGATATTCTCAACATCAATATCCGTCACTTCTCCATAGCAATGAATTATTCAACCCTCTCCCAATTTTAATTCAGGTGCACTCAATATTCAAATCAACCTACCACTCAAGATGTATAGATGTGTGCACCATTGCCCTCAACACGTCACTTGCACCCAGTTTTCCAGTCCAACTCCCAGTCATGTAAGAAAAACTCCTCATCGACTTGAAGGGGATGAGAACATGGTCAGTGGAACCCCAAGAAACTAACCACCATTTCCCTATCACAACAGCTAGATGCAGCCTTATTTTCATTTCATTTGCAATTAATGTTTTGGACAGTATATAAGTTTTGATATCTACAAATGCACCCTTATTGTTGGCAGTTTTAAATTTAAGATAACTACAAATGCAACATTATTGTTTTGATTTGCAATGTATTTTGATCAGATTGTGATGTGTGTTGTATTTATGCTTCTTGTTTCCACCTATGTTCAATTGACAATTTCTCATTTTTTCAGTTTTTATTTTTGATTGAATTTGACACATGGGATGATGCTATTAGTCGATCCAAAAAAAGTTAATGTCATTTTTTGCCATGTGATTGAAATGTGCTCGGTTGGAATTCCAATTGGTGCATGGCATGATGTGCAAAGTGGAGTGTCTTTCCACATTATCAAAAATCACTCTTCCACCCTTTTCACTCCATTGCCTCACATTAATCTCTCACCACCCCTTGCAATTCTTCTGTACAGTCATGTTTAATGCATGTCCCCTCCTACTACTTCCACGACATCATGCATAAACTTTGATCCAACATGCATTCAATGCTCTCAGTGCCTTGCACACCTTGCCAACTTTAGATTCTTTCAATCTACCATCTTGAATTTTATTCACATTGGTGTCAGAATGTGCTAACTTAAGGTGTTTGCAGCTTCAATCCTGCCACCACTACATGTTACACTCAGAGTCCAGTGTCCCTTCACATATACATATATGTATATGTTTATGCATATGTATAGACATATATATATATACATATATGTATATGTTTATGCATATGTATAGACATATACATATACATATATGTATATATATATGTATATATATATATGTATATGTACATATGTATATATATATATGTATATGTATATGTATATGTATATGTACATATGTATAGATACATATACATATACGTATGTATATATATGTATATGTATATGCATACATATACATACACATACACATATACATATATGTATACATATAAATATACATATACGTACATATATCTATTTTTTTGTTGTTCATCAATCAGTCATGCAACTATTGTAACTTTTTTAGGTGCCATTGATTAATTTGGGGTTATCTTTTTCATAGGTTCTGCTTCATCTATTTAGTCAAGTAAATATATATACACATATATATATGAATATACATATATATGAATATGTATATATATATTTATACAATTCTATTTTGTTGTTGTTCTTCAATTTAGACATAAATATTGTTGGTTTATCCAATTTAAGCAAAAACATAATGCAAGTAACCATTGTATGCATGTATGTATAAGTATATACCTCTTTATACATATCTATTTTATTGCTATGATTCAATTCAGTCGAGAAACTATTGTAACTTTTATAGGTGTGATGTATACATATGTTTATACAATTCTATTTCATTTTTGTTCTTAAATTGAGACATATAAATATTCTTGGTTTGTTCATTGTAAGCAAAAGAATGCATGTTAGAAATTGTATATACATATATGTATATGTATACATATATACGTATATATATATATATACATATATATAAATATATATACATATGTATATATATTACTACAATTTTTCATTTCAGTAACAAATAATATCATTGGTTGTTTCGGTGCCATATATAAATTTGGGGGTGTTATCTTTTTCATAGGTTCTACTTCATCAATTTAGTCAAGTAAGCAATAAAGACATAAATATTCTTGGTTTGTTCATTGTAAGAAAAAGAATGCATGTAATTAATTGTATATACATATATGTATATGTATACATATACATATATATATATATATATATATATATATATATGTATACATATACACATACATATACGTATACATATACATATACAAACATATTACATATTGTTTAATAGGGAAATTAGGGTTTACCAAAATCAAAATGATCAAGATGATAGAACACTAGGTTTTCCCTACAAAACATGCAATTTTGTGTATGATATGATGTCAATACTAATAAAAAATCAATCCTAACTATTATAGAAACAATGAGGGAAGTTTTGAGAGGATAGAATAATGTGTACCTTGTTGCAAGAAGGCTATTTTTAGGTCACAAAGGACTCATTCGCCTTTACTGGCGAATAGGTCCCTGTTAGGGTTCCTAAAATTAAGATATGGGTTATGTTCCTTGATGTCTATACTCTCAGATCCTTGATGATCAACTCCTGAAAACCTGAAACCAATTTTGTAGCCTTGATTTTGTGTTCTTGCAATATGAATGACAACTTTGCAAGTTGACAACTTTCACAATTTTGCTCCAATCTTGTTCTTCGCTTGGTCTTCAACCTATAAACCTACAAACACATTCAAGAGGAGAAAAAATTGTTGATTGTTAGTGAATAGGGGTTTGCCTAAGTCAAACCCGGTTTAGGTAATTAAACCAAATGATGAAATAATGAAATGTTGATACCTTGGAAGTTGTCTTGAAATGTAAATCTGCAAACTAACATGAAGTGGCCATGAAGAATGTAGATCTTGATCTCAAAATAGATGTGAAACAATGCTTGCAAATAGATCTTCAATGCTACATCAACAATCTTAGCTCAACAACATGCTTGAATGCACTATGCCTTTGACATGATGATATGATCTTGAATTCTTGAAATAAAACTTCACAAATCTTCCTTTAAATTCCTTTGAAATGCTCTTGTGAACTCTTAGGATGCTTGCATAATAATTCTTAGATTTTCTAGGATGAAACTATGTGAATTAACCCCATATTTATTCTAAATCTAGAGATTAACCCCAAAATTCAAATAATTCAAGTCGACATTAGATCTAGGATTGAAAATCATTATGATCCCACCATAATTAAATTCAAAAAGGGGTGTCCTATGTGAGGAGGACCCATTCACCACTAAAGGAGAATGGGTCCTAGCACAAATTTCTAGAACCATGCTTCAGGGGGGATGAAATAACATCAAAAACCCATTTCAAAAATACCAAGAAAGGGGTGTCCTATGTGGAGAGGACCCATTCGCCACTAATGGCGAATGGGTCCTAGCACCATTTTTTAGGACCTCAAATTTTCCAAATTAAATATCATATAATATCATTATTGGGCATCGGGATAGATCCTTCAGAAAGTGTAATTAATAAGGCTTAAATTTGAGTTAAAGGGGTCAATTAAGCTCAATTAATCATAATTAATTTATGAAACCCTAGATAAGTGTGAAAATGTAATAAAACACTTTACAACACCCTAAATAAGGTACAAATTAAGTCCATTTTGTTTAAAACGGCCCTAGACTTAGTGTAATTTGTGCAACATATTAAAACACTAAATCAGGGCATAATTAAGTTAATTTTATCACTTATTCCCAAATTAAGTGTGAAAAAGGGTTACTTTTTTCTACACTACACATATACATATACATAATATTGTTGGTTTTTTTGGTGCCATAGATAAATTTGGGGGCGTTCTCTTTTGAATAGGTTCTGCTTCATCAATTTAGTCAGGTAAATATGTATACACACACATATATATATACATATACATATATGTATATTTATGTTATATCATTATGTTTTGTTGTTCTTTAATTTAGTCATAAATATTATTGTTTTGTTCATGTGTCACTCTATGTGGACCGTCAAAAATTGGATGTGCAAGTTTTGACACCTCTCCCCTATGCAATAACGAGACACCATTTTTCAAAAACCTCAATATTGTTAAACTATGTTGCAACAACCATCCAATTCTCTTTGAATTTTAGATTGCAACATAGTTGAACACATTGATAGAATTTCGAAAACCACGCCTGTCTATTTCTACCACCTCAAAGTAAGGTATAGAGTCATGTCAAAAATGATTGAACTATTGTTGGAACTACAATTACATACTTATATGGTACAATTCTTATGCTTTTGTTTGGGATGATAGACACATGTGGCGTGGATGAAATGATTTTGGTAATTGGTGCATTCAGTAATGATTTAGGGAGACTTGATTTTATGAACGCTCTTCTAATGGCAACCTATGTTGCACTTGTCCACAATTCTATTTGATTTGTGAAGTGTTGCATAGGCAACCATTAAAGGCCTTCCCAAACCAAGTCCCCTAAATACATGTTGTAACAAAGTAGAATTGATGATTATTATTCTATGGTAATACATGTAGAATTGATGATTAGTGTTCTATGGCAATACTTCACAATGTGACATGGATGAATGGATTTTGGTAATTGTTACATTCAGTAATAGTAATACATGTTGTAACAAAGTCCAACTATTGGTTATTGTTCTATGGTAATACATGTCGATATATGAGATGAATTATTGGTAGTGTAGTGCCAATGCCTAGACAATGTGAAAGTGATTCAAATAGTTGCAAACTCAAAGGGATGAAAAATCAGTAAGTCAAAGTTGAAAAAAACTCCTATCTAGTTTGTGCACCATGTCATGGAGGTAATAGGAGGGTATGTGTTAATTAAACATGGCTATAAAAAAGAATTGGAAGTGGCGGTGAGAGATTACTATGAGCCAATGGAGTGAAAGGGTGGCCAACTTATAATCTTCAATGGTGACATAGATAATTTTAGGGGTGATTGAATTGTAGACCTTAATCTTGGAACCATCAAAATAATTTTAACTTCCATCCATACAAATATTAAAAAAAATTTGCAATGTGAAAGTTTATGCAATGATGAATGCAAAAATAGAAGCCTTATCTGTTCAAGATATGCATGATGTCCATGGATCAAAACATCCATGGTAGATCACACATATCTTGAACAAATATACATCTTTCAATGTCTATCACTGTTTTATGAACACACAATAGTTGTAGGACTGAATTGATGAGCATAACCTATGCAAAAGAGAACACCCCCAAATTAATCAATGACACCTAAAAAAGATACAATAGTTGCAAGACTGAAATGATGAAGCATAACCTATGCAAAAGAGAGCACCCCCAAATTAATCAATGGCACCTAAGAAAGCTACAATAGTTGCATGAGTGAATTGATGTAGTAGAACCTATAAAAAAGGTAACACACCCAAATTAATCAATGACACCTAAAAATAATACAATAGTTGTAGTACTGAATTGATGAAGAAAAACCCATGCAAATGAGAACACCCCCAAATTAATCAATGACACCTAAGAAATCTGCAATAGTTGCATGAGTGAATTGATCTAGCAGAACCTATAAAAAAGATAACACCCCCAAATTAATCAATGAAACCTAAAAAATATACAATAGTTATAGAATTGAATTGATGAAGCATAACCTATGCAAAAGAGAACACCCCTGAATCAATCAATGACACCCAAGAAAGATACAATAGTTGCATGAGTGAATTGATGTAGAAAAACCTCTAGAAAAGATAACACCCCCAAATTAATCAATGGCACCTAAAGACAATACAATAGTTGCAGGATTGAATTGATGAAGCAAAACCTATGCAAAAGAGAACACCCCCAAATTAATCAACGGCACCTAAGAAAGTTGCAATAGTTGCATGAGTGAATTGATGTAGAAAAACCTATAAAAAAGAGAACACCCCCAAATTAATCAATGACACTTGAAAAATATACAATAGTTATAGGATTGAATTGATGAAGCTTAACCTATGCAAAAGAAAACACCCTTGAATTAATCAATGGAACCTTAGAAAGCTACAATAGTTGCAGGACTGAATTAATTTAGCATAACCTATAAAAAAGATAACACCCCCAAATTAATCAGTGGCACCTAAAAACAATACAATAGTTGCAAGATTGAATTGATGAAGCATAACCTATGGAAAAGATAATAGCCCCAAATTAATCAATGACACCTAAGAAATCTACAATAGTTGCATGAGTGAATTGATGTAGTAGAACCTATAAAAAAGAGAACACCCCCAAACACATTTTGCCATCAATGTGAAGAAAATTTGAGAAGATGGTAGATGGAAAGGCTCTAAAGTTGGCAAGGTGTGTGAGGCACTAGGAGCATTGAATGCAAGTTGGCTCAAACTTTATGCGGGATGTCATGAAAGTCGTATATGCATATGTATATACATATGTATATGTATGTCTATGTCTATGTATATACATATACATACACACACACACACATATATATATATATGTATATATCTATGTATATGTCTATACATATGCATATACATATATATAAAGAAGCTAGAAGGGACATTGGAATCTGAGTGTAACATATAGTGGTGGTGAGATTGAAGTTGCAGAGACCTTAAGCCAACACATTTTGGCATCAATGTGAAGAAAATTAATCAATGACACCTAAGAAAGCTACAATAGTTGCAGTACTGAATTGATCAAGCATAACCTATGCAAAAGAGAATGCCCCCAAATTAATCCATGGCACCTAAGAAAGCTATAATAGTTGCATGAGTGAATTGATTTTGTAGAACCTATGCAAAAGAGAACACCCCAAAATTAATCAATGGCACCAAAAAAAGATACACTTTCAAAACACTTACACTTGTTTGGTTGCTAGCCTATACTTATTTTGTTGACAAATATATATGATTAAATATGCTTTAATATTTGATTTGTGTTTGATCTCATCGTTCTTTTTTATGAAAGAGTTTTTCCTAACTTGTGGAGGACCGACATACCACTGTGGAAAATTAATCAATGGCACCTAAAAATTTGAGGAAATTAAATTGATGAAGTAGAACCTATGCAAAGGAGAACACCCCCAAATTAATCAATGGTACCAATCCCAAATTTATCTAAGGCACCAAAAAAAGCTACAATATTTGCATGACTATATTAATGAAGCATAACCTATGGAAAAGAAGACACCCCCATATTTATCTAAGGCACCTAAAAATACTATCTATGTTGCATTATTGAATTGATACAATTATTGCACCTAAGAAAGCTACAATAGTTGCATGACTAAATAACATGAACCTGAAACTATGACAAAGATGACAAGCCCAAATTAATCAATGGCACCAAAAAAAGCTACAATAGTTGCATTACTGAATTGATGAAGAAGAACCTATGAAAAACCTAACACCCCCAAATTTATCAATGGCACCTACAAAAGGTTACATAGTTGATGACCGAATTCATGAAGCGGAAGCTATGAAAAACCTAACACCCCCCAAATTGTAAATGACACCCAAAATTGGTAGAATATATGATGACTAAATTGATGAAGTGGAACTTACAAACAAGATAACACCCCCAAAATTATCCACGTTACCTTAAAAAGCTACAATAAATGCATGACTTAATTGATGAAAAAGAACCTATGAAAAATAGAACACCCCCAAATATTTATAAGGCACCAAAAAAAGTTACACTAATTGCATGATTAAATTGATGAATCATAACATATGCAACACCCCCAAATCTACAATAGTTGCATGATTGAGTTCATTAAGTAGAAGCTATGAAAAAGATAACACCCCCAAATTAATCAATGGAACCTAAAAAAGATACAAAAATTGTATTACTGAATTGATGAAGCAACCCCTATGAAAAACCTAACACCCCCAAATTTATCAATGACACCTAAAACAACTATAATAGTTGCATTACTGAATAATATTAATCCAAACCAAATATACCTTATGATGTATTATAACCCACATTAATGAATGACACCTGTAAAAAGATAGCAACCCAAAATTAATCAATGGCACCTAAAAAAGATAATGCAAAAGAGAACACCCCCAAAGTTATCTAAGGCACCAAATTAGACAACAATAGTTACGTGATTGAATATATGGATGACACCTAAAAAAGTTACAATACTTGCATTACTGGATTGATGAAGCAACACATATGAAAAACCTAAGACCCCAAAATTTATCCAAGGCACCAAAAAAGGTTACACCCCCAAATTTATCAATGACACCTAAAAAAGCTAGTACATTTACATGATTGAATAGATGAAGCAAAACCAATGAAAAAGAGAACCACTTCTCATATCTTAAAAGGCATGTACAACATAAACATACTCAGGCACAACAAAATGGGAACCACACTTACATTTTATAGCAGTGAAGCACAACTATTTAACTATGACTATAATGATTGCAATATAAACTGTAGGGAAACACAACTACTAACCTATGACTGTAATGGCTGTAATGAAGAATAATATAAAGCTCACGAATGGAAAATAGTAAGAGTTTAGAAAAATATCACATCTTTTGTGCATGATTGAATTGATGAAGCATAACCCATGAAAAAGATAACACCCCAAAATTTATCTATGGCATCAAACAAACCTACATGTTTTAAGTCACTTAATAGATCAAGAAAAACCTAATAAAAAGACAAACCCACAATTTTTTTTTTGGTTTATGAAACAGAGAACACACCCTAATATTTGCTACACATCAAAGAAAACCTAACTGAATGATAATGCAAAACCTATGAGAATACGATAACCAAAGTGGATGATAATATAAAACCTATTAAAAAAAGAACACCCAAGATTTATATTCGACCTAAACGGCAAGACCATAGTGCAATAAAATAGAAAAGTAACCCTAAACCCCATATTTATCTATGGCATCGAAATAAGCAACAATATTATTTGTTATTATAATGAAAAATGAACAACCCTAGATTTATCTATGACACTGAAATAACCAACAATATTATTTGTTATTGTAATGAAAATAAAAACAACCCTAGATTTATTTATGACACCAAAACAACAAACAATATTATTTGTTATTGTAATGAATTAAAAACCAACCCCATTTTTAAAGAGAGCAATGCTTGAAAAAAAGATTAATTTCCATAGACTTAGTGTGTTTATGAACACATATTTCATAGTTTTCATAAACACGAAAGCTTCATACCAACAACGAATTCTACAACAACGAAAATACAATAAAACAAACACAAACACATTAAAGAAGTGAAAACTAAATAATGGTGAGGCCTTAGTGAGCTTTCTTGAACTTGGGTTGAATGGAGTTATGTGGACATTCACGAGCATGCAACCGCCTTCACGTGGGTTCACCTACATGGAAATCCTTGTAAATATGTTCGAGAAGTTAGGAAAATGCAATAATATTACACTCATTCACATTGGTTCACTTGCATGGCGTCAATGAACATGGGAAATTGCATGGTCAATCTTGAGCTAGGTTTGATGTTCAAATACCAATGTCTAGCTGAATCTCTATTGGAGTCTAAGCATAGCATGTTGTGGTTGCTCTTTAAAAGTTGCAGAGACCTCAAGTGAGCACTTTTTGGCATCAAAGTGAAGAAAATTCAAGAAGATGGTAGATTGAAAGGCTCTAAAGTTGGTGATTTGTGCGAGGCTCTGGGAGCATTGAATGCTGGTTGGCTCAAAGTTTACGTAGGATATCATGGGACTATTAGGAGGTGATGTGCATTAAACACGACTGTACACAAGAATAACAAGGGGCAGTGAGAGATTAATGTGGCACAATGGAGTGAAAGGGTGGCAGAGTGATAGTTGGTAATGTGGAAAGGCAGTCCACTTTGGACATCATGCCACACACCAATTGGTATTCTGACTGAGCATGTTTCGGTCTCATGGAAAAAAATGGCTCTTTTTTTTTGGATCAACTAATCGTGTCATCCCATGTGTCAAATTAAAAAAAAAATTGTTTATTAGACAATTATTTATATCCCCATATTGCAAATTTTTTTATTGGTCCATGTGGCACTCCACATGGACCATAAAAAATTGGATGTGCATGTTTTGGCTCCTCTCCCCTAGTACTTTTTAAGGTTTTTCTTTCTAACTATTACCTAGAAATGAAATGAAATGAATGATTTTAACTAGGTATGTCTACAAGATGCATGGCCTATAGGGGCTCTATAATGAATGGTTCATAAGGCACAACACTTGTTAAAGGTTTTTCAAATGGGGTTGCAAGGTAAGTGGGTTTAACCATGGGAAAACTTTGTGGTTGAGCGCGCTTGAGCTGGAGTAGTACGTGGATGGGTGACCTCTCAGGAAATCCTAGTGCTTCACCTCTATGAGCATCACCTAGATGAAATGAGTGCTAAGTGGACCATTTATTATCATGAGAGATGGGTTCTTGTTAACCACTACTCATGAAACATGGGTCAATGAGTTTTACTCATAAAACTACACGATTGAATCCTGATAGCAATATCACAATTTGACACGCTATGGAAAGTACCGCCTACTTATCAATTGATGAGCTGAAGGGACTCTATAATGAATGTTTTATAAGGCACAACACTTGCAAAAGGTTTTGCAAATTGGGTTGTAAGCTAAGTGGGCTTAACCATGGGGAAAACTCTACAGTTAAGCGCACTTGAGCTGGAGTAAAACTATGATGGGTGACCTCCTGGGAAGGCCTAGTGCTTCACCTCTGTGAGCATCACCTAGATGCAATGTGTGCTAAGTGGACCATTCATTTTCATGAGAGATGGGTTCTTGTGAACCACTACTAATGAAACATGTGTTAATGAGTTTGACTTGTAAAACTACACAGTTGAATTATGATAGTAGTATCACAATTTGACACGCTGTGGAAAATACCTCCTACTTATCAATTTAAAACATTGCCTAATGTTTCATTTAATAAAATATAGTGACAATAGTGCTAATCATTTTTTTTTTATTGTTTCTATGCTAATAAAATATGGAAATTTTTTTGGAATGATAAAGAAAAAATTTGGAGGGAAAATGGGAAAGTCAACTACAAAGAAATGCTAATGAGAATGACAAGAAGCTAAGCAAAAGAATATAATGTTTTTGGTACTCTTTATCTACTGAAATTCTTTGGATAATTTGGAAAACAAGAAATGGGGAAAAATATAATGGAAGCTCGAGGGCACTTATTGAGTTTTAAAAATACTCATAATGTTCAATGTTGCATTGTAGATAACAATTACTATGGAGATTTCAATGGTCAAATTCATGAAATTGTTGTTGGATGGAACAGTTTGGGTCAATAATCAGGAAATCAAATACTAACATACCTGGCACCACCAACATGAGGAAAATGCAGCCTTCTTCAAGGCCCTTAATGAATTTTAGAAAGCCTTCAATAAAGAGGCAGTAGTTGGTAAGGCGAAGAAAGACACAAAAAAGCATAGTTGGGACACAGTAGAAGAATACAACAATAACAAGAATTTTTAAAGGAATTAATGTTGCAACGAAGTCTATCTAATCTTATATGTAGTAATTTTGTAACAGTTGGTTATGATCAGATGTCTTAAAATATTCTCCATGTTATGTTGTAAGTTTATAAAGTCTGTATATTACTAAAAACTGTTAGAATTGGCTATGGCTGCCAAGACCTAGAGGCCAAATGGAAAGCACAAAAAGAGAGAATAGAATGTGACAAGAATAAATTGTATTCTTATCAATATGATTCAAGGATATGGATGTGTTTGTACAATGTAGTAGAAACCCCTTGGTTACATAACCAAGGTGAGGTGTAAGATGACATAGGATTATGACAAATGTCTTAATCATATGACATGAGACAGCTAATCACAACTACCTAGGTTCACTTGTTACAATTCAAAAGATAAGATAACGACTAATGACAACTAACACTTTCTAGAAAGATTCCTTCCTAGGACCTAAGTAAATTTAACATGGGTAAATAAGTCCCCTAGTAATGAATTAACTAGGTACAAGACTATTTACACCAACACCCCCCCTTAAGTGAAACTATAAAACCCTGCCACATAACCTAGAGGATGATGCAACACTGTGGAAGCACAACTAATTTTTTTTTTTAAAAGAGTAACAATAACAAGTAAAGTAATCTACTCTAAACAAATACATCCTCTAGGCCACACAACACATCTACATGTGAATCCAAAAACTTACAAAATTAATCTAACCATAGCATATGAAATTAACTCATGATAAAAAACATACATCAAGCACTAACCCATTGCATAATATACAAAGTACAATAATTAATTCTTCCAAAGATTACATTAAGTCAATATACCATTACAAAGCTCATCTCCAAAATGAGGTAGATCATACAAAATGTTACAATTACAAAATACACAGATCCTCCTCAATTACAAATGAGGAGTATAAATACATAGTGTCCCACTGATACAATGAACATAAGAGAAGTAACATATCCACAAATACACACGAGCTCTCTAAACTGGAAGATCCTACCATCACGAACAAGCAAAGAAAGCCCAACAGAGTAAGGTGCATGATCCACCTATCCATGTGGTACTCGTAGGCCCAAGCCCCATGTTAGGAGATAGTAAAAGGAAACCAAGACAAACCTACTACCTCTAGACACAAGCAACATGCAAAACAACACTGTACCAATAAACACATAACATAAGGTTACATTGCTTCCAGAACCACTGAATCAAGTACATCCACTATACAATACAAACTGATTGTTGTCATAGGAGGAGTGTCATCACAAAGGTTACATTGGATATCCTTAGGAGATCTTCCTAGGTCCAGACCCCCATCCTGGGTTATCCTGGTAACCTCTCACGAACTCCGGCTCCACATGCATACCTGTGCGGAATTGATTATCTTTCAAGAAGACAAGATAATGATCTTGTCATTCCAAGCCTTCCCGACTCATCTCAAGTCTAATACAAGCCCTTGATCCAATGAGCGAGGCTAAATTATCAAGTTAAATGTATTAAGCTACCCTTTCCCCTACTATAGGTTATTTAATTTCCACTGATTAAATTGACTCTCACACAAGTTGTCCTGGCACCACTTTGTGTCCTGACCCCTTTTGAAAGCCACTCCCCTATTGACAATGCAATAACTTATTTCACAACCCAAGGGTAGACAGTGCACTATAACTGATAACAAATAACCACCATAACTCAAGAGGTAACACATCCCTACAGATGTCAAATACTGAATCCCAACTACATGCACTACCTAGGGAAATCTCAAAGGGTGGACAAGAGACACAACAACCCTTTCACAATTTACAATCTCTGGAAGACTTACATTTTCAAAATAACAAATATCCCCCCAATACACCATTATAGAAGAATACGTAATTAAAAACAAGCAACTCAAGTAATTAAATGAACTACCATTAGGATTTCCTAAATTCAAATAAATCAATAACTCATATTTAAAATACATCATTTAAACATAATCCCAATTAATAAATCAACAACGAATTAAACTAAATGTTTAACTTTTAGTTTCACAACTACTCATAACAATTAACTCAATTTCCTCAATCAAAATAATCAATCATTTAAAATTAACTATTCGTGCTTGCATGCACCTAAAGCAATAATAACCATCTAAATAAATACCCTTTTTAAATAAAACAATAATACTTGCTTGAAATACTCCAACTTAAATATACTTCCATTTACAAACTATAAAGAAATTAAAACTAGTTGTTTAACTCCAATTTCACAAATACACATTAATAAAATTCTCAATCTTTCTAATAAAATCATTTTATTATAAAGCACCTACTTGTGCATTGCATGCACTAATTAACAACATAATATTCATTTAAATAAATATCCTTTTTAAATATATATATATATATATATATATATATATATATATTCTAATTAAATAATCCAATTATTATTTTCCAATATTCATTTTAAAATATTTCATATTAAAATATCTAATTGTGCATTTTAAATTAACCACATATAAATATATTTATTATATATATAAAAAACCACATGCAAATATATATATATATATATAGATATATATAATATATATTATAAATAACACATTTCATACATACTATATATAATATATACATATATTATATATTAAAAAAAAACATTTTAAAATTGAAACCTTAAAACAGGTGGACGCTAGGGGTCACAACCTTGGCTGCGCTAGCCTCCCCACATGGAGGTTGTGTTGCCTATGGCAGTGCTTCCCCCACAGACTTGTGGGGAGTGCTGTTCACAGCAGCGCACCCTCCATGGGTACGGTTGTGGGTGCAACCACAACACCCCCCACACAAACATTAAACTTGTAAATTTTTAAATAAAAATTCCCGCGATTTTCTAACAATCGCTATACGGAATTTAATTATGTTTTATTTTTTAAAATATAAATATTTAATCAAAATTTCATAGGTATGTTTTGAAAATTAAACCTACAGGAAACTAAAACAATTACATGCATAAGAATATATATATATGCACAACTAAATTAAAACAATAGTCCAAAAGGGAAAATTTGTAACAAAGCTTTCTACACGAAGATTAAATCAAATAATACAGAGGTTTCAATTTTAACTAAGGTTCTAAAATTTAACTATAATTTTCCTCCAGGGTAAATCCATCTCTAAAACTTCATTTAAACAAAGGATCTAAAATATGTTTTCTATAGAGGCTGTAAATATTCTCAACAATCTTTTAAAAACAAAAGCTTCTACAATAATGAAATCCTCTTCTATAGGAAACCTTTCCAATTTTCAAAACAATAATAATTTAAATAAATTTTCCAAATTAAATTCACAAAACCAATAAGGAACCTATTCCAGAAGATTTGCTGATTCAAAATTTGATGCAGAGCTTCCCCTTTATTTTCCAACTTTGCCAAAGTCTTTCCCCAGAAGAATTACCACTTTCCAGAGAACAGAAAACAATCTAGAACCAAAAGAAAGCAACAAAACTAGATCCCCAAATTTTTCGAGAGCTTCTAGATTTCCAAAATTTTAACAACCCAAAGCAAATTCAACCACTTTAGAATAATCTCTTCCTTCCGTGAAATAACCTCTTTTCATCAATTCCAATAATTCTCTTTGGGAATCAATTTTCAACTACCGTAGTAAATATCTTCTAACTTCTAGTTACAAAACAAATATCTTTTCTACAACAACCACATATATTTCTAAAGATCTTTTAGAAATATTATGCATTTGAAAATTAAATAACCTATTTATTTCAAATCAAATTTAATCTAATAATTAAAATCACTTTATAACATAAATTAAATTAATTAATTTATCAATTATAAAGCCTCAACATCAATAATCCAGATTAATTAAATAATCAATCATAACATTATAAATTAATTCTCACAAATAACCTTGCACAATAAATAAAATAACAAGGAAAACGTGGATATAAAATATGACCAATACATGGACTAACGACACACTGTACTAGGGTAAAGGTTTGACTAGGTAACCCATCACTATCTCCCAATCAACATTACTGTTGGGTAGTGGACACACTCAAACCTGTGAATCTAGGTGGAGCCGTTGTCTTGTACCTGCAAACCTACAAACAAAGCATATGTTGTACATGTATCCAGATAATAAATCATACACACTGTGAATAGAGAATTGCAGAATTGCAAGGCACTTGTGCATGTGAGTGATGTAATCCTGTCCTCTTCACCAATACAATCACATCAAGACTGATGAAACAAAACATCAATAATCAACATATGAGCATATTCAATATTATCTCATATAACAACTATGCTAATCAAAAGCATAACATAAAACAATAAGCATCCACATAATGTATCATCTCATCAAAATATAACACCATCATCGCTCCACTGTCAGGGATCGAATAATAATAACATAAAATATGGTCTATCAAAGTATCTAAATTGTCAGAGAAAACATAGTAAATTGGAGGGGTGTTACAGAAACTTAGGGAGTATCAGATTATTATGCAAATGACACAAAGATGCAAAGATGAGTCCCAACTACTGGCCATGTTAGGTACCCATGTACATATGTAATGCAATCTCTCACAAATGGAGAAAAGGAGAAAACCTAGTGGGACAAAACTCCCCAAAAGAGAGATGAAAGATACAAAATAGAAATGCTCTCAATGAAGAATGAGAAGGCCAAAACCCCATGTGAGGAAAAGACCCCCCCATAAGAGAGAAGAAGAAGAGAGACAATGAAGCCCCCCCTCAATGTTGAGTCTCCTACAATGATGGTAGAAGCTCGACATTGAATACTGAAGATGATTCAATCTCACTGAACAATGTTCCTCCCCTTAGGAAGAAAGAAAACCATAGATGTATGCAAGATGTTAGGAATATGGATGATGCGTGATGTTTCTGAAGCATGCTCAAGTGTCTCCATGTCGATGTTGAAAACTAACACACTCCAAATAGGTGTTCTAGGCCACATTGCTGAAGAGGACAATCTAAAATCCAGTAGAGATGAATGTAGAACATGATCCAAAGACAAAGATATCTCATCTGAAGACAAAGAAGTATCCTCTAAATGTCGTCCAAAATAATCCACACTCACGTCCATCTACGAAGAATGATCATGTAGAGAACGAACAAGAGGGTCAGGTGTTCCCTCACAACAACTAAGGAAGGTTCTTCTCCATCAAAGAGAAGATGAGTTTCATCAATGATGTCTCCCAAATCTACAAGATGAGACTCCACAAATAAGTCTAAAATACCTGTCAAGGCACTATCCAAAGTATCCAAATCTGAAAGACAATGAAGTATGTCCTGCTGCATTGAATCACAAGGAACCCAAACTATAGCAACAAGTATCATCAACTGTAACATTAGATGGAGGAGATGAAATGCATGAATCAAGAATTGGATCTGATGTGAGAACTCCCAAGTTCAAGTAGCCATAAGTCTCCTCTGAATCCTGGTTCATATGATCAATAGACGAAGGAACAATGTCACCATCAGAAGAAAAATTTGCAAAGGTATACAACTGAGGTGAATGATCAACCACTCCAATAGCAATGATCTCTTAACTCTCCAAACTGTCTCAAATGATGACTGAATCAGGTGTGAACTCCATAGTTATCTCGTCTCCACCATGTGTAATCTGATATATGGAAAGAAGATTGTTCGTCAAATGAGGAACACACAAAACATCCTGAAAAGTGTTGTCCCCAAAACTAATAGATCCCTTCCCAATTACACTCATGTATGTATTATTTCCCATCAAGATAGGAGACATAGTACAAGGATGAAATGAAGAGAATATAGACTATGAAGATCCCATGTGATGAGATTCTCTTAAATCTAGAAGTCATCTCCCTAATCCTACACTTGAAAGAGCACAAAAATCTTGTCCTTTATATTATGATGTAGATGCTTGAACTTTGTCCTTTTTAGACTGTTTTGAAGAAGGAGGTGATTCAGACATTATAGAAGGAAAATCAATGTGATTCTTTTTGAGAAGACGTTTCAACTCATCAATATCCTTCTTATAACAATAGTGTTCTTCATGTCCATCCTTCTTGCAATATGCACAAGTAGGCCTCTCCTTCTTAGATGATTCCCCTTTAGAAGAGGATTTTTTCTTTTCTTGATCTGAATATGGATTATTCTTTACTTTCTTTTGTTTCTTATTTGATTTTGATTCTTTCACTTGACTAACCAACAATACGTGAGATTTAGAAGTCTCGATGAGACCCATTGAGATAAGCTTTTGTTGCTCATGTATCAACATCTTAGAAAATGATGCAAATGAATGTTTAGTGTATGGAGACCCCATAGTCAATCTATGAGTATGAAAGATAGAAACAAAAGAAGCATAATCAGCACCAAGTTTTTTCATTGTATTATAGACCAACTGAATACCCTTCTTATCAATTCCACATGCTTTACTTTGCTCTCTTAGAACATTAACCTTAGTGATGTAGTCTTGGATGTTGTCAAAGTTCTTAGGATCAAGGCTCATTAGTTCATTATCAATATGATAGCCTCTTACTTCATCTGTTGTACCATACAATGTTCTCAATTTATCCCAAGCTTCATGATAATTTTTACATGATTCAATTTGAAACAAAAAATCTTGAGAAACTAGTCTATGAAGACATCCAAGAGCTTTGGTATGTTTAATCATATATTTTAACTTTTTATTTGCATCTATAGGTTTAGGTAACTTATCTTCAACATATAGAGTGTGACCTTTTATCATTAGAATACTCCATGCATGTTGATGCCATGTTGAATAATTATATGATGTGAGCAAAGGAACCTTAGAATGATCCATGAAAACGAGAGAGCACAAATAAATAGATCAAAGCAATGCACCAATAGACCCCCCAAATCACTCAATCAGGAAACCCCCCAAGAAAATATTTGATTTGGCACTTTATATTTAGTGTGTTTATAGTTGCTAGATGCCAAAAACAACAAGCCATACTTGATCTTAGTGCTTACATATGAAAAAATAGGCCATAGAATCAAGTACAATTTTTGGTACAAAATGGGATCAATCTGATCATACCACTGAAAAGTACACAAAAAATTGCACACTTTAAAAAAAAACCTGCACACAAAAATTTTATCGCAAGAGCAAGATATGGGAAAGCCATACTTGATCTTAGTGCTTACATATGACAAAATAGGCCATAGAATCAAGTACAATTTTTGGTACAAAATGGGATCAATCTGATCATACCACTGAAAAGTACACAAAAAATTGCGCACTTTAAAAAAAAACCTGCACACAAAAATGTTATCGCAGGAGCAAGATATGGGCTCCCGAAGTTCCCAAAATGAGGACGAAGCAACAACACCTGTGAGAATCTGTAGATTCTAGAAAAACTAGACACCAAAACAAAAAAAAATGATTGCACCACTACGAAGAGCACGAAAAATTAGCCCAAAAAAAAATAAAATTGCTCACCAAAAGGAGATCATGAGCTTGAGTTATTGTCATTTGAAGATCAAGAGCAAAAATCAGAACTCCATTGAAGAGGGGGTCAAACTTTCAAAAAACACTTTCCCTCAAAAATTTAGTAGGAATTACACCAGATTTAGCAACCCACCAAATATAAAAATCTACTAATTGATTTTGGACCTTCACCAAATCTAGAATGCCAACTAAAAAAAAATTAAATTAAAGTTTTTAAAGAAATCTTTAAGAAAGTTTTAAGAAAACACTTATAATAAATTTGGGGACCACATCCCAAAAATATAATATGGCTGCGTACTTTGCTACTTTTATGATGTTGTATTTTATAAGAGACCGTCGATTGAATTAAGACTATCACCAGATTTTTGAATGCCCAACTTTTATGAAGGCCGCCAGATGTTTTTTAAAGTGCCAGTTATATTCAGAATAATGCCGGCTGGATTTGGAACGTTGGCTTAGAGATTTTCACCAGTATTGATGTCGGCAGTAGGTTTGACCTACCAAGTGTGGGCCCGCATACTATGACACGAATAGGGTACTCAGAGTACTCTGCCCGCAGAGTACGATTTCTGATTTTTTTTAATAATTTTTTTTTCAAATACAATCGAAACTCTTGATTTTATTTCTATTAAAATTTTCACATAAATTTTCCCAAAAACTATATAATTTAAAAAAAAAAAAATCCAATTTTTTTTTAGTAAAATAAAATAATTTTTGCAGGCCTAACACAATGATGACGAGTTGGGGCCGTACGAATCTTTGGGAATTTTTTTTGCCTCACTAGACAACTGCTCCGATTTGGATGATTTGGCAATTGATTTTAGGGTTTTTCGCCCTTCTAGACATGATGGTAGGGTTGGATTTGACCCAAAATGCTCCAAAAATGCACCTACCTTCTGGATCCGGCAACCACTCTTCAACTTCAAACCCTCATAGATTTGGCCTCGTATGTCCGATTTGGACAAAACAAAAGGAAAAAATGACTTTCTCAAACCTTCCAAATGCAATGGTGAGCTTAGATTTGCATGAGCAAGCTCTGATATGAACCTGCAATAAAGAGCCAAAAATGGAACACCCCCAAATCCGGTATCTCTCTTCAGAAAAAAGACTCTCTTTATGGCACCCAATCCACTCTGATACCATGTTAGAACTAAGATATAGCTTTGATACCATGTTAGAATTGGCTATGGCTGCCAAGACCTAGAGGCCAAATGGAAAGCACAAAAAGAGAGAATAGAATGTGACAAGAATAAATTGTATTCTTATCAATATGATTCAATGATATGGATGTGTTTGTACAATGTAGTAGAAACCCCTTGGTTATATAGAAAAGGTTAGATGCAATATGTCATAGGATTATGACAAATGTCTTAATCATATAACCTGAGACAACTAATCACAACTACCTAGGCTCACATGTGTTACAAGTCAAAAGATAAGATAACAACTAATGACAACTAACACCTTCTAGAAAGATTCCTTCCTAGGACCTAAGTAAACTTAACATGTGTAAATAAGTACCCTAGTAATGAATTGACTAGGTACAAAACTTTATTTACACCAACAAATACCATTTCTAAATTCATCAAAGTGCACTTTTGTATAGTCATACTTCGTATATGTTATACAGTCCCAGTCACATACAACTTTGTATATCTTGTAATTGTTGATAGATGGCACTCTTGGTGACTGATAGGTTAAGCTGAGGCACTTATTGCTTCAAGGATTCTATGTAATTGTTGTTTACTTTATAATTAATAAAAAAATAAAAAAATATAGTGATGATTCGTAATGGGTTGTAAGTGTTCTGGTGGGCAGGTGGCATTTTACAAAGTAGGCAACGTGCCTTGTCTCTATTACCACATTTTGCATAGATGTGTAATACCCCAATATTTTTAGATATGCTTTTCATTTATTGTGAATAGATTGAAGTAGCAATCTTTGGAGAGATTGGTTTTGTAAGAATTCTACTTTGTTAGGGTTAGCTAATAATTTTCCTAGAGAATCTATCCATTTTTCTCTATGACATTGTTGAGTGCACAAGGTCATTTGTGCAGAATCAAACTTTGGGCTTGTCAGGCTTGCACCTGAAGGAAAATACTCTATTGAAACCAAATTGGCTGGCACTTTTGTGTATCTTGCACTTGAATATGGTGGTAAATAATTCTACATTGAATTCATTCACTATAGCATATGTCACTATTATTTTTATCTGAATTTTGTATTTCCTTTCCTTCATTTCCTTTCACAACTAGTATTTGAAATGTGCTTCCCTTTTAGTGTCATTAACCTATTATGGTTTTTAGTGAATACATTTATGTGTATTGGAATAGAGAAATTTGATTACAATGGTGGAAGGGGACCTTCTCGGTGGGGGCATCTCAAGGAAGAGTGGACATTTCTTTTCAAAATTAAAGTTAGTACCATAGGGTAATGCTAATTGCTATTTTTTTGTTTAAACATAGTTTCTGTTGATCATCCACATATCCTGTAATTTTCCTTAATGATTTTGTTCTTGAATGTGCAAATGGAAAGGATTACTTTTAGCTATATTCATTTACCATTTGTCATTATCATGCATGCAAATTTTCATTTGGTTAGGTTGGATACAAACCCAATTCCTGGCATACCATGTCCCTAAGTTGGTTTTTTCATTCTGAGCATCTTCCTAATAGCAATTCCCAACCCCTAACACACCCTATCCCTAAGTTAGTTTTCACAATTCAAGCATCTACGTCACACCTATTTTACCCAAATAGGAATAAGTATTCTTTTCTTTTCTACATCACTTGTATGCCTAGAAAAATCTAAGACATAGAAAAATTTTACGTTATAAATGCATAAGGAAATCTCTAAGTGAAATACTATTATTATTTTCTTTGATAAATTTAGAGGAAGAAATAAATAAATTTTACAATATTGACTATTCAACCAAAAATGTTGTTGGATCCTATTTTATTAGTTACACAAAAATCTATGTATACATATAGTTATACCCATCTAGGATTGCAGCCATGTCCAACTAAACATGGTATTGAACTCAAAACATTAAGAACAATGTACTACCTCCTAGGCTACTCAACATTAATATGGGATTATAATTTTTCCCAGTCATTAACAATATAAGTAGATGGACTTAAAGTTTATTATCTTATTTTAGATATAAGTAGATAGTTGTATTGCCTCTTTTAGGGAATTAAATTCATAATAATTAATGGTGATTTTTTTGTAATATGCACATCAATAAGGAAGGAAAATTACCCATCTCTTTGAGGCATGCATTCTAGTAATATATATCCTAATTCAAATATTTGTTCAAAGAATAGTAAGATATATCCTAGTAACATAAAATAAATACTTATTAAAAAGAAAGTCATTGTCATCAAGAGTAGAAAAGCGGTTTACAAATGATACATTTCAATGTGAAAGCTTTTGAAGACTTCTAGTTTGCTTTATGAGTATATTACTTTAGTGCTAAATTACTATATTTTCGTATCTTTGTTGGTTGATGTTGAATGGGAGTAGCTCAAGGGATAAAACATTGGGGCTCTCATAGCAGAGCATTTAGTTCAAATGTCTAGAAGACATTCTAAGTGTTAGAAATTGGATAAAATATTGCATTCAACCCTAGGTTCAGAGTACCCCAATGGGCAAGGACAAGAGTCACTCCAAAGTCATGAAGTTTAAACAGGAGGTTAACCTACAAGGGGGATCCACTAATCAAATAAAAAAATATTATATGTGATGATGAAAGTTTTGATAAAAAATAAGTTCCTATTCTTTTTCCCTTATAATTTTTAAAATCTCGAATCTTGTTTTATCAAAATATGTGGAAATCTAGTTAATGAATTTTTTGATTTTCATTGTACTTTGTTTTCCCCTTCATTTTGAACAATTGGGTTCCTTTTAGCTTTTAATGAATCTGCCTATTTTATGGTTGCAGTTTGGCACATCAAAAGGAAATAAAACCTAGGAGTTCAAGTTTGCATATTTCAAGAACAAGGCTAGCAAATTACAATGTGCTGAAGTCTATGACAAAAAAAACTAAAGAAATTTTTCATCAACACAGTATAGTCACATGCATCCAAAAAAAATATTGTGATTAAGCAGGTTGAGAAAGAGGCATTGTATATTTATGTGTGTTTTTTGGATAAAAATGATTAAAATTTTTAGTCTAATGTTGTACCTCTTTTGAATGCATCGGGTGAAAATTTTGAGGGATATTAAAAGCTTGTTAGCCCTCTAAAGGGAAGA
This sequence comes from Sequoia sempervirens, assembly GCA_007258455.2. Lineage (NCBI taxonomy): Eukaryota > Viridiplantae > Streptophyta > Pinopsida > Cupressales > Cupressaceae > Sequoia > Sequoia sempervirens. The sequence goes on from VDFB02193867.1 coordinate 36,974,135, forward strand.
TCTCAAGGTCTGGCTTTCATTGAATTTGGTTAACATGAACATGCAATTGTCACTCTTTGTGTGCTCAATAACCACCCAAGTCTCACCTCCTCTTTCGTTTTAACCATGTTAAATGATTTAGATAAATATACACCTCCAATCATTTCATATCGAATGAGAATGTTTGGATAGCCATTATCAGAATGAACATTGGTTTTGATGATTTAATCTTTTCACCGTGATATCTTTTTAGATTGTCAATAGACCCTATCCCTAAGTTAGTTTTCACAATTAAAGCACCTACCTCACACCTATTTTACCCAAGTAGGAATAAGTATTCTTTTCTTTTCTACATAGAGTTCTTCAAGGTCCTACATAGATCAAGAAGCTTGGAACTCTTAAGTCAAGTTCTCTAGTAATTCTACAATTCAAAATCATCTTGTGCATATAAATCTCCTTGTATTGTATAGAGGTATTTACATATGATCCTAGGTGTAAACAATGACACCTCCAAGGCACAACATTAATGTAATAGGTTCATTGAAAAAAGAAATTGATTGATCAAACCTCAATTAGTTCCACACTTAATGGTTTAGCACATTGAAATGTTTTAAATAAAAAGAATGGAAGCACATAGACTATGAAACGTTGCATGATTTTTAAAATTGAATGCTATCATGACAATATTTAGTGAGTGATCCTGCATTGAATCCATCTACAAACAGGCCCAAATTTGTGCTCTCTCACCACTATAGTTGGATTTCAATATTAGAAGTAGATATGTGCATAAAGTCTACAACTGAGTCACTAGATTCACCAACTTTTCAAAATTGGAAATTGCCAAACTCGTAAGCTAACATGATAGTGGTACAAAACATCTTTGATTTTTTTGGGACCCATGACTTGGTATATTTTGGGTTTATCAATCTTGGATTGTAATGTCCCCTACTTGGGATATTCCTAGATTTTTCCCTAAAAGCACAATCAAAATTCAAAATAAGAAATTTAATGCATTTAAGATTATAAATTTACCAATTGAAATGCCCTTTTGTAATATCCCACATAGGATATTGACCTAAATTTCTGATTTCCAACTTCTGACTACCCTAATTTTTTGCTTTTTTGTTTTCTTCTCACAACCCTAGATTATGATCTGACTTTTTGATTGCAATCAAATAAGGAAACTGAACACAAAAGCAACCAAATGGACTAATAACAAAGAAAATTACAAATTATTATGATTATACCTTCAAACATGAACTTATCCAACCAATCATATCATCAATTTGCAAGTATAAACATGGAACCAAAATCTGATTTTCTGAATTGAACAACTGCTACTATAAATTAGAATTTTGAATTTTGCAAGTTATATTGAAAACATTGACCAATCAGGTCCAAAATAATATTAGATCTCTGCTATTACCAATCAGACCTAATAGTAGGCTAACACATGCCAAAAACAATAGAAAATTGACCTTATAAAATGATAAGAAAAATCTCCAAGGGCTACACTCCAACTAGAGCTTGAAACCTAGTTCTTGAATCCTTAAAACAAAATGGAAATCCACTCCTAAGGATGCGCTCAAGTCTGAATTGTTTGCTGCTCCAAAGAATTATGTCAAATATGCCACAAAATCCAACAAACATCCATGAACATATCTCTCAAAGTTGGTACTCAAGAATAGGGTTAAACCATAGGAAAATCGTCAACAATCCACCAAGAGAAATAACCTCCAATGATGGGTGAATTAGGCCTACTCCTCTACTACTCCAAATCTGCAACTAAACCATGCACAAGGACCACCAAAATCGCCTCCAATACTAATATGTCCACCTCTAATGAGTGGTGCCACAAACAAGGAAAATTTCCAATCCAATGATGATCAATCGACACCCAAGGATTTCCTCCAAGAATGATCTCCAAATATGATTTGCAATCTGCTCCTCTTCTCCAAATGATGCCAATGAAGTACAAGTAGACCTCTATTATGAATTCTTCCCAAGATGAGATTGGGTTTTCATCCAACTCATTCATAATTCTCAAGGGTTTTCACCCTTGGAATAAGCTTCTCAGAAGTGTAGTCCAAAAGGAATAAAATAACCAGTCCAATGATGCCAAAAATGACTCACGAAAAGATGTATTCATACATGAAATTTTCCTTCCTCTCATGCTGGTTGACCAAGGTAAAGTTCTATTATTTTTTATTATTTCTTTCTCCCAAAGAGGTCGAAGTTGGAAAATTAAATACCTTTTATTAATTTTTTTCCTCTCTAAAGAGGGTTGACTCAGTCTTAGCATCCTTATTTTATTAATGATCTTCACTAGGCTGACCATAAGGATTGTATTAAAATTCATTTTCCCTCCTCTAATAGGTCGACTAGCTCTAAATATCTTGATGCCCAATTCAAATTGAAGATTTGAATTTGTCTTCTACAATAAGGAATTTTCCAAGTAGCATTGGTCTAGCAAAAATCCCCAAGTGTGAAAATTGCCTCCCAAGCCTTCTTCTGTGATCACTTCAAAAAAGGGGACATTACAGTCCTCCCTTCCTGAGATTGCTTTTCCTTAAGCAATAAAAAACTTGTATCTTGCAAAATACCATCAAATGAAAAGTATCTTTGTCTAATCAATTTTCTTATGACCACATAGCTCCTCAACTTGTGGTTGCAACTCCCAAGAAGAACACGAAGAATACCTTGTGAAGTGAGCTCCAGTGAAAGAAGCCATACACACTCAAACTCAACTTGGCCTCATCCTCCAAAAAAAACAATGCTCTCAACCAAAAGTGCCAATACCTCCAACTCTCCAAAGGATCCATCCTCCAAGAATGCAAAATCCATCAAGGACCAAATACTAGACTAATTTGAAGCCCTAAAGAAAGCCATGCTTGTCAACAAGTGATGAAAAATGTGAGCTCTAAAACACAACCAAAAGTCTCCAAGCTTCCACTGTCCCACTCTATCAAAATCATCATCAATGATCTATGAGTTGTGAAGCAACTCATTTAGATCCAAACGAAATGATGTGCTAAGCATATCATCACTTGGATCCCAAATCACCACATCCTTACATCTGTCAAACATGAGGAGACATAAGCATCTCAAAGTGCTAGCAACACAAAACCACTCTCCAAATCTTGTAGATCTCCCATGGATGTGAAGAATACCCATCATAGGTACAAGAAAACGTATAGCATCTCCTCCTAGGTTGCTGATATGGAAGATAACAACTTCAAGACTAAATTTCTTTAGACCTATGTGGATGCAAATAATATTGCCAAGGTTATAGGATGATAGAGTATCAACCTTATGCCACTCTCTAATGATGAGGATATTATGCAACTCTCCTCCAAACTCTCAAATAACCACTATCCTCCAAGAGTTATGTACGAAATCCATGTTCCATGAATTAGAACAATCATCTCCTATCAAAGTATGGAGTAGAACTCCATCAATTAGGGTTGGAACACCAATGCCATCATGCTCATTTCCAAACCCTACACCATAGCCCAACTGAGACACAAAAATTAGTGACTCAAAATCAAATAGCATAGTAATCTCTCCATACCTAGGATCATAGATCCTTTGAAACTTCATTCCTCCAAGTGTATTCCACACAAGGGCAAGTGTCTCCATAAAAAATCCCTGAAGTAGGGAAGGTGCAAACTTAACCAAAGAGTCATCAACATGATGAGACTCATCACAAGCAAACTCTCCATGAATGGTCAAAGAAAAAACCTCATTTGCATCACTTATATCTCTATCCACATATGTAGTCATAACATTGGTGGCTGATCCACAAAGTTTATGTTCCATAATGCCAGCCAAGTATATGATGTGAGCTTTCAAATGGCTCTCCGAAAGAGGTGACACCAAAACCTCATGAAGCAAGCTATGTAAAAACTCAAGGAATTCTAAATCATACGTCAAACTTGATTGCTCCACTTGCTTAGCCACCATACAAGGTTCATTGATCATATGCCACATTCTTTGAATCTTCTTTGCCTCTGCCATGTCATGCTATACTAACTTGGTATTCTTGTGTCTTGGACACAAAAATGAGACCTCATGTTTGTCTCCCAAATGAATGCCAACAATAGAAGAAGACTTCTTACTATCATCCTCATGAGTAGGAGTTTCCAACTCAAGATTATGCAAAAACCAAAGACTGTTGTTCCATTTATTAGAAATCAGAACAACTATCATACCTTTCCATAGTGTCTTCATTCACCTCAAAAATATTCTTTCTCCTTGTTGCATCAAGTGTCGATCTAACATGAGTCTCCCAAGGGAAATCACAAGCCTCAAGGTTGATCCTCTTACCTATTATATCATGATGATACGAAGATAAGGGATTGTTGCCATACATCATAGAATCAATCCTTACCTCATGCCCAAGTGTGATGTCTTCCTCAATCTCAATCATCTCTCTTCCCATGAGTGGATGGATATCAACAAGTATTGGTCCATGAGACGTCTCCAAGTGAATATTAGGTGTACCATGTGTCAAACTTTTTCTAATGGCTGCAATTTGAATCTTCATCTGTATGTCTCTTCTACCTTCATGACTTCATCATAGGACCCTTCAAGTCCTTCCTCCATGTCTCCACTTTTTTCCATCTTTACGTTGCATTATTTTCCATTAGATATCGTTGACATAGAAGTCTAAAATTTTGTTGTGTATGATGAAGAGTGTGCCATGCTCAACTCCTCACAAAGCTTATCCACTTTATCTTATTTTCTTCTCAAGGAATAAAATTATATATCACCAAGTGTGAGGAGATGATCTCTATCCACAACTTGTAAGTGTAACTAATTTGATTTCACTACTACCAAGGCCTCCTTGAGTTCGTGCAAGTTGGCAAGAGATGGACCTCCCTCAAAACTGTCATGATTCCCTAGAGCCCTCCAACACAAGCCTACCATCATCTTATGAACATGATCAAAATTGGTTAGAGATGCCACAACCATACCTTCATTTACCCTTAGTTGACCTTCCAAAGGATGTGACTTATGAGACCCAACACCTCCACGCAAAATTTTTGATTGGTCTTCATAACTAGCACCTCCAAGTCAGCTTCCTTCTTAGCCTCTTCTCCATTACTTATGTGAGTAAAAACTAGGGTATCATCATGCTCTATCAAGGGGTCACCATCAAGGTGTAATGTCCCCAACTCAAATCAAGATGATTAATAGCAGATTGGCTATAATTTCCTTGGTTTACCCAAGAGCAAGAGGATGCAGAGAATTATTGGGTAAGAAATGAAGTCTTTGGCTTGTTCTTAATTCTAATTTTAAATTGAGTGCACGCCTTTTGATGAAACTTAAGTGAACTTAAGTTATTTTAAGGAACTTAAGTTATTTTATGTTGGGCATGTCTTTTTAGGAAACTTAAAGTGATGCCTAGCCAAGGGACTTAAGTTGTTGCCTTTTTATGTACTTAAGTGACATCTTTAAAGTATGTGCTAATTAGCCTAAAGGGGGCATCCAACTTCTAGGAGAAGATAAGAACATATTTTTAGGGTTTTAATGTGAGCTTTTGGATTAAAGATGTTAAGATGGACGGTGGAGACTAAATCATATGGTTATGAGTTGTTATATAACACCCTAAAGGGCTCATTTGGAGGCATTATGTGATGAAGTTTTCTGCTTATTGCTACTGCAACTTGGCTTGAGGATTGAAACCCCTAAGTATCCCTAATTTTGGTGAGACATGTGGGCTCTCCCTAGTCAGAAGAGTGTGTTTGGGTGTAAGAACCTCGGTTTGTGACACCCTAGCACAATGTTTATTGTGGGCTGCAAGGTTTTATTAGGTTTGGATGAAAAAATTACAATGTTATCAGTGTTGGTTATCTAGATCTGAAGGTGTTCACTATTACAAATCATTAATTCCTTAGTTTTCTAAGGACAACTGTTAAAGGGCAACAATTTCAGACTTAAAGCTAGTCATTTTGAGCACCTAGCACCATTTTTGGAGGGAAGACTAGGGTTAGAAAATATTATGACCTAAATTTGCAATAGTTTGGTATGAAATTTGTTCTCTTATTTGATAAAAATATCTTATATGTAATTCTGGAAATTTTTGGGTAGTTTTAAGGGTTTGAAATGTCATTTTTCTGAGCATAGTAATATTCAGAATTTTCTATTAATTCTGATCAAAATTTTAGAGTTTTTTTGGAGCTACTTTAATGCAAATAAAATTCAGATTTATGCTCCAGTTTGTGAAAAAAATTGTTATTAGTTTTGTGCCCTAGTTTGCATAAAATTATTATTTCTTTTTAGTATCCTATTTGGGGATATTACACAAGGTAATCATGATCTTCTTCAATGGTTGATCTAGAAAGTGTATGTACAACTATGACCTCCTTAACCACCAAGTGATTCTCAATATCTTGCAATGTCAAGTCGGTCTTATCCAAACCTCTTTGTTCACTACATACTAAATTTTTTGAATTTCCATCATATGAGTGAACAACATCCATCTCAAAGACACCCAAACCACAATTTGATTCCTTTCCAAGATGAGGTAAGGGTGATGAAGCAATGCTAGGCTCAATTAGAGGAATATCAAACAAACTACTGCCTTCTTGTAGTTGATCTAACATGGCTAGTTTTACAATCTCCATGGCGGTATCTTCTTCAATATTCATGTGCTCTTCATTTGTAGCTTCAATAGGTGACTCTCCTTCATCCTTGTCATCATAAGGTTGAAGTGAACTTGTGGTTTTATTTTATTTAGGGCTTAGAGTCTAATCTTCAATGCATGTTGATTGATTTTTTCCTTCCCTATGATTACTTATAGGCTACAAATCACAAACAAGTGATTCATCTTTATTTTCTATCCTTTCCTCAATAGTAACTTATGGTGATTTTTATTTTGATGTAGACTTCATTTCCTCTAGAAAAATTGATTTCTTTGGGTCTTGTTCCTTGATCTCCTCCTTAGCCATTTTCCTTATGTATTCATATAGGCCTATTTTGTGGGGTATTGGTACTCAAGTTCCTTCAAGTACACATCAAAGGGAATACAAGCATTTGCATGATCTGACAAACTCTAGTATTGGTCCAAAATTTTGGAAGCTTCAAACAGGTACCTTTCTTGTTCCTTCTGTATTATTAGCAATAGCTCTTGAATAAGATCTCTTTTTCCTTGGGTAAAAATTAGGTCACCAATCTATTTTCTTTCTCCAAGGTTCCCCCATGTGTTTGTTGTAGATCTGCATTCACAAAATCTGATCCATAGGCTGGCAGGATAGCTGCTTTGATACCATTGTAATATGCCACATAGGATATTGCCCTAAATTTATGTTTCCAACTTCTAACTTCTACCCTAATTGTAGTACCCCTCCGCATTTTTGTCACATTTGAGTAAGTGTGGTCAGTTTATTTGAGATGTCTTATGGACTTCGTGATTATACTATTTAATTTGATTTCAAAATTATGCGATAAAGTTAATCTTATGATTAGCTTTGAGTAATCAATTTAAATTGATTTACAAGGTAATTTAAAGTAATTTAGAAGTAAATGATAATTAAATGGACTATGTTTATGAAATGATATTATATGCATTTAGATTATTAATTATTAAATTAAAATAATTAATGGGCAAATAATTTAATTTAATTTAAATTAGTTTGGGTTAAATATTAGTAATACCCATTACCTAGAAAAGTTCACAACAAAATGACTTGGTAAAATTTTTCTTTAATATATTTAGTAGTAGTCATTGAAATTATAAGTGGGTAGACATAAGTCAATCAAGGAGGAATCAACTTACAATAAATGAGTATGACATGGGTATGTGAGGTGGGGGTCACAGGTATGGCACAGGCAAGGGGAGCCATTCCACTTATACTCTCCCATTTAATGCTTGCGCAGTAGGCCCGTGAAGTCTCATTAATTTAGTGGTGGTTTTGAGATGTGGGAAGCCTTTCCAATGGAGGGGGATGGTTACAGTTGGGGAAAATCACATATTTTTTTGGGGAAATTTTGATTTTAATGGTGGCTTGTTGGTGAATGCTTGTGTTTATGTCTATCGTTGGTCCTTAATAAATTTTTATGTTGTAATAGAATGAAACTAAGTGGGTCTTTTCTCAATTTTGTGTATGCTCTGATGGATGTCCATGCCCATTGCAAAGTTTCCATCTAGGCGCAGGCAGAGTGGAGGCTGGAAAATGTTATGAAACTTGGCCTTTCGTTAATTGCATTTTTCTTGAAAGCTTCTAGTCCTTTTTGCAAACCCATGTCGCATATATCCCTCAATCATGGCATTCCATGAGCCTGTAATAGAACACGAGCTTGTCTATGCTTCCACTTTTTGCATACATGTCACCCAAGGCAGTTTCAACTGTTAGAAAACCAGGAATCAGTTGTTGGACCAAAATACTTCCACAAGAGAGAGATAATGTCGAGAATGCTTGCTATATCAATATGCAAGATTGATTCACGATTGAATTGATACAAATGTACAAGATGAGGCTTGCTTATAAAAGCAAGCATGCACAACCCTATATCTAACTTGAGCTACAAGATAGCTCAATTAGATAAGGATAATAAAATGCAATCTAGGACTTAAATTAATTCCTAAGTAAACTTATGAAAGTGTAATTAAATAGCTAATTACACCAACACCCCCCCATAAGTGCAACTTAGGGAGAAGATTATAATGCAAACTACTATGGGTCCTAGCAACTAGGCCATGTTAGGTACCCATTTACATATGCAAATGAAATGCAATCTCTCATAAAGCAGAGAAAAGGGGAAAACCCAGTGGGAAGAAAACCCCTCTCCAAAAAGAGAGAAAACAAAAAACAAGCACGATGAATGTAAACATGATGTATGGAGGACTCAATGATACCCCCCAAGGACTACATCCATCATGAATATACAATAAATGACCCCCCCATAAGAGGGAAGTGATGAGATAAGATATCCCCCCCATGATGTATGATCTCCTGCAAGTATGCTTAATGTCTGAAGACAAAACAAAATCCAATGCCTACAAACAATGTTTCTCCCCTTAGGAAGAAGATACACCAAGTACAACTAGAGGAATGATTCCCATTCTGGATAGGAAGTAGGAAGAGGAATCCATATGTATGAAGATTGTGTCTCTGAAATCTGCTCATGTGTTGCCAAGTTCTTAGATGATGATGCCACAATCCAATCAGGTACAAGCCCAATCACAACAAACTGTGACAAACTAGGAACCAATGGAAACTGATCTTGAACAAACTCCATAGACAAACATGAAGTGATAATAGTGGACCCATGACTATCATCAAATAGGAGAGATAGACTCTCAAATTGGTCCTCCAAATCTGAAATGTGAGACTCCACAAAGAAAGAAGCAATGTCTGTCAAATAGGAATCCCAATCAGGAAGACTATCAGGTACCTATTGCAATGAATCAATGGTAGTACTCAATGACTCATCAACAGAGGATGAAGAATTTGGAACCTCTGAAGCATCTGCAATCTCGTCCAAAGGATCACAAGCATGGGTTATCAACTCTGAAGAATGAACAAGCACATGTGAGTTGGAAAGAGGAGCTTCAAGAGATGGAGAAGAATCATGGTCTTCATACACCTCTCTAATGTGAGTCCAAAGAGCATGAGGACATTCAAAGTGAATAAGTGTCTCCAAAAATTCATCATCTACATTTTCAAAAATAACTCTAAAGACAACAACCCTAAAGCCTTTCCAAATGCAATACTCATCAGTTGTGCTAGGACGAGGAACTTTATCAAACAAATAGGGAAATATATGTCTCTCACCAAGATGAGTGAGAATTAAATTACTCCATTGCCTATAGTTCCCATTCTCCAAAGTAATTAAGTCATCCATTTACAAACATATGAGCTCCAAAAGCCAAAAATAGATATTTTTATTCAACTTGGAAAAAGAGGCACAAAACTACAAAATCCCTGCAAAATATCTGCACCACTGAAAAGATGACTCTTCCAGCTTTCTAACGATATCTTGTTTCTGAAAAATGGCCTTCGTATGCAAAAGTTATGATAAAATGAAAAAAAGGCCTATAAAAGGCACTATGGGGGCAAATACAAAGTCTGAAAAGACTAAATCGGTGCAAAAATCGGGCTCCTTTGGGCTGGAACAAGGTCACTCATATGACCGAGGGTAAACAAGTTGCAAAAAATAAAATCACCTCACATGAAACCTTTACACAAACCCCATCGGTATTTATGCAATGTGTAAGGCAGAGTTTTAATATTTTAATAAACCTGACAAACCCAAAGATCAGCGAGCATATTTTAAAACAAAGCCTTTATAATATTAAAGCTTGCAGAAAAAACAACTCGTACCCTTCGATCAGTACCATCGATGGGACCGGGCGATGAAGACTTGACGAGACAGTGACAATAGAGATAAGACCTCCAAATAATGAAGTCCGTCCAGATCTGACAGATCAAATCCATGCCAGTACTTGGTCTTGTACAATGGATGGTGCCCGTGGATTTTGGTGCCACCGGATCAACCAAGACTTGTGTAGTATGATGGCATCGCTGATAGGTTGATGTGGTCGGAGAAGTCTTTGCCGCGGCTGGTGAACGGAGAATATACTGCCGAAGATGCTCAGATCTTCATACACCGATGTACCATGCAAGAATCTTGAATACCGATTTGTAGTGCGTCGGACAATGGTACTCGCGTGTTAATGCCAATCTGACTGAATGCAGGCTTATGTACCCGCCTTGGCTGATCAAGTGGGCTGATACAGAAGGTAATGTATGCCGACGAAGACATGGATATGCCTATCTGACCACGATCTGACCTGGGTGTACGCAGATCTATGGAGAATGACATTTGCAGAGTACGATAGGCACCCGATGTAGGGTATATGCCCTGTGAATTGAATATGCCGCCGGATTTCCACAAATATTGAAAATAAATATAGCCCAATAATATTTGCCCAGAAAATAAATTTTGCCCCAAAATTTTCAATAAAATACTCGTAGAAAATATTTTACAAAATGTTTTTTTTGCGAAAATGAGAAAATCGTACCACACAGGTGTTGTTCCAGCAAAAAAATTGCCTCAAAAACAACTTTACCCAAAATAGACGAATTTATAGTCAAAATTCGTCTGTAGAGCCTTCTGATCTCAACTGTGAGGTTATTGAAACCCCAATCTGTACCCAACAAAATCTTCAAGCATAAAACCCTCAGATCTGGGAAGGAGTCTGCAACCCTGGATGCTCTGATACCATGTTAGAAAACCAGGAATTAGTTGTTGGACCAAAATACTTCCACAAGAGAGAGATACTGGCGAGAATGCTTGCTATATCAATATGCAAGATTGATTCACGATTGAATTGATACAAATGTACAAGATGAGGCTTGCTTATAAAAGCAAGCATGCACAACCCTAAACCTAACTTGAGCTACAAGATAGCTCAATTAGATAAGGATAATAAAACGCAACCTAGGACTTAAATTAATTCCTAAGTAAACTTATGAAAGTGTAATCAAATAGTTAATTACACCAACATCAACTACAACAATTGACAAAATGCCTCATTTCTTTTTCGTTATGCTTTGATGCCTTCCAATTTATTATTCCCTGCAATTGGAAGCTATTGGTTTTGAGGTATTATCTATGGCGGTTTTTATATACTATATTATTGTAATATCTAGTGTTAGATCCCTATTGTTTCTTTTCTCATACAAATATTTTGAACTGTGAAATGAATTTTATGTTTGTTTAGTGGTTTAAAATCTTGAATATTTTGGCTACCTGTTCATTAGGCTAGTAACGAATGGGTACCAACTACTGCTGATATTTGCATGAATGTTCCTCTAGTCTTGAGGTATTTTGAAAAATAGTTCATGTGCATTGTCTCTTGTCTCTCCATCCACATTTGAGAACATGTCAGCCATGGTAGTTGCAATTACAAATCTGACAAAACGCTTCTACCTTTCTTGCTTTGATCGATGCCTATAACATGTTCCAAAACTCTCATTTTGGCACAAGAAGAGAGGATGCTGGCTAAGGATGTGGATTTTGGCTTACACTCACCAATCGCATTTCCTTGAAAGTTTCTAAAGTGCCTTCAACAAGTCTATTTTGTTGTGCATCCTGCAATCATGTTATTCTAGGAGATCACGTTTCTTTTTTAGGGGGTTCCTTCTAACATTTCATGTGCCTTATCTGCTCTCCATATTACCTTGGGGAAATTCTGTCAAACAATTCACATTCCTTGTTAGTGTCTCAAGCCTCCTCAACAATTCAATTTTGTGTATGTCCTGCCATAACTACCCCTAAAACCATGCTTATTCGAGGCATTCTGTCAAAAATACTAGTATTGTGCCTTGTCTCTGTGTCCTTATCTTGCATACATATCTGCAGGGATAGTTGCAACAACTACAACAGCTGGAAAATTATCTCTTTCAATTATGTTTTGCTGAATGGTTGTACACAGTGTCAAAGACCTGATTTGAGCACAGATAGGTAGTAGGTTAGTAAAGGTTGTGGGGTCGAGCTTTACTCCGACCAGTTGCATATGCTCAAAATTTTTGAAGGTCTTTTAATAAACTCATCTTTGAATTCACTTTTTTTTTTATAATCTTCGATACTTGCATTTTATTTTCTTTCAGCCACTTCTTATCAATATTCTTTTGTGGCTAGAACACACCGCTTTCCCAACTATTGTACACTCTTGTGCCAAGGCGAATGTGGTCTCTATCTCCTCCAGTTCAAGCTAGCATTGTGTTTGACCGTTTCCCTAATCACATCTCTTCATTTGGAGATCATTTTGTTTTACACATGAGAGGATGAATTCATGACTTTTTATTGTGAGGGGGAAAGGGATTGCTTGAATGAGACTCGTTGTTCATTAATTCTTGATCCATCGTACTTCTATTTTGATCCTTCCTTCAAACTCAAATTTTCAACATTAACATGACACATACCTTCAAGTTTCCATCTGAAAAAAATTAATCAACTTAGTATTATATGTAGAGTGTCTTAACAACCATTCACTCTTTGCAAGCAACACTTTCAGATTATCAAGAACCGCAAAAGGAAAGCTAAGGAAAACTCATGATGGAAGCATGAGGGAGGTTCTTCACAGGTATGAAAAGATTTGAATAACTTCTTTTCTTTCACCATTTAAACATAGAGTTTGAAATCCTTTGTAACAACACCAACTTTGCATTAAGCAATTTTAAATTCTTGCACATTGCCTCATAAGATGGAATTGTGGTAGTATCATACCTATTTATTAATTGTGACAGTAATATGGAGTTATGCTACCTTTATGCAATTACACCATAGCCTTAGTAAAATCTATATATATATATATATATAATACACATTAAAATATGCCTTAAAAAGAAAATAGTTTTTAAGTCTAAGAAGGTAAAGAGAATCGTGGATTTTTCTTAAAAACCTAGATTTCTATTGATTTATCTTAATACGATATTTTAAAAAAAAAAAACGAGAAAATGTATATAGTTTCTTTCATATATATATCATGGTGAGTATATAACAAAATTTTAATTGTAATAAATGTCTTATTTTTTTGAAAAGGAATATATTGGGCTAATATAATGGTAAAATAATATGGGGATATGGTTATGTGTTTACATGGACATTACACGTTTTATGTGGTAATGGTCTATTGAGTATTCGTAATGGGTTACGATTAGATATATTTAGGAGATAATATTTATGATCAATCCATACACTTTATAATTAAAATGATTATATAGTTTATTTTAGATTATATCTTTGTTTAAATATGAATGCACTAAATCAAGAGATAATATAATTATATATGTGATTGGATTTAATGTGAATATAGAGGATGAAATATTAATCTAGATGATACCAGTTGTGTACTCAAATAGTTAAGAATATCATTCAAGTGACTCTCGTTGATTTTATATTTCCATAAAATTTGTTCTCTTTGTTGGGTCTTTAGTCAATACAATCAATCATATATTGCTTAAAATTGCATGTACTACTTCATTCTAGTTAAACTTGTTTTATGATACTTCTTTGAGCCATGATGTGTGTCTTTCTTTTGGGTTAATTCTGATTGAGGAGACTTTATGCAATGACTTTCTTGGAGTCTTATTTTGAGATGGTTGGGAAACCATTGTGTTAGCAATTTGAGAGTCTTCCAGAGGTTTGAGGGGAGTATGGTTTTGACTTGCATAAGTTGGTATGGGGGTCGGGGATCTGGTGAGGCTGCTTGGGTAACCTGGGATGGGGGCCAGAGACTTAGGAGGATCCACATTGGGTAACCCATATCAAGCCTTGAGTATTTCATGAGTTTTATTTTGCTTCACCTGAAAGTGGGTGGTTACATGACTTTGTCATTTTGGGTAATGGTTGATCTTTATACTTGGATTGTGTTTTTGTGGGTTTATCCTTGCACTAGGAAGCCATTTACTTTGAAGTACTAGCATAATATAGTACATGCCTCTCTTGGTGTATTTACTGATTTGGCTTTGATTATTTGTGCAAGTGGGCTTACCCAGTCTATGAATTTGAGATTTGTTGTTAGTAGGGGGAGTGGCTATCAATGGGGGTCATCACACAAAGTGGCGTGCAGGTAACTCATTGAGAGTTTCTTTAATCAACGATAACCTAATAATTAATTAGGGGGTTTGGGTAGTTTCTCATATTAATTTAGATAATGTAGCCTTAGTCATGGCCCAAGTGCTTGTTTAGGCTTGGGATGAGTGGAAAGGTCTAGAATGGCAAAGATAAACTTCCTTGTCCTCTTGAAAGGTATGTTGATCCTGCATGAGTGAGAATGAGGTTCGGGGATTGATTGAGGTTGCTAGGGTTTAACCAGGTAGGGGGTTGGTAACCTATGAATATTTGCATTGGGTAACCCATGTCGAGCTTATGTGATGACACTCCACACTCTAGCAACCTTGTGTGTTTGTTGTTTCCCCTTGTTCTTGTACCTCTGGAAGTGGATGTACCTTATGTATATTGAGGCAATTGTTTCTTTATGTTTATTGTTGAAGCCTCCTTTCAGTTGTTGAATGTTGCATATGTGCCTCATGACAACCTTATTGATGTTAATGAAAGGTTCCCATTGATATTTATTGTTGGATTATATCACGATCTCATTTGAGGGCTTTTGGGTCTTATTGTTGTTGGCACCTCTTTGGTTATTTAGTGTAGATCTATGAAATTGGGAATTAGTTCTTCTTGGTTTTCCATTATTTTGTTGTAGTTATGTGTTGATGATGTGAGATGTTTCTTGTGTTTATTGTTTCTTTGCTTGTGGAGTCTTGTTAAACCTTGTACACTTGACTATTTTATGTTGACGGTCCTTCTTGTCATCTCCTAGCACAGGGAGTGGGTATTTGGAACCACTTGGTTGGGTGGAACATGTTATGCACCCCATTGGGTCCCCAACCAAGGATCAAGATGTGGAGATTTTGTGCCACTTGTGGTGACTTCAAAGATGTGTCATAGATGGATCCAGACTTAATACTTGTATTCATCTTTTCAGTTGTATCACTCTATCATATTGTATTGTTCCTGTTCATGTTGGAGAACACTTTTGTATTATTGTAATTGTTAAACGATGTAAAGAAATGAAACAGATGTAATGTATTATGTACCTTGTAAACCTTATGTGGTTAATGATTTGTAGTAGCTATTATTTGATGTGTTGTATATGTGGAAATATGCTCCATTAAATTCATATGAGGATATTAAGTTAATCTTGTTTATGGTGAGTTATCATTTGTGGATGTTTTTTAATTGATGGTTTACAATGAAGGTATGAATGTTGTAAACATATGCTATGTCATGGTTTATTATGTAACCTTGGAATTCGTTCGTTATCGTTATAGTTTGAGTTTAGTTTTCATAATGTCGTGCCCTGTACCCCAGAGGACATAGTTGATAGTGTAATTGTTTAATTGCTTTATAGGTAATGTTTGTTCATGTGCATCTTGTGTAATGTTCTCCTTTCAAAAAAAAAAATTGTGTGGAAATTTGTTAGTTTAGTTGTCCTTTGGGGTTAGCACTGCGGGGCGTTACACTAATTTTCTACATTTTTGTTTTTTGCTCAAAACCCTAGATTCTGATTTGATTTTCTGATTGCAATAAAAAAAGGATAATAAACACAAAAGCAACCAAATGACCTGATAGAAAAGCAATTGCAAATCCAAATGATTATATCTTCAAACATGAAGTTATCCAACCAATCATATCATCAATTTGAAAGTATAAACATGAAACCAAAATTTAATTTTTGAATTGAACAACTACTGTTATAAATCAAAATTATGCATTTTGCAAGTTATATTCAAAACATAGGCCAATCGGGCCCAAAAATATATCAAACCTTTGTTGTTACCAATCAGACCTAATAGTAGGATGACACATGCCAAAAACAATAGAAAATTAACATTGGAAAGTGATAGGAAAGATCTCCAAGGGCTGCGCTCCAACTAGGGCTTGAAACCCTAGGTCTTCGATCCTCAAAACACAATGGAAATCCACTCCCAAGGATGTGCTCAGGTCTAAATTGTCTACTGCTCCAAAGAATGATCTCAAATTCACCACAAAAGATGAAAAAAATTCATGAACATATCTCCCAAATGGTGGTGCTCAAGAATACGGTTGACCCTAGGAAAATTGGGGTGATCCCACAATAGTGGTTTACAATTTTGGCCAAACTAGACACTGAAATAATTTTTTTAACTAAATCTTCACTTTTGGGCACCTATAGCAGCTAAACCGTAAGGAATTTGAAGATGATGCAAACTAGAGTTTTGTGACATTTTTTCTATAGATTCTAAATATATTTTTTTCAAAATTTTTGGAATTAGATTGCACTTCTTTTTCCATCTCCCTTGAAAACTAGTTTTTTTTAGAAAACAACATTTTTAAAAAGTGACGCTCACCATATAACACAACTTTTTTTCCATGAAGGATAAAATTCTAATTCTTTCAAATTTAGATTTGTAACTCTGATATCTAGTGCTTCCACTTTGTTAGATAGTTTTTTATTGAATATTTTTTCTTTAATCAAGTTTCAAAGTCAAACCAATTACAATTCAGACAGCGCTACCGTATAACGTGTAACGTTTTTTGTATGTATCGAAAATCAATTTTTTTTTGTTGTATCAAGGACTTCAATATCTGGTGCACTCATATTTTTCAAATTTTTTTTGATAATTTTCTATTTTTCCACATGTACAGAACAAAGAGCTTGATTTTCGGTGAAAAACCTATGTTTAATAAAACTAAAAAACAAATATATAATAAAACCAAAACATATTAAAATTATATTCATTGGATAGCTCGTTCTGAGGACTACCTGATTCTAGTTGGGTCTGTGAAGTCTCCACCATTTTCATGTTCAAACCGAGCTTCGAAGTGCAAAAATTTAGGTTTTTTTGTGAAGAAGGTCAAAAATCAGGGAAATACAGGGTTCACTCGAACTAGGGGGTTTGAGTGAACCAAAGTTTATTTGAAACCCCTCCCATAAAGTGTTTTTCATTTGAATTTTGTATGTTCATGCATTTAATGGGTTCACTTGAACCCTGGTTTGAGTGAACCCTTTTTTGGTTCGTTCAAACCATCTAGTTCATTCGAACCCCCAAAATGTAAAATTTTACCATGGGGTTATTTTTTACAAGTTTTCCTTCCTCATTCGAATTGTAAACCACTTTTGTAGGTTTACCTATTGTCAATAATCCACTAAGAGAAATCACCTCCAATGATGGGTGAATCGGGCCTTCTACTATGTTGCTCCAAATCTGCAACTAAACTACACACAAGGACCACCAAAATCACCTCTAATACTGATAGCTCCACCTCTAATTAGTGGTGCCACAAACAAGGACAATTCCCAAGGATTTCCTCCAAGAATGATCTCCAAATCTGATTTGCAATCTGCTCCTCTTCTCCAAATGATGTGAATGAAGTACAAGTAGACCTCCATTAGAAGTCTTCCCAAGATGAGATTAGGTTTTCGTCCAACTCACCCTTTATTCTCAATGGTTTTTGTCCTTGGAATAAGCTGCTTAGAGGTGCAACTCAAAAGGAATAAAATAACCATTATAATGATGCCCAAAATGACTCACAAAAACTTGTAATTATACATGAAATTCACCTTCCTCTCATGCTGACCGACCAAGGTAAAGTTCTATTATTTTTTATCATTTCTTTCTCCCAAAGAGGCCAAACTTGGTAGATTAAATACCTTTAATTAATTGTTTTCCTCTCTAAAGAGGGACGACCCAATTGTAGCATCCTTAATTTATTAATGATCTTCACAAGGCTGACCACAAGGCTTGTATTAAAATTCATTTTCCCTCCTTTAATAGGCCGACTAGCCTCTAGATATCTGGGCACCCAATTCAAATTGAAGATTTGAATTTTTCTTATATAACAAGGCATTTCCATGTTCCATTGGTCTAGTAAAAATCCCTAAGTTTGAAAATCACCTCCCAAGCCTTCTTCTGTGACCACTCTGAAAAAGGGGACATTACACCTTTATAAGATATAAATCATGGTTTAGGTCTTTCCCACAAAATTAGTCACTAGAAATTTACATTAGATCATAAGCCATGAAAATGTACATATTACTAATCATTAATAAACATCATGATATCCATGGAAATTAGTCACATCAAAATCTAATTAAGGCAATAGCCATTCCAATGTGTATTCCCCATAATAATCTCATTAGGAATTTGTGGAAATAGTTGCAAACTGCAGTCTCAAGGTTGGTTGTCATTGTACTACGAGAGCATGGAAGGTGGGTTTCCCTTCCATCCCCCAGTCCACCTTGGGGGTACTTTTTCCTCCTTGTTCAAGTCTAGGAGCACTCATTCACCTTCCAGCTCATGAGTGCTACATCTTGGGGTGGTGTGCTTGATAAGAGCGTGAAGACTACCTCCCTTCTACCAAGCATGGGAGCACACATTTTCCACCTAGCCCATGAGCACTCCATCTTGGGGGTGGTGTACTTGATGGAAGGTTTGTCGGGCTTTCACCTTTCATGAATTCAAAATGTTGATCGACCTTCCTATTTTGCAATCACTTCTCTAAACTCAAAATAGATTATTATAAGAATCTATCATCCATATTTAATCATAATTACTTATAAGGATCAATAATTTCTACAAGCATCATTATGGCATAATCATATATATAATATATATGTGTGTATATATATTATAACATATATATATATGTGTGTGTATATATAATACACACACACACACATATATATATATATAATTATATTATTACAATCATAGAAGCATAAATCCTCAAAAAAACACAAAAATCTCCTATTGAAATGTTTTTTCCCCAAAAAATCGTGAATTAACCAGCCATGATTTTCAATAATGTTCAATTATTTTTAAGGGTTTAAATTGCATAAAAACTGTGAAAAAATTGTATGTAAATCACAAAAAAATTCCCAATCAACTTGTCATGAAACCCTAACCACACAAAATCATGAAAATATCTCCCAACCAACTTGTCATGAAACCCTACCACACAAAATCACTATTTAATTGGTTTTTTTTGTTGAATTTTAGCACAAAACCGAGTGTTGGCCATCGGGGCATGGTTCACCATCAAAGATTTGCTAGATTTCATTAGGTTGTTGAGGCAAATAGCAGGTAGGTGACCTTGAATGGATGTATATTTCTTATAGATGTTAAGGACATTAAAATAGAGACATGTTATTTGGTATGCTTCTATGCTTGATGTTAAGGACATTAGCATGGAATGGTTAGGAGATGTGTTTCTTTTTTCTCTATATTCCACAATACTGCCCTTGTAGTAATGTTTTTTGTGTATATAAATCCAAAGACACAATTTAGTGGGAAGTAGTAGACAATATCATAAATACTAAGTAAGGCTTATATCTCTTTTTTTTTAACATATGTGAACCTTATAAGAGTATTTGCCAAAAGAAAATATAGAAAGCCAAACTAAATTGAAATGAAACTCTATTTGGCTTGATATCAACCTAAAGAGGTTTGTTTTCTTGGAATTCTTGTGATCCTAAATATTCAAAATAATTTTAAACCTTTCAATTGTCAACAATAATACCAAGGTGGTTGTTTAAATTATCAAGGTTAGATTGGGGAAAATTTCCTTTTCAAATGTTAACAAAGTGTGATAATTTGGAGCTTAAATTTGACATTGGCTATCAAGTTTTAATGACAATTGGGTAGGGTAGTAACAATTGTATAATAAAGTGGGAAGCATACATATATACGTATCAATATATAGACATTATGGACTTGGAAGAAAAATGGTTCCTATTGAAAAGATAAAAATCATCTTGTAGTGCTAAAAATAATGTACTGTAGCAATATTTTATATCAAAATGAAGGATATTTTGGTTATATTTAAATTTACTATATATAAGCTTAATGTTTTGTTAATTGGTGAAACTCACTGCTCAAATTCATGCCTTGCACTTGTTAGGGGACTAGAATCCATTTAGGATCGTCATATACATGGAGGTTCAGAAGGCCTACAAGGAGTACAACAGTAGTACATGAATGCTTTAGACATATACAGAGTAGCATTCATGCATGTTAAATAGGCACAAGGAAAACTAATACATGCCTTGAAAGAATTCATGCCCTAGTCTTGTGGGCTTATCTTAATCCCTCTCAAAGCAAGCCTCATATATTTTCTCATAAATGATCCTTATAGATTTCAAGAACAATTGTCCCATTGAAAGGGAATGTTCCTTGTGCTTTGATTTTCCATTGAAACTTGTACTTATAATCTCTCAAATTCTCAACTCAAAGTCCAACACTGTTTTTAACTCCATCATCCACTTATACGCAAAATCAAGGAAAAAGTACTTGAATAATAATAGCTAAAATTGTGGCTCAAAAAATAGTTGCTCTATTCTTTTGTACTAGTAGGTCTTTATCATCCAATGGAAAAATATTTCACACTCCCTTTACTCTTTTATAAATCTACTAAAATAGTTATAGATGAGAATATTTCAATATCATTTATGGTCTTTTGAGATTTAATATTTTGTTTCAAAAACATTTTCTATTACTTTGTCTTGAGCTATTTGATTCAAAACTTATAAAGTTGAACTTTGCATTCGCTTCCTTTGTCATATAATTTCCCTTTCACACTCTTCATATAGTTCTCTTTGACACTATTCTAGAAATTAAAAGTATTGTTAAATAAAAAATATGAACCAGTTGATTGTTATTTTGTAATTTATGATGGTTACTCAGCAAAGGAAAACTATCTTTTTTATGACTTTCTTAAGCCTATGAATTTTGAGATCATAGAGGCCAACTTGGATAGTCATGAGGTTGAATGACTTAGGAGAGGCTCCAAACCAAGAGCTTCGTCATCAAGACTTGAATCCCTCTAGAATAACTCTATTTGTAGTAGCAAGAGTCATTGGATACATTTGATTTTTTGGAACTTTGTGCTTAGTTTATTGATTGACTTTGTACAAACTATATTGTTATTAAAATTTTATCAACTATAACTATCTAGTTATTATTTATGCACTATGAATTATGCTTTGTGCTATGCAATGTAATCAGCGATATGAATATAAAAAACAAAATCCTATTTTCTACAATTCATGGGTTAAACTCTATTTTATTTGCTCTCTATATCTCTATGATATGGAAATTCCCTTATTTTAAAAAAAAAAGTAGTTTGTCTCTTTTTCTACAGTTTGTTATGTTTTTTTTTTAAACAATTTTTAACTGATTTTTTCAAAAACTCTTATACTTTTG
The DNA here is from genome assembly GCA_007258455.2 of Sequoia sempervirens. Taxonomy (NCBI): domain Eukaryota; kingdom Viridiplantae; phylum Streptophyta; class Pinopsida; order Cupressales; family Cupressaceae; genus Sequoia; species Sequoia sempervirens. The sequence goes on from VDFB02193867.1 coordinate 36,995,875, forward strand.
GTTTGCCAATTTTTTTTCCGAATGATTTTTGTTGCTATGATTACAATAATCCTCTTGCTAGTAAATAATATTTTATTTACAATAAGGTTCCAATTCTTATTTTTTCCATTTTCCAATCTGCTGCTTGATTGATCTCTCTTTTGATGCCCCTCACAAATGATTTCACCTCCTTTATATATCCTGATGTCTTCATAAAAGGGTACATCCTTTGGAATAGAAATCTCCTTTCCAAAGGTTATGTCTTTTTGTCTCCCATTTAATGTTGTTTAGTTTTCTTTCCAACCATTGCCTTAAACACCATTAATTATTGGTTATTGAGATTCCTTTCCAATCGATGCCTAAAAACACTATTGATTCTTAATTATGGAATCATTGGACATTAATAAAGGTATTGCTGCATATTAATATTGCCCAAGCTGAGTATTGTGACCTAGTGTTGGGTGCATATTTTCATGGGGGCATGACATGGATGCAATGCTCTTGTAGCTTGTATGTATCTTATGTTTACTTTTTGGTAGGTGATTGTGACGATAGTCTCATAGCTCACCATGGGTGATATCGGAAAATGCAATAATCAATTGAGTCAGGATGTTAAGGATTCTATTTTTTACATTATAAAATCTATTTTCCTGTTTTACTCTACATTTTTACATATCCTCCAAATTATTATTTGATCTAGGAAACTAATCCATTGATGAGTCACCAACTTTTCAAAATTGGAAATTTCCAAAATTGTAAGTTAATAGGATAGTGGTACAGAAGTTCTTTGAATTTTTTGGGACCCTTGACTTGGTATATTTTGGGTTACTAAAATATATTATGAATAAATAGTGGTAACTATTACATCAATATATAGTTAGTAAAGCTGCTCTTTTTAAGTATGCTTATGGCAAGGATTAATTTTTCAAGGAAGCTTCTTGGAGACATGGATTTTTCTCTTCATGTGGTCCATGAAAGATTTAAGCACTTACACAACTATCTAGTAGCATATAAACAGATGTTCATGCTCTTTATCATTGTAATTCAGCTTTTCTATTTGGCCTATTATGTTTTTCAGTTTTGTTGGTACACAAGCTGCTAGTTTTTGAAGTCAATTATATGATTCTACTATACATTTTGTGTTCCATTTCAATAAGTCACAAACCCAGGTTGAAAATATAGTCTCTAGAATTTTACATTTAAATGATTATGTTTTATACCAAGTTAGGCCAAAAGAGATCATTGAGTTGGTTGGTTGTTTGCTAGTGAAGATACTTGCTGAGAACATTTATGGAGTGCAAAAAAACATTTATTCTACATTTCTTGTTTTAGTTATGGTGTTTCAATTTTAATGTATTGGATGAACTTTGTAACATCCTTATCTAAGACCACATTAAAGATTCATGAAAGAGTTAAGTTGTTCAAAACTATCAATCTTGGATGTAGTACTCTTGTAGCTTGTCTAAGATTTAGAATATAACCTTGGTGTGTCCCAAACTCATGTCTTATGTCTACTATTTGGTAGGTGATTGTGACAACAATCTCATAGCTCACTAGGGGTGATATTGAAAAATGCAACAATCAACTGAGTCGAGATGTTATTAAGGATTTTGTTTGTTTACATTATAAAATCTATTTTGCTATTGTACTCTACATTTTCACATATCCTCCAAATTATTATTTGATCTAGTAAACTAATCCATTGATGAATTATTACCAATAGGTAAAGTAATAGTAACTTGATTATAGTCATGCATTGTAATACTTGGGTATGTGTAGGATCATCATGGAAAAAATAGGCCCTTAAGTGGCAAAAAATTCAGAAAAATCAAAGTTAGACAACTTGACATAAAAATTTGAATAAGTTATCGATATTATTTCAAAATATGTAAGAATAGAATCTATGGAAAATTGAATGTAGTTTCTAAACTACTAGGTTTATTAAAAAATCTATTTAGTGAAAATTTTAAATTTCAATGCGTAGTACTTAAATTTCAAGGGAAAATAAAAGTAGGTGTGCACCACCCTAACCACAATAAAATGATAAAAAATTTATAAGATTTAAGATATAAGTAGAGGACTCATGTCCTGATGTGATGCATATTTTTTTGTAATTTTTTTCCAAGTAAATAATTAATTATGATTTTTTAATTACAAATTTAAAAAAATATAAAAACTCGTATGTCTAACCACCTTAACTTGGTCAAAACTTCATGAAATTCAATTTTTTTTAATCTTTTAGTATGTGAAGCATAGAATGTGACGCATGTTTCGGATTCAAAAAATGTGATACCATTTGAAAGCTATAGATATTTTTCACTCAACCTATCAATCAGGACTTTAGTCGTAATTCAAATAGAAAATGAATAATAATCATTTATTAAATTCAAAGTAAAACATAGTTTATATTGGTGGAAAGCTGAGAATCTCCTTTAAAAACCCTTTTCATTTCATCAATTTTGGGAAAAAAAAAGTCGCCAACCACATACCCTACACATACCCATCATATTGCCACTTTTTGGCCCATCATGATCCTACACATACCCACTTTACTAAATAGTCTAAACATACTTACTATAATTGGTTGAGATTATGAGTGTGTTCCATGATTTTAGAAAAGTGTTTAGCAATGCATGAAGTTTGGAGTTTCTTTGCAAATACTTTTCTACTTTTATTGAATTGATTCTCTTTGGTGCAAGCATGATGTGGAATTCTATAAGTATTCAAAGTATCTTGGCACACAAGTAGGCATGGATGGATCAATTGGAAAGTAAGTTGTAGGTTTGCAATTAACTTTGTATTTAGTATATATTAAAGTTTTCTCGCAAAAATTTGCAGTGGCTGAGATTATGAGTGTATTCCATGATTTTAGAAAACTATTTAGCAATGCATGGAGTTTGGAGGTTCTTTGCAAATACTTTTCTACTTTTACTGGCATTGATTTTCTTTTCTGCAATCATGATGTGGAATTCTATCAATATTCAAAGTATCTTGGCGCACAAGTAGGTATGGATGGATCAACTTCCAAGTAAGTTGTAGGTTTGCAATTGACTTTTTATTCACTATCTATTAAATTTTTCTTGCCATGCCTATTGTTTTGAAGGTACAAGTGAATGACATATGGACAGGCTAGTACTGCATGATGAGAATTAGATTCTAGTCTAATTTATCATGGCATTTCAAAAGTAAGTCTACTCCTTTATAATTACTATTAATCTTGTCAAATAGAGTAGGATCCATTTCTTATGCTTGGTGCAAATCTATGTTTATCAAATGTCATTTTCAAAACTTGTATGACATTTGCAACTAAGGAACATGGCTCTGCAACTAGCTATGTGGCATTGTGCTGGTCATTGTCATTAGGCTACTTTTAATTGGACTATCCAACTTCAATATATATAGGGCCTCTTGCTCACTTTTGGATTATGTATTTCGGCTTCATAAAATTGCAAATATCCTTGAAATCTATGAATTTGTCCATATTACAAAGCTTAAGTTCTATGTTTATTGCTAACAAAGAAAATTGTAATTTTGTGGTTACAATTTTTAATTCAAATTTATAGAACTCGCTTTACATTTTAAAAAGCATCTCATACTTTGATTTGCTGGACCAAATTGATAAAGCACAATTTTCTTGGATCTTGCAAGGTTATTGCTAGTTACAAATTGATAAAGCAAAATTTCTTTGCATCTTGTAAAGTTACTGCTACTTATATATATATATACCCATATGCATTTGGTTTGTAACACACAAAAAAATGTACTTACATTTCAACAAAGATGCATGCAATCCTACAATATCAATTCTTTTCCACTATGAAAATCCAACTGTTGGACATTATGAGCTTGTTTTTTCATAGCTAAACACATATAATTGCATTCAAACCATTCAATCACACTTGCCAATTATATATTACAATTGGTACTACACCTGGGACACAATTGCAAATGCATTTGATACACTTGGACTTTGTAGAATTGCTACATTTGCTACTATATGTGACAAAAGCATGTTTGATGCTATAGATTTTCTTGCTAATGAATAATTTGATGCAATTACTTTGCAATTATTTTATGGCTCAATTATTTTCCAATGCATTGATAGTACAAAAAAAAATGCATTGGCATGCTTTAGCACCTCTGAGTAGTCTACTATAATGAACATAAATTGTCTACTACAATTGCAATTGCTAGATTCGAAGATTGGAATACCATATGTACAAACTAGACTTGAGGGTTATAAATTTTGTTTATTATTGTTGCCACACATATTTCATGCAACCATACACATATGTCAAGCAACTCCACACCCCAAATCCAAAACATATTCAAATTGCATAAAACCAAAGTAAAAATTTATCTTAATTTCCTTTGCAACCAGCTCAGGTCATTGTAATTATGAACCACTTCAATAAAAAAAATAATTAACTCATAACATGCATATAAAGAACCCCCTTTTTTATGCAACCTGTGACAAATGTTGCCACATTTGCATCAACTCCTACACTTTAACATAACCCAAAACTCTCACAAACCTTATGCACTCTCCAATAATTTTTTTTAGTGCATCACTCTCCATCTTTGTGCAAAATATTGCAACAAACAATACAATTAGTTCCCATTCAACAAGTTTACACCATCAAACAATTGCAGCTTTGCCCAGCTCAAACCTAAATGTTCAAAATTGATCCCGATGTTTAAAATTAGCATTACGTGATATAGGTAAACAACAAGTAGGCATAGGAAATGAACAAATAGTTGCAACAATAGATACTCCAAGCCAAGCATGCCAATCTTCATAACCTAATATTTTTACATCAATTATAAGCACAAAATTGACACCTGGTGAAACATTGCACTCTCTAAAAGCAAAAATTTGTTGAGCACAAAATTGTCATGTAAACATTACAAAAACTACAACATCTCCTTTTATTGTAGCTATTGACCATGTCGCAAGTAAAAATAACAAATGTAGATTTAGTCCAAGCTTTTTCCATCAACAACCATTGCATTAATTAAAAGAAAAATAAATAGCTACGACAATACACATAGCAAATGATGCAAGCGCATGTTTACAACCTAAGACTTTTATAGAAAATACAAACACAAAATTAACACTGCATGAGACACTGCACTCTCTAAAAGGAAAAATTCGTAGTGCAAAAATGTACCATGCAAACATTCCACTAACTACAGTGTCTACTTCTATTCTAACTACTAACAACGTTGCAAGTAAAAATTGGTTTTACGAGGCTATCCCAAACTTGATGCATCAAAAATCATTACATTCTTTAAAAAAACAAGTGTGGAGTGCACAAAAACTATATGCTTCACATATACCAAAGCTGAAACGTAGACTATATAAATCTTCTCTATTTCACAAGACACGACTTAGCCATCAAGCAACAAAAAATACACACATCTACAAAAAACAACACAATTCAAAAATCTATTAACTCATATTTGCAAAGCATAAATGGCACACCCATTCAACCATGTTTCCTTTGTGAGATTCTTCATTTTCATCAAACCATTTGTCAAGTTGACGATGCACTTGTTGATGCTTTTACTTTGCTCCCCATTCAAATGAATGAAAAAAAAATAGCAATAGGGCAACCCATTTGCAAACTATGTATAAAAGCTACTTTAATTGGTAAGGTATCTCATTTTGCTAAGCCTTGGACTATAAGACGCGATGAACCAATAAATGTTCATTCCTTGACTTCCCTAGAAGAAATACTTGTCTCTTTGTGGATTTCTTTTGCACAAATAAGATAATTAGGATATAGATGGGCACAATATATCTTGCTTGGCATAGTCATTAATGTTCTTCTAGATTTTGATAAGGTGTTGTAATGGCATGAATTTGCACCCCTTGCAAATTCCACATTTATGCACCTCCTACCTTAGACAAATTAAATAAATCTAATGATGATATTCCATGTCCTTCATTTGCTTCCCATCCACTTGGTAGTTGTTTTTTTGTGTCGGTGGAGGATATTCTTTCAGGGACACTAGTGTAGCGTGTAGATGTCTGTGCGGTGCACTGCCATCCTGACAGGATTCTTGCCTCTAAAATCCATAGAGGCATTACAACTCTCCATTGGCAATGAAGTGTAACATTTATGCTCCCTTGACCAACCTCAAATGTCCCCTTTTCCTCCAATTTAATCTTCAAATTTCTATCCCATTCACTCTCGACAACTATCTTCACATTTCATTCACAACCTTTTCACCATCATTGAAGTAGCAAGTTGGTGTTTTGTAGACTCAATCTCTTCGTTGTTTCTGCAACGTCAGCATTTTGCAAGCTTGCAGGCTCACTCCTCCCATTTTCCTTGAGTGCATGTGGTTGAAGGTGATATTGTTCCATTTTCCATTCACTTAGCATTATCGTTTTGTTTTCATAGCATATTGTTATTTAAAATAATGCTTGGTACTTCCATTTCAATACCTCTCTTTATTGTATTTCTCTATCATTGCTATACTGGTTGTTTGTGGAGGTGGGAACACCAAAGTGAGGGATTGACTGCGACAATCCTCTATACACAGCTTCAACATTTTTTTGTCTTGTGTGTGTAGATGTAATGTCCCCATTTTTACGATGTCCTCTTTTAGCTAGGTTGATTTAGGCACACTTACTATTTTTAGTAAATGCTATCTTTAGCAGGGGCTTTGGCGTGGTGCTTCGGTCTTTGGTGAGCCTTTTCAAGTGTTTCTTCTCACAGCTCAAGCTTCAGGGCATTATTTACTATTTTTAGGACTTACTAGAAATATTAAGTCAATTAGGGTTGACCGGACTTGGTTAGGATGGTCTCAGTAGCACAAACTCAACCAATACAAGGTTACTAAGGTTGAATCATTCAAAAAATTGAATAATGTTTCAAAAAGGATCTTTAATAAAGTAACTTTATATTATGTTGTTGAGGGTCATGAAGGGGACCATTTTGTATCATGGTACCTAGTTCAATGAATTAAAGACATTTTAAAGTGCTTTTGAAATATTAAATATTACAAAAAAGGGGGATGGACGCCAAAGGTAATAAACGAAGTAAATTTTATTTAAAAAGGCCAAAGTTAAAGTTAAGATTAAAATATTTATTTTAATGCCTCCTCTTTGGGCACCCAAGTTGAAGAAAGGATCAAAAGGATAAAATTAAATTAAAGGGCTTTTGAAGGTGGCATTGGATTTTAGGGGGATTTCCCTAATTTTTATGTTTGAAACTTTATATTCTCTTTGGAGGCATCATTTACAACTTATGATGTTTTGGATATTGATGTGCTCTGGCTTTGGAGATTGGCTCTAGGGTTTGGATTGAATCGCTGAGACAAAAACCTTTGTAGGGACACCTCTCTTTGTGTGTGAAAGACCACATCAGGAGAGGATATTGGAGGCTTCACTCAAGAGCTTAACTTGTGGTTCAAATTTGCAGCTTACAGACTTAGAATTGAATTTTTTATTCATTTTTAGAAGTGGGATTGTAAGATTATGGTTTTTGGTGACAGTGCATTGACTTGGATTAGTATAGTGACTTAGCTGGTGAAATTTCATAAATTTTTGGGCATTAAGATTTAGGGCCTGAACTCTTATTTCTACTCATAACTTGGATATAATGAAAGTTTTCAAAATGGGTATTTAATCTATTGAAGGCCCTACTAGAGGCAATTCAAACAAGATATTGTTTGCATTTTTTTGGAGCTATTAATGACTTTCTACGAAAGTTCGCCCCTTTCCTGCCAGGTGCCATATATTTCTAGGTTGTTTCTCACAACATTCAAGGGAGTCGTGGTTTGCAAGTGGGCATTGCATTTAATTAAGACTCAGTTGGGGGTGATTCAAATGTGTGTTGGTTTGTGGTTTTTGAGTTACTCTTGATTTTTAAAAGGTTGATCGAGCTTCTCAGGGGATGGCTTGGTTGGAGGATTTGACTTGGCTTGGAGTTGTTGATTGGATATTCTTTGCAACGACCTTCTAGTCTTATTTTCATAGTTTGCTTGAAGCTGGGAATAGTGGAGGACAAGGAGATAATCTTCTTGTTGTGATTGGTTAATTAAAGTGTCTAGACTACTGATATGACTCTTGTTTAAGGCCCCTTTGACTTCAGTTTGCTGCATTATCCAAGTTGTTGGGGTTTTTGGAAGAGGTAGTTGTTGCGTCTATTAAGGGCTTTAAACTTGTTTCAAGTCATTGTAAATTTGAAGGTTTATTTCCTTCCCATTGGACTGCATTCACCAGGTTTGATATAAGCTTTAAACTAAAATTGATATTGTTTGGTATGACTGAAATAAATATTGAAAGAAATTTGAGTTCTTTATTGCTCTTGAAAGTGTCCATTTTGGCTAAATTTTCACTTCGTATTTAATTAATATTTATGCACAACTTTAAAAAATCAATGCCAATGTAAAACCCTACACATGCAATGCAAAAAAAACTTCATGAAACATTAAAACAACATGCAGCAAATAGGGGAAAACAAAAAAAAAGAATTTGGGGGTTAGTCATTACAGTGGAATAAGAGCTAGAGCTTACTTTCCAGCTAGTGGGTTTAGTTTTCTATGATCCAGAGTGATAGAGAAAGGAAATATTTAGAAAGGAATAGAAGAAAAGAAGAGAGTTTTTGGGAACACTGGTCATCTTCAGAAGAAGAGAAGTAAATAAAAATTTCATCTAGTGGGTCTTCTAACATAGGAAGCATGGGAGACAGGGATGGAAATGGGAATGATAGAAATAACAAGAATGGGAGAAATGAAGAACCTCTAGAAGAAATGGCATTCTTACTTGACACTTTGGTTAGGGGACAATTGAGGGTAGCACAACAACAACATAAAAAAAAGATAGGATAGCGGATTTGGTGCAAAGAATGGATCAACTGGGTCAATGAAATATGATAGGACAACAAGGAGTTGGTAACTAGGGGACTTTAGCAAGACCTCTTATGGAAAAATTTCCTCCAAGGATAGAAGCTCTAATTAATCCAGAACTCACATTGTTGGAGCAACACAATTAGTTTAGATAGGATTGGGTGGATACAAAACCCGGTTTTTAGATGGATATTTCACTTTGAGACTATATTGACTTGAGGACGAGACACTCTAATCACAGGGGGAATAGAGACCATCAATATGAACTACGAAAGAAAGTAGGGAAGCTCACACGTCCCTATTTTGATGGGTCTAGAAAAATGACAGCAAGGGCCCATGGGTACAAAAACTAGACACCTACTTCACACTAAATCCTATGCCAGAGCTTGAGTCTATTAAGTATGCATCTATACACTTGGATGGCATGGCTCATGAGTGGTGGTACAATAGAATGATAGATTTGGGTCATGCAAAAATTACTTCCTATAGGGTGTTCGCCGAAAGGGTAATTGAGAGATTTGATAAAAAATATCCTGAGTTTCACTTCAAGGAGTTAGCCCAACTCAAATCGTGGGGTTTTGTAGATTCATAAATATCAGACTTTCAAAAGCTTTTAGTGTTAGTAACTGATATTTCTGAGAGGAGGCTGATTGTATTATTCATTGATGGATTATCTGACACCTTACGAGGTTGGATAAAGGATTTTAACCCTCATATCCTTTAGGAAGCCACTAAAAAGGCTAGAGACATGGATATTTTAGGATTTAAAAATAAATTTCAGTCAAAGAGTAGGATAAGAAAATTGACATCAAAGAGCAAGAGCAACCTAAGAAAAAATACACAAGGTTAGACATTGAGACTTTGAAAGAAATCGTGAAGAAATGATTATGTTTCACATGTAGAGAACCCTATACACAGGGCCATAAATGTGCTATCAAGGAAAAATCGTTGTTAATAGAGTACCAATCTGGTGAAGAAAGTGAATCAAAAAAATCAGACTAGCAAGCTAATTTCACCAAAAAGGAGGGTGAAAAGAGATCAAAATAGAGTGATAAGGGGTTGGACCATGATGGGACATTTTCCCAACTCCATAGCTTTCATGAGCATCAGTCTTTGCATATTAGAGGTGTGTTACAGGGGCAGTGTATGTTAGCTTTAATCGATACATGAGCTACTCATAACTTCATCGATGATGGTTTAGTGGTTTGAAGAAGACTTCAAACATAGGAGGTTGGTGGGTTCAAGGTTATGGTAGCCATGAATTCACTATTCAATGTAATAGGATGGTTTCCCAAGCGTGTATCCTATTGGGAGGTCATGAAATTAAGGAGGACTTCTACATGGTGAACATTGGAGGCATAAATGTAGTTATGGGCATTCAATGGTTGTGTTCTTTGGGGGAGTTTATCTTGAAATTTCAGACATTAGAGGTTAAATTCAAATTAGAAGGTAACAATGTGGTTTTGAGAGGGATATCATGGAGTGGACCATGTGCAGAGTCCAACAAGGAAAAGGGAAAAGACAAGGCAACAACCTTTAACACTTCTTTGGACCTGTCCAAAGTTCCTGTGAATGCTAGTTTTGTGTTGGGTTAATGTTGTAAGTGATAACACACCCCTAAGAGTTTGCACAATTGAAAACAACAACCCAAGATGATTGCCATAGTGTTGACAAAGATCCAACATGGGATGAATTTACTTTTGATTATGGAGTATCTTCGATTTCTATTCAACAATCAAGCATGGCTAATGGCATTAATGATGATTCTGGTCTTGATCCTATTAGAGTGAACAAATCAGATTTATCAAGTTGCTTATAGCTGATCATGAGCATGAACCTAGCAAATTTGTTGATTTGGATTCACAATTAGCTCTTGAAGGTGATCAACAGTTGCTTTTTGATAATCCCTTGTTTGAGATAGGAGTTGATAGGGTATATTCCAACCCACTTTTTGAGCTGGAAGATGAAATTACTCCTAGTTGTTGCACTACATGGGATGAGAATAGAAAGGCGTGGGATCCAGGTGCAACTTCTAGTAGTGAAGTGTTGACTCAAAAATGGACTAGTGGGATTACTTCCAATTTTAGGTCCCAAGCTAATGCTCCGATCAACTTACTTATAATTCTAATTTGTGATCAACAATTGAGTTGTACCAGGTTGAGCTTGGGTGTTAGAGATGATTTGGTACTTGGGAATGGCTCTTCAGCTTATATCTTGTTTTCTTCTCCTACATACCCAGTGGAATCATGGATTAAATATTGTTTCCTTCACTTTCTTGCATTGGTTATATAGTCCTTGCTCGATGAGATGATTGATTATGAGCTGGGGTAGCTGACAGTGAGTACCTTTCTAGATTTAGTGTGCCCATTATCTTCCTCCTTGTTTGGGAACTTGGGGTTGGCATTGATGCTCAGTATGATGCAAACTGAGCGTGATAGTTCTTTTTTGAGATTCATAGGGAATCTTGGATTCAAATTGGGTTTTAGAGAAGATTTTGTTTAGGATATGAGAGACAGTGTGGGTTTTCTCAAGTTTACTGTGGTGGCACCTCCATTTGGTTCTTTGGAGAGACTTATTTTTTAGTGGATCGAGTTTGGGTGGTGTTTCATCATTCTACTTGTAGGTGAATTTCAAGAGGCTTTGTGTGATGATGCCTTGCAGGATAGGGAGTTGATCAATTGGAGCTACAAACCACCCAGATTTATTTGGGACCCGGGGATCATTTCCGATTTTGACTTGGTTTTGGATGTGGATGGCAGGGCTCACTGGCATTGCTTGAGGAAAAGCAATCTTTGGGAAGGGCGGACTATAATGTCCCCATTTTTACGACGTCCTCTTTTAGCTAGGTTTATTCAAGCACATTTACTATTTTTAGTAATTGCTATCTTTAGTAGGAGGTCTAGCATGGTGCTTCGGTCTTTAGTGAGCCTTTTTGAGCATTTGAACTTCTCACCGGCTCAAGCTTTAGGGCATTATTTACTAATTTTAGGACTTACAAAAAATAGTAAGTCAATTAGGGTTGACCAGACTTGGTCAGGATGGTCTCAGCAGCACAAACTCAGTCAATACAAGGTTACTAAGGTTGAATCATTCAAAAAATTGAATAATGTTTCGAAAAGGAGCTTTAATAAAGTAACTTTATATTATGTTGTTGAGGGTCATGCAGGGAACCATTTTGTATCATGGAACCTAGTTCAATGAATTAAAGACATTTTAAAGTGCTTTTGAAATATTAAATATTACAAAAAAGGGGGATGGACATCATTTTTGTATATAGGGCATTCTTGCCTCTTTGTAAAGGTGAAGCACTTCAATGTGTTGTCCCCCGTACTAGGGTTTACAAAATATCTACACCTGGGAGAGTCGGTTGTAAGAGGGTTGGCATCCAGATCTTTCTGAGGAAAGTCAAAACTGCACTCATTGTGAATCCTCGGTGTCCAGATTGCTGGAATATTTCTTGAAAAGATCTGTATATCTTTTGCTGCTGCAGCATTAACTCCCCTATCTGCATGTCCATACTCAAACTCTGTTGGGGCTGGCTTTGAATGCCCTAAAATATCGCCATTAAAGCCGAGCTACCTCTGTCAGTAGATACCAGCTGGCATTATGAATCACGACTTTGTCTTCTCTCGGTGTTCTTTCCACCCCCTAATCCGCTCTCCTATAAGCTCGTCGGTATAGCATGGGCCAATCGGTGAGAGGTTCTAGCAAGCCACAAAGATCACACCGATCTCACAAAGATCTTCGGCAAGACATGAGACGGTCGCTGAGACCACATGGCGAAACCCTTGCTTTCTTTGGAGTCTCCTTGACATCCTTTGTTGACCCTCTCGCGCCAGTTCCTATTTTTGTTTCGACATGACTTTCTTCCTTCGTCAGGACCTTGTGGCGAAAGCATGATCCTTGGCTGAGACCATCTTGTTATCGGCAAGACCCTTTGATATCGGCGAGACATCTCATCGATCTTCATTTCTTATACTGAAGCCACGCCCCTTCAGTGAGACTTCAGTTAGTCACCAGGACCTTTTGGCGAATGCTTTGCCTTCCAGCGAGTTCCTTTTCTTGTCGGGGAGACAACCTTACTTCGGCAAGACCTTTTTGTTTTCGGCGAGACTCCCACCGAAGGAAAACATATCGAGGCCCTTTACTCAGTCGGCGAGACATTAGAGATTCACTGAGACATCCTGGTGAAGAGAGAAAATTGTGCCAACAGTGAATACCTTTTGCCGCCCGTCGGTGAGACCTCATGGTTTCAGGGAGACCTTACCCCGAATTTCTCTTTTCTTACCGAGCCCCTCCTTGTTGTCGGCATGACTTCCCATGGTCGGGGAGATGCTATAGCGACCCTTTTTTTTCTCGATGACAACCCCACTCTATTTTGGTGCAACCCTCTATGGTCGCCCAGACCTTATGGCGAAGATACTCTGCTTTAGCGAAGGCCCATTCTGTTTTGGTGAGACTCTGTTGAGTCGGTGAGACCCTCCACTGAGCTCAAAACTCCCACCGAGATCCTTGAGACACATCATCACGCACATAATTTGACCCCTACAAAATAAGGCTCTCATTAGAACAATACATTAATAGTATGCCCCTTACCAGAAAGAAACTTAACTCCGGTGGAGGCGGAGCCAACACGAGCACGGGAAGCAAAATTTAAACAAGTCCTGGCAGAACCGGGACCAGGGAAAAACATGACCCAAAAATGACATCCTTCTCCTTCAAAACAGGTGGGGGGAGGGTCAAGAGAAAACTGGAACCGGGGCCAGATTCGGGGAGGGAATGAGCCAAGGAAACAACCAACACTTCCCAGCTCACACCCCGTCCTAGATCTACGCCCACGAGAAAACCCAAAACGTAAAGGGTGGAAACAAAAAACATCGGCGGAGCCGGAGCAACGAACAAGGCAGAATCGGGGTTGGAACCAAAATCTGAACCAAAAACTTCTCCAAGTTTCGGGTTCAGATTTCGTTCCGAACCCACCTCTGATGCCATCCAAAAGAGGAAGGAAAAAAGGAAAAGAGAACGAAGAAAGGGGGGAGGACAACCCCCACGACGAAGTAAAAAGAAACAAAGCAAAAAGAACAAGACAAGTGGAACAATGCAAGCAGGCGCAAGGGAGAAAAAACCAAAGCGGCGGGACCGGGGCTAGGGAAGGAACAAAAAATGGAGCTTGGAATAAGTTCCAAGTTTGGAATCCATTCCAGTTCCGGGTCTGCCAAAACAAACCAACAAAACAAAAGGAAACAAAATTCTAAAGGCCGCAAAAGGAAACACCTAAGGCAAAGGACACAAAACGACCAAGACCAATGAAGAGGAAAGGAAAAGGGTGGGGTCAGACTAGGGATGGAACCAAAATGAGGAACTTTGAGAAAGTTCAACATTCTGAACTTGGTCCCGTACCCGACCCTGACAAAGAACCAAAAAAAATGAAAAACCAAAGTCTTTCGGAATCGGAATCGGGGATAGAACAAGACCCGAACCTCAGAAGGAATTTCCAAGTCCGGTATTGGTCCCGGTTCCGCCTCCGACAGAACTTTGAAAGGAAAATTCCTAAGGCAGAAAACCAAAGGCGAAAAGGGAAAAGACAAAGGGGGACCCATTTTGATCCAGATCAAAGTGGGGTGGTTATGCAGGGCATAACAAATGGCGACTAGGCTGGGAAAATGGTTTAACCATTTTCATGAATCTAAAGGATTCAGCTACCCAGAACTCTTGGTTCATGAATATCACAACTCCAATTGGGTCAGTTATAACAAGCAAGGTAGAGCTAGAATCTCAAATGTAAGTCCATCAATGGCCACCCCTGAATCTATGTGTGTGCTTGATTGTGCATTACTCTTTTATAAATTTTTCCTCATCTTTCAGACAACAATGTGCAAGATTTGAGCTACATGAGTTGATTTCCTTTGTGCAAGGATATCTCGGGCATTGCTCTACTGCCAGTCAAGCATCCATAGCCTTGGTAGAGATACTGGAATCACCCATTCATATTGACTCCTCTTCTTTTGATAATTTTTTTCTTTTCTTTTGGAGCTCCAGATATTTCATTTAATTCTCTTTTTTTTTTTTAATATGTCAGATGTTTAACATCTAATCTGGGTTGAAAACTACCATGGACCTAATAACAACACTTGGAAGTCATATTTTTCACTCAAATCTTACAACACCATAGTCCTAGGAAAAATATACCCTTATCAGAGGAGATGATCTTGATAATTTGTGACAGATTCAGGGGAGTTGATGAAGGTTACTTAGCACCTTGTTTCAAAACTTTCCACAACTCTTATTGACAACAAGCATGAAACAATGAATTGAGGACAAAATCATCGAATCAGAAAACTGAAAATGTCTAAACCATTTCTCTCCTAATGACCATAGTATGCTTTGGATAACAACCACCATTCCAAAGATGGAAGGAAATAGATGAACCCCAAAGAACAGAACAAACAGAAACAAAGAACAAAGAAAACAGAAGGAAAGAAAGAAAAGAAAAAGCAAACAACAACCGAGCTATTTACAAAAAGAAGCCGAATATTTACAAACAGAGAAACAAACTATCTACACGAAGAAACAAAACCAAAGGAACAGGAAAAAGGAAAACAACAGAACAAGAGAAAACTAACCAAAAATAAAAAAAACTAAAACTAACTAATCCTATCCCTAACTAACTCCAAAGCTGAACTTTGCAAACACAAGACTGTAAAAATTTGTACATTGATTTGACTGATTTTTCATTATGTGCAACAATCTCAACTTACTAGGCACAGTTCTAAGCCTAGCAAATTTATCTTTATACTCAGAAATATGAAGCCTATGTGCGATCAGTTCATTCTGAGGGCATAAAGATTGAAATATTATCAGTTGTGGGTTCTCAATTTTGTCATGATTTACCCACAAACATGTTTTACTATCCCCTAAGCCATAATCAAATTGAAAATTACTAAAACATAGAGGATAATGAAAGGACACCACCTAATTCTGAAGATTGCTTGTTACCAATGCAGGCTTGTGTCATATGATTTCCTCTTCATGAGGTCTCAGCTCATGGATCCCCACTGAATCAAGGTTCATCTTGCAGTTAGGATCCTCATTCACCAGCATCTGTGTATTCATCTCGGGCACGGAGTCAAAAATGTTTTGAATTTCTTGAGATGAATCCTTACTTTGAACATTTTCTTGCACCAGGTCATCCCCAAGCAGGGCCATGGGCACATGGTGAACAAGGATCTTCTTCAAACTCATTTGAATGGATGGAGTTAGAGCCAGGAAAACTCTTTCTCAATTCACATTCCTCTGGGTTGCTTTCTTGGCCTTCTCTGTTTCATCCAAATATACCCCGTCATGAATTTCCTCAGGAAGCACTTGACTGATCTGCACGTCTTCTTGAATTTCTTCCCTTAAGACTTCATTTGGGCATTTGAGTCCTTGTTTCTGATCACCAGATTCATTGGCAATCTCATCTTGAAGTATGCTATCTGCTCCAAACTATTCATTGCTTAAATCAGCAGATTCATCTTCTTGTATTAACCCATCAAGGTGTGCTTCTTCCTCATCCACCATCATGAAAGAATCTATGAATGCATCGATGAATCCATTCTCCACTTCCACCAGGTTTGCACTAGGTAGAGGGTTTCATTAGTTGTTAAATCCATCTCGATGCAAGGATCAAGGTCATCAAAAGATGGGGAATAAGGAAACATGTTCTCACAGTTGTTCTCATCATGTTGGACAGACTGATCATCATTCTCATGTGTGCTAGTTGTTTGATCCTCCTTATTGGGGGGATAGGTACTCCAAGGATCTTCCATAAGTATTCCTTCAATAGAGATCAGTTGCTTGAAATACAACTCCATCCTTCCTAGGAAGACATGGCAATCCATCTGAGAGTGCTGATTAGTCCTATGTATCCCACATCCAGTTGGTTCAACAAGTTCTAATAATTTCAAATCTCCTAATTCTTCCAACTTCTTCCTTATTTTCTTTTGTGCACGTGGGATATTTAGCCAACATGAGCCATGTTACTTTGTCCATCCCTCCTCGCGCTGACTCTCATCTTGATCAGAAGATTTTATCTCATCTCCTTCACATCCATCGTTAGTACTAGCATTCTCAACAAAGCTAGATTCTATCTTGAGATTTCCATTATGCTCTAAATTTACATCCATTTCATGCTTTTCACTAAACAAGTCATCAAAATTATATTCTGGCTTGTCAGATGTTTCACCTAGATCCTCATTGTGATGTAATGGAGTATGCTTTAGAAGATGACTGAAAAGAGATGATATGGTTATAACTTCATTATCAAGTGGAGTATTTGACTCTGTGATTGGATTTTACAGGGATGAATTCTCCTAGTAGTCTTGTGTGCGAGGAACAAACTGATATAAGAATGAGATTTCTAACTTCGCCCATGAATAAATAGATTCTGGTGGCAGATTAACATACCATTGTCTTGCTGAACCTTGAAATGTTTTGATGAAAAATTTACAGACAACATCCTCATACGAAACTTGGAGAAAAGTAAGTATACGCCTGCAAGTTTCAACATGTTCAAAAGAATTTTGCCCACTGTGAGGGAAAAATAAAGGAAGCCTATCATAAATATGACCAGGGATTTCATGGAAAAACCCTCGTATATATAAAGGGCTACCCATTAGATCTAGGTTTTCCAAGACCTAGCCCACTCCAACTCACAACAATCCACAATTAAGTTCATAGGCCCTCCTTCTAGCGCCAGTTCTTGTTGATGGTGATTTTGGCACCACAACAATGCTAAACAAAGTATTGCTACTCTGCTTCTCCTGAAAGAGAAAGGCAACACATGAATGCCTTAGCTCCCAAGGTCTTGGTAGTTGGGTCTCAACTGTGCTGACGTTGCTTAGTGGCCAATGCAACAGTAATATTGAAGGGGCCTGCTGGTGTTGAGCTTTTGGATTGTTGTGGGTTGAACATGAATTTAAATCTACTCTAACCGGGGTTTTAAAGAAATAGAAAAAGATGGATCAGGGCTTTGGGATAGAAAAGAATGACACTTCATCTGAATTAACCAGACCTGTTGCCTCCCAAGGAATTCCTAACTAAAACTGCAGAATGAAATAGACTTGTGACTAACACACAACTTCATCCATCCATAGTGTTGATTCTAACAACAGATTGTAGGTTACCATTCAAATAAAACATAAAACCAAACTTCATTCCTTGAAAGCTTCTCAAATCAGATGATTAACTCAAGATGAAAACCATTTGAAACACAACATGAAATAGATTTTAATCTGGTTGTTTCTACTATTGATGAAACAGATAAACATCATTTACAAAGCTGGCACAATCACCAGTGTACAGAAAATCTGTGATTTCAAATTGTTTCCATTTACACTAAGAAAATTGAAAGATACATTAGAGTCTATTTTGAATCTAACTCCTACCCCAAGAAGACAAAAGAAGGTCCTATTACAAAGAATCAGGATCAACTTCTATCCCCTCTATTCCTATTCTACTAACTACTAACCAGAAGTTCTTTGTCTACTACTTTCTAACCTAGAAGTGCTTCACCTTTACAAAGAGGCAAGAATGCCCTATATACAAAAATGTACCAACTTCAATGTGTTGTCCCCCATGTACTAGGGTTTACAAAATATTTTCACCTAGGAGAGTCGATTGTAAGAGGGTCGGCGTCCAGATCTTTCTAAGGAAATTCAAAACTGCACTCATTGTGAGTCCTCGGTGTCTAGATTGATGGAAGATTTCTGGGAAAGATCTGTAGATCTTTTGCTGCTGCAGCATTAACTCCCCTGTCTGTGTCCATACTCGAACTCTATTGGGGCCGGCTTTGAATGCCCTAAAATATCACCATTAAAGCCGAGCTTCCTCTATCAGTAGATACCAGCTGGTGTTATGACTCATGACTTTGCCTTCTCTCGACGTTCTTTCCACCCCCTAATCTACTCTCCGACAAGCTCGTTGGTATAGCACAGGCCAGTCGGTGAGAGGTTCTGGCGAGCCACAAAGATCACACCGATCTCACAAAGACCTTCAGCAAGACATGAGATGATCACTGAGACCACATGGTGAAACCCTTGCTTTCTTTGGAGTCTCCCTGACATCCTTTGTTGACCCTCTCGCGCTAGTTCCTGTTTTTGTTTCGACGTGACTTTCTTCCTTCATCAGGACCTTGTGGCGAAGGCATGATCCTTGGCCGAGCCCATCTTGTTATTGGCAAGATCCTTTGATATCAGTGAGACATCTCATTGATCTTTATTCCTTATACCAAAGCCACGCCCCTTCGATGAGACTTCAGTTAGTTGCCAGGACCTTTTGGCGAATGCTTTGCCTTCCAGCGAGTTCCTTTTCTTGTCGAGGAGACAACCTTACTTCGGCAAGACCTTTTTGTTGTCGGTGAGACTCCCACCGAAGGCAAACATATCGAGGCCCTTTACTCAGTCGGCGAGACATTAGAGATTTGTCGAGACATCCCGGCGAAGAGAGAAAATTGTGCCAACAGTGAATACCTTTTGCCGCCCTTCAGTGAGACCTCATGGTTTCAGGGAGACCTTACCCCGAATTGCTCTTTTCTTACCGAGCCCCTCCTTGTTGTCGGCATGACTTCCCGTGGTCGGGGAGATGCTATAGCGACCCTTTGTTTTCTTGGCGACGAGCCCACTCTATTTCGGTGCAACCCTCTGTGGTCGCCCAGACCTTATGGTGAGGATACTCTGCTTTAATGAAGGCCCATTCTATTTCAGTGAGACTTTGCTGAGTCAGTGAGACCCTCCACTGAGCTCAAAACTCCTACTGAGATCCTTGAGACACATCATCACGCACATAATTTGACCCCTACAAAATAAGGCTCTCATTAGAACAATACATTAATAGTATGCCCCTTACTAGAAAGAAACTTAACTCCGGCGGAGGCGGAGCCAACACAGGCATGGGAAGCAAAATTTAAACAAGTCCCAGTAGAACTGTGACCGGGGAAAAACACGACCCAAAAATGACATCCTTCTCCTTCAAAACAGGCGGGGGCGGGGTCAAGAGAAAACCAGAAACGGGGCCGGAGTCGGGGAGGGAATGAGCTAGGGAAACAACCAACACTTCCTAGCTCATACCCTGTCCCGGATCTGCGCCCACGAGAAAACCCAAAACGAAAAGGGTGGAAACAAAAAACATCGGCGGAGCCAGAGCAACGAACAAGGCAGAACCGGGGTTGGAACCAAAATCTAAACCAGAAACTTCTCCAAGTTTCGGGTTCAGATTCTATTTCGAACCCGCCTCTGACGCCATCCAAAAGAGGAAGGAAGAAAGGAAAAGAGAACAAAGAAAGGGGGGAGGACAACCCCCACGACGAAGTAAAAAGAAACAAAGCAAAAAGAACAAGACAAGTGGAACAATGCAAATAGGCGCAAGGGAGAAAAACCAAAGCAGCGGGATTGGGGCCGGGGAAGGAACAAAAAATAGAGCTTGGAATAAGTTCCAAGTTCAAAATCCGTTTTGGTTCTGGGTCCGCCAAAACAAACCAACAAAATAAAAGGAAACAAAATGCCAAAGGCCACAAAAGGAAACACCTAAGGCAAAGGACACAAAACGACCGAGACCAACAAAGAGGAAAGGAAAAGGGCGGGGTCAGACCCAAGATGGAACCAAAATGAGGAACTTTGAGAAAGTTCAACATTCCGAACTTGGTCCCGGACCCGACCCCGACAAAGAACCAAAAGAAACGAAAAACCAAAGTCTGTCGAAACCAGAACCGGGGATAGAACAAGACCTGAACCTCAGAAGGAATTTCCAAGTCCGATATTGGTCCCGGTTCCACCTCCGACATAACTTTGAAAGGAAAACGCCTAAGGTAGAAAACCAAAGGCAAAAAGGGAAAGACAAAGGGGGACCCATTTTGATCTAGATCAAAGTAGGGTGGTTATGTAGGGCATAACAGGACTTTGAAGGTGGCGTTGGATTTCAAGGGGATTGCGCTAATTTTTTATGTTTGAAACTTTATATTCTCTTTGGAGGCCTCATTTGCAACTTATGATGTTTTGGATATTGATGTTCTTTGGATTTGGAGCTTGGCTCTAGAGTTTGGATTGAATTTTTGAGATGAAAACCTCTGTAGGGACACATCTCTTCGTGTGTGAAAGACCACATCAGGAGAATATATTGGAGGCTTCACTTAGGAGCTTCACTTGTGCTTCAAATTTGGAGCTTAGACTTAGAATTGAATTTTTTGTTCATTTTCATAAGTGGGATTGTAAGGTTTTGGTTTGTGGTGATAGTGCATTGACTTGGATTAGTTTAGTGACTTGGTGAAATTTCATAATTTTTTGGGCGTTAAGATTTAGGGCCTAAAGTCTTATTTCTACTCATAACTCAGATATAATGAAAGTTTTCAAAATGGGTATTTAAACTATTGAAGACCCTTCTGGAGATGATTCAAACAAGATATTATTTGCATTTTTTTGGAGTTGTTAATGATTTTCTAGGCAAGTTCGCCCTTTTGTTGCCAGGTGCCATATATTTCTAGGTTGTTGCTCACACCATTCAAGGGAGTTTTGGTTTCCAAGTGGGCATTGCCTTTAATTAAGACTTAGTTGGGGGTGATTCAAATGGGTGTTGGTTTGTGGTTTTTGAGTTACTCTTGATTTTTAAAAGGTTGATCGAACTTCTTAGGGGACGGCTTGGTTGGAGGATTTGACTTGGCTTGGAGTTGTTGATTGGATATTATTTGTAGCGGCCTTCTAGTCTGTTTTTCATAGTTTGCTTGAAGTTGGGAATAGTGGAGGACAAGGAGATAATCTTCCTATTGTGTGTGGTTAATTGAAGTGTCTAGGCTACTGATATGACTCTTGTTTAAGGCCCCTTTGACTTTAATTTGCTGCATTATCTAGGTTGTTGGGTTCTTTGGAATAGGTAGCTACTGCGTCTATTAAGAGCTTTAAACCTATTTCAAGTCAATATAAATTTGAAGGTTTATTTCCTTGCTACTGGACTACATTCACTAGGTCTGATATAAGCTTTAAACTGAAATTGATATTGTTTGGTATGACTAAAAAATTATTGATAAAAATCTGAGATTTTAATTGCTCTTGAAATTTTCAATTTTGGCTAAATTTTCACTTCATATTTAATTATTGTTTATGCACAAATTTAAACAATCAATGCCAATGTAAAACCCTACACATGTAATGCAAAAAACATTTCATGAAACTTTAAAACAAGTAGCAAAATAGGGGAAAACGGAAAAAAAAAATTTGGGGGTTTGTCATTATAGTAGGTTGCTTGTCAAGTGAATACTTCAAAGATATCAACTCACGGGAGGAAGGTGCGCTTTCCTCACCCTCTTTTGTCAATTCATAGATTAGATCAAGTTAAAGTATTCTTCTTGCTATTTTTTTATTTAGTCATTTGTTGCTTTTTGTTATTGAATCAAACTGTACTTGTTAGGTCATTAGTAGGTTCTCTCTGAGTCTCGATTGTACTTTACACTCTTTTTCCATACGAATGCTAGCACCTACTGAGACACTAGCGCATCGCACTGTCATACATGTCCCATGTCGAAGTCTCCTAGTGGTGAGCTACCTAAGTTACAGTCTGGACTCTGGAAACCCACTCATGTGACTTCCTAAACTCTTGGGTTGGAAGAAGGAAAGAGGCAGATTAGTTGTCCTTCCTTTTCACCCCCTTAAACATCAAACATATTTTAAAAAATCCCTTAGCATGAGGTAGATCAGGGCAGCTGATTGTTCTAGACCCTCCAGTGACCTAGGGTCCTAAGCAGTTGGTCCCCCTCCTCTACAGGTGCAACAAGCATTTCCTATACAACTAGATGAAACTACAACAATAGAAGTCCCCTAGTGGTGAGCTACCTAAGTTACAGTCTGGACTCTGGAAACCCACTCATGTGACTTCCTAAACTCTTGGGTTGGAAGAAGGAAAGAGGCAGATTAGTTGTCCTTCCTTTTCACCCCCTTAAACATCAAACATATTTAAAAAAATCCCTTAGCATGAGGTAGATCAGGGCAACTGATTGTTCTAGACCCTCCAGTGACCTAGGGTCCTAAGCAGTTGGTCCCCCTCCTCTACAGGTGCAACAAGCATTTCCTATACAACTAGATGAAACTACAACAATAGCAATAGATTGAAACAAAAAATACAATATGAAAATTCATATGCACATGACAATTAGACCTGCTATTGTCATGAATGCTTTAATATCATTGCTAAAAAAATCACTATATACAAAAGAGAACATCTCTATAAATAAATATTGGGAAGAGCTATTGACAAGAAGAGCAACACAAATGCACACAAATTTTGAAGTAGAAGAAAATAAGCATAATGACACGTGTAAGGATGATGAATAACCCATAACTGAATCAGTTATACATTGGTTTAATGAACCACATTCAATCAAATACCTTGACACAACTATCATTGAAATTGCATGATAAGAAGGTTTCAAACCTCTTGGTATTTTCTAGAATTTGTATTCAAAGGAGATGAACTTCCCAACTCTATTTTACGATTCAGCTCAGACAATTGACATTACTAAAAACATTTCCATCCACAAGATAACAAAATGAGAGCTTATACATAAATATAATGACTTTGCAAGATACATAAAAAATGTTTTCTTTAAATCCATTAAAATTATTATTCAACAAGTATCTTCACTAGCACGGATTCACATAAAGAAAATTGTATTAAAAGGTAAAAAATTGCATGAAAAATATGTGTGCAATCCAACAAGCCTCAAAAAAATATTAAGATCTCCATTGGGTTGTAGAACATTAAAAAGTATTCAAACCTCCCTAGATTATTTAGAAAACACTATATATATATATTTACAATGATAAGATAATTGGGACCTTCAACTTTCTTTGTGACATTGACAAGTGTTGAGCACTTCTGGGAGCCATTATGCAAAGCTTTGCAACAAATTTTCATTCAACAACACATTTGTAATGAAACTATAGAAGATAGGGACTTGGACTTTGAAATAAGATATAACCCAGTACTTTGCAATTGCTACTTCAACCATAGAATTAGTGCATTCTAGAAAATGATGCTAAAAAATCATGAACTCTTTGACCAAGTATGGACTACTCTTTTGTCACAGAATTCTAGAATTGAGGCAATGAACATGTTCATTTCTTGCTATGGATAAAAGGTGCACCTATATATGGCAATTGTTCAAATACTGAAATAGAAAGCTTTGAGTACAAGTATATTTCATGTGACTTTTCATTGCTTGTTACAAACCTCGCCAAAATGAAAATGCATCACCATACAAAGAGTTGCAAAAAGTACAAAAACTCAAACTATAGATTTAGTTTCCCCTTGCCTCCCATGATTAGAATAAAATATTAGAGCCCTTACCCATGCCTAATGCTGCAATCAAGGATAGAGCAAGAATTTTCTTCAAGAAACTAAAAAGCAAACACTATATAAAAGAAGTTTCATTTGAAAGTTTCTTGCATGAATTACAAATGGATGAAACAAATTACATTGCAATGCTTCAATCAACATTGTCACACAAAATTGTCATGCTGCAAAGAGATCCAACTGACATTTGGATAAATTCCTTTGCAAAGCAAGTGCTAGGACTATGGTATGCAAATACAAACACAATTTATATTAGATGCATATGCCACTACATCTTATTGTACTTCATATTTAGAAAAACAAGTTAGAACATTGTCTCTTGTATTTTGGAAATTGTGGCAACAATGTACTCATGCTTACAATGGAAAGGTAGAGTTCATATGGAGACTTGGAAATGCATTGCTTAACTACCAACAAATGTCCAGTTGTCAAGCTGTTATCATCCTTATATTTTTTTAGAATCAAGACTTTATCATCCTAGAGGAATGGTCCCTTCATGTTCCAGTGGTCAAATTTTCTACTTTTTCCTTGTCTTTATGGCCTTTCCTAGACCACATTATCATTCCTATAAGTCAAGTGGCTCATATTCAACAAGAGTGACTTCTCTCTACTCAAACCTAGAAGAGGGTTGTGTCTACGTTGATCTCTCCAAAACTTCAAAGAGTCTATAGAATTGCAAGTTATTAACCAAAGCTTCACCAAAAGGACCATGTGCCTTAACCTACCAAATTATTATTATATATGTTAGTCCTAAGACCATAAAATTTGTGACTTTTGTCATGCCCACTTTTTTCATAATTATACACTAATACAACCACCAAATTTTTTGCCTCTTATGACCAGAATCAAGACTTCTTTTACTAGACAACCTATGCACCCTTGATGACAATGAGATTTCCCCATTATTTTCCAAACTAAAACACATCACAAACCTAATATTTTTATTTGTTTCCTTGGTACTAAATTTGAACAAAGAAAAGACTAATTTATAGAGCTCAATCTCAAACCCCACGATGCAACACATTGGAGGAAATAAATTTTAGAATTAGTTAAAGATCTACTAATTAGAAAAGGTTTATGTCTACAATTAATAAGTCATCTCATAGAGAGAGAGAACTATGTGGTGTAGGATCAACCAACTATCTTCATGCAAGTTTGATCTAGTTATCAAGTGCAAGGTTTCTTTTTAGGTGGGTCAATAAGGTCACTTGGACCATCAAAGTGTAAAGAGTTGTGAATATTGCCAAAATGATGCATAAAGTTGCACAATATGTAACTAAGGGTTTTAGCAGGGTTTAGTGTGTGTGGAGTCTTTGATTATTGTAAATAAGGTCTTATTAGACCATTGGGGGTTTATTAAGTCAGTTTAGTAGGTCTTGGAGTCAAAATGTGAAAAATTACAAAAAATGACAACTTGTCAAAAAATGTAATTGCAAGAAATGAAAAATTTGGGAACTCAAGAGTCATGGGGGAATTGGAAAGTTGAATAGGAAGATTGGAGGGAATTTTAGTGGCCTAAAGGCTTAATTATATGTATTCCATTGATGAAAGTTGTTGTTGTCAATTTCTTGAAGAGAATTCAATAAGAATTTTTTTTGTTTTTGCTGCTAAAACTATGTTTTCACTATAAATTAGCTGTAACAGTAGGTTGCACAATTTTGTACAGGATCTAAACACTCTAAAAGATTGCAAATATTGTGAAGGAGGGTGTAAATTATGGTTTGCAACAGTTTTGAACCCTTGAAACAAGTTTTGTAACTTTGAATTAGTGATCTTTTGATATAATCCGTGTATACCCTTGTTAAGGTTTTGTAGACTCAAAAGATGAATTAAACCCATTCCACAAATTGTATAATCTGTGGCTCTATGGAATGGGTATATTGATATAGAATAGGATAGTAGGGGCTAGGAAAAGTGTTGTATGAGTTGTTTTATAGGTGGAATAAGACTATCTTGAGTGAGAATTGATGAAATTGAGAGTGGAATATGTGGTTTTGAGTAAGAGTTTGATGAAAGAGTGTGAGTAATGTAAAGGTGAGTGTAATTTGAGTGAAAGCAGATATGTTAAGGTGTGTTGGAGGAATTTTTAAGGTTGTAAAAGTTGTAGAACGTGAAGATTGAATAAACCCTAGCTTAACTCAAGGAAAACAAGGGTTTCCTTGATTAGTGTTTGGAATGAGGCTTGGGGACCTATAAATTGGTGAAAGAGGTGTTTTTCTACCTGGTTCAAAGGTTTGAGTAGTTTTCTAAAGTTGGTGAAAAGTTTGAAGAGGTCTTTCTTTGCAAAACAAACCTAATTGGTCTTTTGGAGCAGCGTTACCCTTGGGATTTTGAGTGACTTGTTCCAAGGAAGTTGGTAGTTGTTTTGGTATATGTTTTGAATTTCCCTGAAAGGTGTTAGAAAATGCTAACAGGTTGAGCGGGTAAAAGGTTTTTGAGGAGGAGAGTTGATAAAAGTGGGTCTGCAGACCTAGTTGGCTAGACAAAGTCAAACTGAGAAAGATGTTTCCTGAGAGTTTGAGAGTCAGTTTATTGATTTATCTAACTTGTTTAGTGTTGTATCAGGTGAATACCATCTAACCTTGCATCACTATGTCCTTTGCTAGTTTACTAAAAATTATTTTCTAATAAGAAGGAATACATTTATACATCTATAAAGTTAATATTTCAGGTTTAATCATCCATGGCTTTAGTAATATGGATTTTTTATCTTCGTTTTCATATCTTTGGTGTTGCACTGTGTTCGTTTGCTACGAGTTTGGGTGAGAATTTGTTTTAGCCGGCGGGGAGGGGATTTTGTTTTTTCCTTTTCTTTCTTTGGTGCTACCTTGAGTTCGGGGTTTGGTGTTTTAGCTTTCAGAGGAGTTTTTGCTTGGGATTTGCTTTATGGAAAAGCAACAGGTTCCCTACAATTTGGTGCTGGCTGATCGTGGTGGGCTTCATAATGGATCTCCATCAGTTTTGAAAGCTCAACAGGCTGAGTCATTCTATGTGGGGGAGGGCCTTAAACTAAATAAGGTGAATGGTTGTTTGCCTAGGAGTTAGGATTTCCTGGTCTTGGTTCTTTGTCCAAAATTTGTGGCTGATGATGTTTCTTATTGGAGTAGACATGCGTTAATATGAAAATCTTGGGATTCGTATTCCTCTGTCAGCTTTGGATGCTTGGATTAGGAGTACATGGTAGGTTGAGGATGACATGGAGCTAATGGTGGCTACAAATAGTTATTTTGTTGTTTTTTTTCCAATATGGCTAATAGGAATCGAGTTTTTGAGGGAGGACCCTACTTTTATAATCATGTCAGATTGTTTATAAAACCCTGGCATATGGGTTTTAACATAGCTGAAGAACTGCCATCGAGGGTTCCTGTCTAGGTCCGTATGTTCAGGCTTCCCCTAGAATTTTGGAGAGAAGATATTTTACAAAAGATTGCGGCTCTTCTTGGCAAGCCTATTGTAGTTGCTCAACAAACCCTAGAAAGAAAGGTTATTTATTTTGCTCAGATTTGTGTGGAGGTTGATTTGAATAACCCCTTTCCAAATTCTCTAGAAATTTTTCGTGGTTCTTTGTCATGGATTCAACAACTTGATTATGAGTCCCTTCCATTTCGTTGTCAGATTTGTCATGAGTATGGACATCTTCAGAAACAATGCCATAGGATTAAGAAGGCTCCTTCTTCTAATGCCTCTCCTTTGTCTTTAGCCCCAAAAGTTGTTAGGGAGGATAAAGGGAAATCTTCTATGATGGAGGTTGAACTAGATAAAGATGGCTTTGTGCCGGTTAAGTGGGCTAAGGGTCGGGGTCAGAAGAGATCGTTCAAGGACAGGAAGAATGAAGAGGACTTTAATTGGTTTGAGGTGTTGAACACCTCAACCTTGGAGGAAGGAATCCCACAAGATATTCCTTCTGATGCTATTGGTATGGGTTGTGCTATGGGACAGGGACAGGGATCTAGTCAAGACATTCATTTATCTCAGGATATGCAAGATCATCGGGCAACTCTAGATCAAATACAGGATGATGATGATGATATTGTTTTGAAAAAATTAGCAAAGGAGGGGCTAGTTTCTGGTAAGAACAAGGGGTCTTCCCTAGCCTTGGGGGTGCAACAATGATTGATTATCAGGGGAATGCCTAAGCACTCTTCTAAAAGTGGTCGCAAAGAAGGATCTTGAGAAAATTAAGCATATTGGAGAGTTGTTGGTGGAATGTGGATCTTTTAAACTCATTAACGCTCACTTTTCACCATAACCTCCATGATTGTTCTCTCATGGAATGTAAGAGGGCTAAATAATACCCCCCGTCAAAAGGCTATTCATGATCTAGTTGCTATCCATTCTCTGGACATCCTTTGTGTTCAGGAGACTAAACTTTTAGTTTATTGTATGCTACAATGTGTTTCTCGTATTTGGTTTTTTGGTCAGTGTCAATGTATTAGTTCTTAGGTGGTGATCCCACAATACTAGTTTACAATTTCTGGCCAAATTGGACACTGAAATATTTTTTTCTAACTAAATCTTCACTTTTGGGCACCTATAGCAACTAAACTATGAGGAATTTGAAGATGATGCAAACTAGTGATTTGTCACATTTTCTCTGTAGATTCTAAATATATATTTTTTTTAAATTTTGGAATCAGATTGCACTTCTTTTTCCATCTCCTTCAAAAACTAGTTTTTTTAGTAAACAACATTTTTAAGGAGTGACACTCACCGTATAACACAACCTTTTTTCCATGAAGGATAAAATTCTAATTTTTTGAATTTAGATTTGTAACTTCGATATATAGTGCTTCCAATTGGTTAGATAGTGTTTTATTGAATTTTTTTTCCTTAATCAAGTTTCAAATTGAAACCAATTACAATTTAGACATAGACAGACCGTATAACACGTAACTTTTTTTGTATGTATCAAAAATCATTTTTTTTGTTGGATCAAGGACTTCAATATCTGGTGCACTCATATTTTTCAAAAAAAATTTGATAATTTTCTATTTTTCTACATGTATAGAACATAGAGCTTGATTTTCAATGACAAACCTATGTTTAATAAAATTAAAAAAACAAATACATAATTAAACCAAAAAATATTAAAATTATATTCATTGGATAGTGTAAGGAAAATTAGATGCGGAATTTTTTTTTCCTAATGTCAATACCTCAGGAAAGAATGTAGATACACTTTAAAATTTACAATTATAGTCAAGTTAAGATGCACTATGAAATAAACAATAGAAATAGAGTATTTGAAAAACACACATGAACACCAGATATACATGGGAAAACCCTTACGGGAGAAAAACCCACCACACCAAGAGAAATCACTTTGTATTACAGTAATGAAATTACATACAAATCCTAGACTTATCTTTTTGGTGTCATTATATAGCATCATTCACCATTAACATTCTTGTACATAAATCTTCATGTTACAGTCCACATAATTCATCCACTAATACGATCACTCAACAATCTGTCGATTCAACCAACTAACCAACCGATCACAATCTACAATCACCGAGTATATCCATGTCGGACTCTGTCTGTAGAACTTCCTGATAGAACTATCGCAACTAACTTTCTTCCAACTGTTCCTCTTCTGCTCCTCCTATTCGTCCACGAGACTCCACGTAGGATGATCAACCGGTCAACATAATTCGTAATTCACTGGCATCTCGGTGAGACACTAACAATGTCTCGCCGATGACACATATACTTCATATTGATGTCGCCAAGAGCCTCTGTAGTCGCCAAGATGTTATATTGAGCTCCAAGAGATACACCGAGTCATCACATAGTCGCCCTGACCTATTGCTTTCGCCAGAAGGTCATAGCAAGACATTAAAGGTTATACCAAAGTCCCCATACCTACTGAGCACCAAGTAGAAGTCGGCAAGACTCACACCTATCGCCAAGAGTTGATACCAATCTCCATATGTTACCCCAAAGTGTTTACTCGTCGCTAAGACATTGCTCTTTGCTGAGAGAACTTACCGATCTCTATGACTTATCCCGAAAGCTTCATCTGTCGCTAAGAGTTACACCAAAGATATACACCTATCGGCCAGACAATTGGATTTTGCCGAGACATCATATCGAGATCCATATGCTTCACCGATGACCAATTGTCGCCAAGAGCTACCCTGATAGCCATCGGCTATCGGCAAGACATTCGCCATCGCTAAGAGGTTTCTTTGATAGCTTTAAGTTATACCGAAGACTTTCACTTGAGTCTTTGTCGCTGAGACATATCCACATCGGTAGGACATCTTACCGATGAATCAAAACAAACATTGTCGGCATAAAATTTGCTTTCGCGGTGACCTCTTACCGTGTCAATATGGGTTACCCCAAGGACCTCAATACATATGCTGTCGGCAAGAGATTAACACTTCGCTGAGACATCTTAGTGAAAACCTTTAGCTTCACCGAAGACCACAGTCACCAAGAGTCTCCTCAATGCATGATTGAATGGCCTTTCAGCCAGAGGTCTCCCGAGCGCTATAAGGTCATAACAAATACATCAGGCTACAGTGATAGACTCCACAGTGTAACCTTTCAGCAAGACACTGGCAAGGTCACATCGACCTGTTCAGAACTGAATAAAACAAACCTACTAGTTGGCCAGACAATTAGAATGTCACACTGACTTGACTCTAATGGAGGTTTCAGCCTGTATAGTTTGAGGCACATATTTCCAACAGATAGCTCATTCTAAGGGCTACCATCATCCTATTGGGTTTGTGAAGTCTCCTCCATTTTCATCCTCAACCTGAGCTTCGAAGGAAAAATTCTGATGTTTTTATGTGCCAAATAGTGGAAAGGTGGGAAAAGGGGGCTTCATTCAAACCCCCTTTCAAAAAGGGTTTTCCTTTGTGTTATTTGGTGGGAATGGTGGGATGTTCATTGAATGAGTTCGCTTGAACCCTCTTTTGGTTCGTTCGAACCCCAAAAACAATTTTTTTTTCCATGGGGTCATTTTTTTCAACATTTCCTTCCTCACTCCAATTGTAAACCACTTTTGTGGGTTCACCCCAAGGGGGTTATGGGGAATTGTCTCTTTTTTGGGATCCTAGAAAGATTCCTCCCCTTTGGTGGATTTCTAGTCATTCTACTATTTCTATCATTGCCTCTTCTTTGGAATCAAGTGAAACTATTTTGGTTACTAATGTTTATGCATCGATTGATATTCATGGAAAAAATTGGCTTTGGGCTCATATAAGGTATGTCAGATCATGTATTCCTTATCTTCCCTAGATCTTAGCTAGTGATTTTAATTTTGTGTTGAGCTTGGAGGAGAAAAGAGGTGGGTTGCCTCGGTTTGGGCCTATTACTGCTCTTTTTTAGGAGAATGTGGATTTGCTTGCTTTGAATGATGTTAAGCCTTATAATGGAATTTTCACTTGGAATAATAGATAGAGTGGAGAGAAAGTGATCTTAGAAAGGTTGGATAGATTTCTTGTTTCCTTTATTGGGGTGGGAGGTAGGTTGGTTACAATTTCTGACATTCTTGATTGGAGGGGTTCAGATCATTGGCCAATCGAATTGAATACTTCCCATTTTACTATTCCCAAGAATCCTCCTTTTAAGTTTCAGCTGATGTGGCTTCAGGAGTCTTCTCTGCATGATCTTTTGGCTTAGTGGTGGAGTGATGGTAGCCCTCCTTATGGTACACCTATGTATAGTTTTCTTAAGAAACTTCAGTATGTTAAATTTCACCTTAAGAGATGGAATAGGATGAGTTTTGGAAATTTTAAGGTTATGAAGATGAATGCCCAAGCAAGCCTTGATGGAATTACTTTCTGAATTCTGAATTTTGGTTTCTCAGATGCTCTAGGTCAAGCAGAAGCCCAGACTATGAGACTTATGGAGGAATGGGAGCTTCGAGAGGAGATTTTCTGGAAGCAAAAGGCTCAGATTGACGGGGTTCAGGAATACTACTTTCTTCCATCATTCAGTGCAGGCCTGTTGTAATAGAAGTTGTATTTCCTCTCTAGTTAATGTGGATGGGATCCATATTTTTTCTTTGTAGGCCTTGTCTCATGAGGCTAGATAGTTTTATTTTTCTCTTTCTTTTGAGGATTCACCCCCTGCAGAGGATGAGGAGAATTTGATCCTGGCTTGTATCCCTTCCCTGATTTCCAAGGAAATGAAAGATTTCCTCATTCACCTGATATCTTTGTAGGAATTAGAAGAGATCGTTTTGGGGATGAATAAATGTAAAGCCCCTAGACCAGATGATTTTCTTGTTGATTTTTTTTAGGAATTCTGGGATATTATAAATTTGGATTTGTTGGAGGTTGTACGAGAATCTCTTCATAGTAAGCAAATGATTCATGCTTTAAACTCTACCTTTTTAATTCTTATTCCTAAAAAGGAAGGGGTTGATCGGCTTGAATTCTTTCGACCTATTTACCTCTGTAATGTGGTGTATAAAATTATTACGAAATTGATCGTTGAGAGGCTCAAAGTTTATCTTCCTTTTGTTATCTTGGAGGAGCAAGGAGGTTTTGTTGCTAGTAGATAGATCTTGGATGGGGTGGTGGTTGCCTCTGAGGTCATCCACTCTATGGTGACTTGCAAGGAGAAGTCTATGTTCATTAAGTTGGATCTGGCCAAAGCTTATGATAGAGTTAAGTGGCATTTTTTGTAGAGAATTCTCTTAGCCTTTGATTTTAGTTTGGATTGGGTCAGTTAGGTTATGAGTTGTGTTACCTCTTCCTCTTTTTTTGTTCTTATGAATGGGGAACCTTCTGATCTTTTTTCGGCTTCTAGGGTCCTTTGTCAAGGAGACCCTCTCTCCCCTTATTTGTTCATTATAATGACTAAGGGTTTGGGCAGATTTATGAAGTCATGGGTTTCCCAAGGTAGGATTCAAGGCTGGTGTTGGGGTAATGGGCTTCCACAACTCTCTCATCTTCAATTTGTGGATGACACTTCTCTTATGGGGAGGGCTCATCTTCAAGAGGTTGTTTCTTTTAGGCAGGCTTTGGATATTTACCTTGCTGCTTTAGGTCAGAAAATTAATGAGCACAAGTCTTCTATCTTCTTTTTTAATACTCCTCAAGCTATTCAATGGTGGATTGCTGATATATTTAGCTTTTAGATTGGGTCCCTTCCCTTTTTCTATCTGGGAATACATATTGTTGTTGGTAGGAAACTCAGGTCTTCTTGGAAAAATATTCTTGATAAGCTATGCAATAAAGTCAACCATTGGACTCATCGTTGGCTTTCTACTACTGCGAGAGTGACTCTTCTAAAGTCTCTTATCCAGGATCTTCCTATTTACAAGGTTTTGTTCAAGTAGCTCCTTTGTATTTCTTGAGGGAATTTGATGCTCTCTCACATAAATTTCTTTGGAGTGGTAATTTGTGGTTGACCAAGTGGAATCCTGTTAAGTGGGATACGATGTGCAAGCCACAGAAAGTGGGGGGCCTTCGATTGTGTTCTACAATTTTGAATAGTCAAGCTCTTGCAGCCAAGTTATATTGGTGTTGGTGTACTAGTCAACATCAACTTTGGGCTCGTATTCTTACCCACAAGTATCTTAAGGATGTTAACACTTTTGATGTTCCTCGTTACCCTTTGGAAGCAAGGGGATCTATGATTTGGAGTACACTCAAATTGGGGGCTCAGTTGGTTAAGAAGGGTTTTTTTTGGATACGTCATTCAGGTTCTCAAGCCCTTTTTTGGTGGGATTCTTAGGATGGTTTCCTCCCATTCTTTCATCTTACCCTCACCTCCAGTCTCTTTATGATCATTTTACCACTACTGGCTGGAATAAAGTTGAGAATTACAAGTCTGTTTGGAATATTGGACTAGATGGTAGCCTTAGGTGGAAACATTCCTCGGATTGGCCGCTAAGAGGGTGAAAGGAGGATATGCAAGAGTTGGCTCGGATTCAGGCATCATGGGAATGCAATTCCATGGCGGGACAAGATGTTCTGGCTTGGAGTAACAGTAATTTATCTGGGAAGTATTGTATTTCAACAGGTTATGGTGAGTTGCTTAGGAAAGTATTTGGGGACATGGAGGTTCCTTGGTGGAAGCAAGTGTGGAATAAATTTTTTGTGGCCCAAGTGCAATTTTTTTTCTGTGGCTGGTGGTTCAGAACCAGTCTCTTACTTGGGATAAATTGTGCAAGAGAGGGTTCCAGGGTCCCTCGATGTGTGTTTTGTGGGATAAAAGTGAAGAGAATGTCTCTCATCTCTTCTTTCAGTGCTCCTTTTCTAGGAGGCTTTGGCACCTTTGGTGGGATGTGTGGAACCAAGCTTGTTGGCATGTCTCTTCTTTGGTGGAGTGTTTTTCCTAGTGGGGGGAGGCCCCTGAACATAAGACTTCTTTTCTTCAAGTTACATGGGCTTTGGGACCAAATTTTATTATATGGCATATTTGGTTGGAGAGGAATCGTAGGATTTTTCAAGATGTGAAGCTGGTTGTCCAACTAAGTGTGACTTGGCTGATTGTTTGGATCCTGGAGAGGTTATCTTTTGTACTCGTCTCCATCTTCCTCTTACGAGGGGGGCTGCTCAGAGTGCTGGTTAGGTCAAGAGAAATAGATGTCATCATCCCCTTCGAAAGATAAGTAGGGAGGGGCGTTGGAGTTCTCCCTCTCAACGTGTGTTGAAAATCAACACGAATGGTTCTTCTAATGGAAATCCTAGCCATGCTGGTATTGGAGGAGTTGGATGGACTAGTTGTAGGATTGTTGACTTTATCTTTTCTATTTATAAGGGTTGGTATACTAACAATGTGATGGAGGCTCTTCCCATTTTGTGTGCTATGGAGTGTGGTTGTGCTCTTGGGTGGAGATAGATCGTTTGTGAATTAGACTCTCAGGTGGTGGTGAATTTGTTGAAGAGGTAGCAATTAGAGGATATTAGTTGGCAGTTGGCGGTTATTATAAAATAGATTCTTAATCTATGTACTTCCTTAGATTCAGTTTCTTTTTGTCATATTCTGCATTAATGGAATGGGGTTGCGATTTTTTTGGCTAAATGGGCTTCTGATCATTTGTATGATTGAAATATAGTGGACAGGGATCAATTACCCTTGAAGTTGTCACAAAAGTTGGACCAATTAGTGGAGATTGATAGGGATGTGTAATCCCCTTGCTTTGTACTGCTCTTTTTGTTTTGAATAAATTTTTACCCCTCTTTTAGTATAAAGTTAATATTTCAAGGGAGACATCTCTGAGTGATTGATGGTGTCATGTTATGATGACATCATAGGTGTATCACACATGGCGCACCCAAAGAGCACATACAAAATGATCTAGAATAATTTTTTTGGCCCCTAACTAATCTAGATATTGAAGAGAAAATTGAATTGGTTGATAGATTTCTAAGTTGTGAAGTTAAAGACCAAGGTTCTATCACTTCATATAACTTATGGAAGTGGAATAACACTTTTCTTCTATTACAAATCTCTAATAGAGGATGGCCCAAAAATCTTAGTCGAGCATCAAGCAACTATATGAATATGCATGTTAAATATAAGGAATAATCTCTAAATTTCAAAATGATTTAAAGCAACAACTATAACTAATAGAATTATTGGAGAACGAAGTTCTATTCTATAACTTTTAAAAAAAAAAACTTAATTGTTCAACATTAAATCTAAACATTTAAGATTAGACAAGAAGTCTAAAGCCTATCATGGTATCAAATTAATAATTATAAAAATGATTAGATCTTGTATTCTATTCAAATTTATAATTTTTTATTCCAAGAATTTTGAGGAAAATATAATTTACACTCTAACTTATTTCAAAACAAAGATAAAGTATTTT
Organism: Sequoia sempervirens; assembly: GCA_007258455.2. Classification (NCBI taxonomy): domain Eukaryota; kingdom Viridiplantae; phylum Streptophyta; class Pinopsida; order Cupressales; family Cupressaceae; genus Sequoia; species Sequoia sempervirens. The sequence continues at coordinate 37,031,879 of VDFB02193867.1, forward strand.
CATCTTATTATCAAATTGGTTAGATATAAGTATTAAATCATTTTTTTAATAATTTAACTAATTAAGACAAAAAGGATAAAAACGTTAGAACCAACTATTCAACTACATGCTATAATTCCTTGCAAGAGTTTTTACAATAATTATTTTAAATCATATGTGAATAATGCTGTGTCTAATGCATGATCATTGATCTTTAATTTTACCAAAATTAAAATAAACCTAATTACATCATTAATCAATTATATTTTCTAAATTTATTCAAACCTAAGCTCAATTCTAAGTTTATTTTAAAACCTCACTATTTTATCTCTGAGAACTTTTAATAGCTTCAACCTTAAAATTTCATATTAATGATTTATACTAGAATTGAATTCCTAACTAAACAATTTAAAATATAATTAGATTTAAATAAAATAACAATAACCCATATGACTAACTAAAAACTGATTCTCAACTAACACATCTCTTTAAATATTTTCTATTTCTCCTCTGCTGTTCTTTGAAAAATTGCAATTCCATGTAGTTTGATCTGGTTTTTTTTTCCATTTTTTTTTGACAAGTTACCTTATTTGTTGCAGGTTGATTAATTTAAATTGGTGATGAGGGCTTATTTTCACCATTCGACATTATTACCAATTGTTACATATGTAATTATAAATTCTAAGTTGATTGTTGATTCCCTTGCACATACTTAGTCGAGGAGAAAAATGTAAAGGAACTCGAGAGCTATTGACTATACCCCCCAAAAGTAACTGGTTTCTCTATAATATTGGGCGACCCACAAAGCCATGGAAAGTCGTAGTCCTCACAAATTACAGTCTGAAATAAGTTGCATGTTTTATGTTTCACAATTTTTTCAGATTTGTACAACCATCTGCATATATTATCTGTATATATATTCAGTTATACCCGTATGCATACGTATTCATATTTGTGTTCTTATGAGAGAAATCTCAAGGCTCAATTTACAATTCATCTTTCTATAGAGGAACCATCTCTATCTGGTGGAGGTACGAAGAACAAAAACACCATCTAGTTTTGGAAACTTTGACTTGGGAGATATTCTTGGAATGTTTAAGAGAATGCTATATATCAGAGCATTTTATGCAAAGGAGGATTGATGAATTTCATGATCTCCAACAAAGGGGGCTTACAATAAATTAGTATGAAGGAAGTTATTGGAATTAATCCAATATGTTGATTATATTAAGATGAGAAGTTAATTGTCAATCGTTTTGTCAAAAGTTTGAATCCTAGTATCTTGGGACCAATCTAGAAAACTTAAGGGTGGTAATGGAGAAAGTTTTGATAGCAGAAGAAGTTCATATAAAAATGTTCGAGGAATGTGAATTATTTAGGAACCATAATTAGAGTCAAGTAGAATAAGGTTTTTGTAGGCCAATTTTTCCTCCAGAAGGGGGAAACAAACCTAGCATAGCTACTTAGAGGCCTCAACAACAATAGTAGCAAGGACCAAGGAATAGGAAGAATCAGGGTCAGCAAGAGAGCTAGTTTAGGCCATGGAAAACTTAGGGTCCTCAAAGGGATCAATGACCTCAAAATCAGGGTGCAAGGCCTTCTATTACGTATTGTGAATGTATAAAATTGAGTGATCAAATAAAGCTAAATTGAACTATAAAAGCTAATCAAATGATCAATTAACTGCACAATTCTCAATGAAATTCAATTTGACACAATAGAGATTCAAATCAAAGCAATAAAACTAGAATTAAAGAAAAATGAATCTAATCTAGATTATACAAACCTCTCAATCCCATTATGGATTGATGCATAATGAGTTGATATACTGTGGATGGCTCAATTTACATATGCATTATCCAAGATGTTGCAATTTTTTTTTTTGATGAAGCTTGATCCAATAAATGGTCTCAAATTTCTCCAAATGAGTGATCAATTTGAGATAATAACTTTGATATGAAGATTGTGGATGATTTGATATGAAATAGGCCCGGTATTTATAGATTTGAAAGACATTGATCAATAATGAGGATGGAAAATTGTGATCAAGAGATGAAATTGAATGAGAGATGAAGGCACGGATCAAAGAATAGATCAAAGGCTGATAATCCATGAGGCATGGATCAATGATCTTAATCAAGGGCTCAAATTGCTTGAGAATCCTTACAAGATCCCTTGATTTTAGGAAGTCATGTGGGAGATATTTCCATTTGGAGGGAAATATTTGAATTTTGAAAAGGGAATATTCTTGTGCAAGTTGGAGAAGTTGGAGGATTAGAGGGATAATTAGTGAATTAAACAATTTAACAAACCATTTAGTCATGCAAGTGGATGAATTAGTCCATCTTTAATTAAACAATTACGATTTTTTTTTTATATGTAAGTAAACTTGCAATAATCCATTCTACTTGACTCCACTAGAAACTTAGCCATCTAAATATATTGTAGTGTGTGACCATGTAGGGTCGACCAACATTGATACTATGACATTGCCCATATAAAATACACAGAGAGTTATCACAAATTATTTCTTTTTATTTTTTTTATGTTAGAATGTTATTTAAATTAGTACATGTATAGATAATGTTATAAAATAATTCCTTATTTCAATTATTTTCAAATTTATAACCCAAAACCTAACTGAACCCTAAAGCTTCACCTTAATTCTAATCACAAGTTCTATCTTAGAATCCTAACTCTAACCCTTACCCTAGTTGAGTTGTAACCCTAACCTTAATTTAATTCTAACCCCAAGCTTTATCTAAGAATTGTAACCCTTTGGGGTTTTAGGACTTAGAGTTGCTAGATGAAATTATTATTTCATCTAATAATAATAAGTTATAAATTTATTAACTCCAAAATTTATAAATAATAACATGTTAATTTTATTTTCAATAAATAAATTTAAATGAATTTGATTAATATATAAAATAAAGATGTTATTTTAATTTTACTAATACAAGAAGATCTCGTCATGTTAATTTTATTTGTATTAGATATATGTTTCATTTAAATAAATTAAACAAACTTTTATTTATGTAAAATATGATGTGTGTGGCATGTTTACCTATGTGTAATTTATTGTTTATCTATGCGTAATTGATTATTTGTGCATCGTAGTGACCATTTAGGAAGTAGGTGTTGGGAGTGACCAAGTCAAAGTGGTATTTTTTTATTGGTAATATTGATAGAACAAGAAGATATTCTAAAGATCTTTCTTGAGTCAATTGGAATTATCTTCTACTATTGTTAAAAAAATTAGAGTGACTAAGTTAGTGATTTTTGGGTGACTAAGTTTTATGTCAAATTAGGGTTAGGGTTCAATTAGGGACAACTATAGTTAGGGTTAGGCTTATGGTGTTCAAATATAGGGTTAAGGTTATAATTATGATTAGAGTTTGAAATAGTGTTACAGTTAGGGTTAGATTTCAATTAGGATTGGGGTTAGGGTGTTCAACTAAGGTTAGGATTATAATTATGATTAGTGTTAAAATTAGTATTATAGTTAGGATTGAACTTGGTTAGAATTAAATTAAGGTTAGGGTTATCTCAGATAAAGCTTGGGGTTAGACTAAGGGTTCTAATTAGGGTTTGGTGTTAATTAGTTTACGATTCAATTAGAGTTGCAATGAGTTAATTAATTATGACATTCTTAAATACATTCTTTGTTGATTTTTAAAATATCAAATTATAGTAAACACATTAACATCTAATATTTAAAATAAATTAATAGAAACAATTTAGACAAGATTATAATATTTAATATTAAATTTAAATATTTTTACTTTCTATCTTATTTTATCTTAAATATTTCATAATAAAATTTTAAAATTAAAAATTAAAACTTATTTTTTATTAAAATTTATAGTATTAGTTTATATTAAAAATATCAAAAATTTAATATTTAAATTAATTTTAATAATTTTTTAAAAAATTTAAATACTTTTTATACTATATTTTTATATATATTTTACTTGAAAATAAAATTTTATTAATATTTTAAATATTTTTTATAATTTTAAAATTATAGTTAAATATTGAAAGTTTTGAATGAAAAACATAAAATAAATATAAAAATATTTAATAAAAAAAATAAAGATAGAGTATTATGTTATCTTTTACTCCACTCCTAGCACAGATAGAGTTGGCAGTGTTGCACGAACAGTCCTGGCACAAACAAAGTTGGTAGTGCTGCACAGATAGTGTTGGTACGGGGCGAGAGAAACGACGAAGGGTATCCATGCAGGCACCCATGCATGCCCATCGTTCCCATAAGTGCAAATTGTCATCGCTATAGACAGTGCCCACTGTCAAAGGGCAACGTCTATCCAGCCCCAGGAATGCACCTGGGGCATGGATGTATGGGTATGATGCGCATGGATGCTGCTGCTTCATTTCTCTCGCCTGTGTCAGACTATCTGTCCGCACTGTCCTGTCAACTTCGTAAAAGTTAAAGATATTTTTTGAACTATGTAAAACTTAATTTCTTTGATGTTTATAGTCATGTGCCCTCTTTCCAATTATAAATTAATTTGAGTGCCCTCTTTCCAATTATAAATTAATTTGAATGATAGTGAAATATAAATTTCATTGTAATATTTTATATATTTTTTGATATAATGAAATTTATTACATCTTTAAATAACATCTTTTAATAAAATAGAATGTCTCATTTTTTATCATATATATTTTTAATTGAATAATAATTAGAACAAATTAAACAATAGAAAAAGTTAAATTTTAAATTAAAATAAAAGAAAAAAATTAAGGTAAAAGTATAAGGACAAAAAATATTTTTAATAGTCATTTCAACATGTGAAAATAAAAATGAATGGGTATACAAGTAAAATAATAGAAACAATTTTTTTTTAATTATAATCTATTAAATTGTTGATAAGACACCTTTAAATGACAATTATATTTATTTAAAAAATATATAAGAAAAAAATCAATTTTAAATATATAGATTTTATTACTTTATACAATTAATTTATAATTATTATTATTATTATTATTATTATATTATTTATGAAAGATGCATGTCTACCATTTATAATAGTAAATCAGAAAAAAAATTAATTTTAATTGAATACATGTTTTTATCAACTTTTGTGATTCACTATCAAAATTAAAAAAATAAAAATATTTATTTATTATCAATATATTTATTTTGCATGTTTTTATTATCAATATATTTATTATGTATGTTTTTATTTTAAATAACATTTTAGTATATTTATGCTATAATATATTTTGTAATTTATTATTATTTATTATATATAATTTAGATTAATACAATTAAAAATATATGTGGTAAAAATGAGGCATTGGATTTTATTAAAAGATATTATTTTCATAAAAATAAGAATATTTATAAATTAATTATATAAAATAATAAAATCTATATATTTAAAATTGATTTCTATTTTATCATTATTTTATACATCCATTAAATATTGTCATAATTATATATATATATATAAAATTGTCATTTAAACCAGTGTCCTATCAACAATTTAATAGATTATAAGATAAAAAAATTGTTTCTAATATTTTACCTGCATACCCACTCATATTTATCTTCACATGTTGAAATGACTATTAAAATAAATTTTAATCCTTATGCTTTTACTTTCTTTTTTTTGATACGTTATATTTTTACTTTCTTTAATTTTAATTTAAAATTTATCTTTTTGTATTGTTTAACTTGTTCTAATTATTATTCAATTAATAATATATATGATAAAAATGAGACATTCTATTTTATTAAAAAATATTATTTATGCAAGATGTAATAAATTTCATTATACTAGGATATCTATCCTATCATATAGTCTATATAGAAAACGTGGAGAGATATCAATTGTAGGAATCCAAGATGATAATAATATTAATATTATGTGTTTGTAATAATATTGTGTCAAGATATACCATCATATTTACATTCTCAAAATTATCCTCACTACATATATTATATTTATCTATCAATTTTATTTATTATAGATTTTACATTAAAATGCATGATTTATATTATTCACATGCATACTAATGTGGGGATCATGCATTCTTCCAAAATTTATTTACTTAGCAAATCTATAAAATTTAACAATTAGGAATCACACCTAATTGATTCATCATAACAAGCATTCTTCCAATGTGTATTATATTCTCAAAGGCATGTGATATTTATTTAATCCTTTCAATTAAAGGGAAATGAGTAAGGCAATTTGTATTTTCTTATCATACTAACTCTTAATAGCTTTAATTTAAGTGTTTGATCTCAATGAATGATAAAAAATAAATGGTACAGTTATTTTGTAATACCTCATGTTTGCCTACTTAAGATTTACATGTGGGCCTCTTGTTCATTAGGTTCAAACTTGTCAATTGAGTAGTTACTTTCTATGTTTTGAGGTGGAATGCTTTAACACTTGTGCCTTGTCCTTCATTTAAATTTTTTTGGTTCTATGATTATTATTAGTGTTGATACTTCATTGTGCTATCAAAGTGTTTTTAAATAGGTTTTGTATTGTTACTTAGACAATGGTCGATAAATGTTATGTTGTGACTTTTATATGTTTGATTTATATAATAATATCTATTATCATCCTTTTTATCAAAGGTATTTATTCTTATTCTTTATTCTTTTTGTTCTTCCTCACAATCTCTTTATTGTAAGTGACCATTTTCCATTGTCAAATAAAAATTACTTTCCCTACATATAATAAATAATTTATTCAATTATAAATTGATAAGTGGTGTAACAAGAAACACAAATTATTTTCAAACCTAAATATTACAAGAAACACATGTAGCATCTAACCTAAATTTACACAAGATCACATCAATTACTTTATACTCTTCTCAAACCTAAATTATTAAATCTAGGTGGCTGATGTAGCTATATAGAAGTAGGTGTATGAACAAGTGTGATAAATAAGAAAATTAGGTGAATGCATGAACTGATAAATTGATTAATTCTAAGGGATCGACCATAAATTTACACATGATCATACCATTTTTCATTAACATATATCAATATATTTCTTAAAATTAAGTTAATGAGAAAAATCTGTAAATGTAAAATATAAGTTGAAAGTACATTAAACTATATTGATTATCTATAATAGTGTTGAACACAATCCTCCATTGCCATGTCATCAAAACTTGTAAATTACATAGTTTAGTTATTAAATTGATTTAAAATTAAACATAAAAAATTGTTAGAAAATCATTTAATAATTTTTTTACCATATCTAACTTACATTGCATCTATTGTTGTTGGTGTTTCGTTAAGATCAATAGAAAATGGTAACCTATGTTGCCTAGTGTTTTGTTGATCATCTAAAGCTGCAATGACATGTTTATTTAATAAATCAACATAGATACAACATTAAGTCTAATAATACAATATACACTTAATCAAAATACTATTAAAATTTGAAATTACCTGAAATAGTTTTTTGAAATGTTTGACCAGGTATAACATTAAGCATTGATGGTTGATTTTCATGAATTGTATCTGCTATTTATTTGATTAATTATAGAAAATTGGTTAGAAATAGGAATTCAAAAATATCTCATTTAATGAATGAATACATTTAATAGTTAGAAAATTACCACCAATAATTTGCATTTCATCAATTGTTGTGTTTTGTTGATCATCTAAACCTGCAATGACATGTGAATTTAAAAAATCAACATAGATACAACATTAAGTCTAACAATACAATATATACTTAATCAAAACACTATTAAAATTCTAAATTACCTGAAATAGTTTTTTGAAATGTCTGACTAGGTATAACATTAAGAAGTGATGGTTGATTTTCATGAATTGTATCTGCTATTTATTTGATTCATTATAGAAAATTGGTTAGAAATAGGAATTCAAAAATATCTCATTTAATGAATGAATACATTTAATAGTTAGAAAATTACCACCAATAATTTGCATTTCATCAATTGTTGTGTTTTGTTGATCATCTAAACCTGCAATGACATGTGAATTTAAAAAATCAACATAGATACAACATTAAGTCTAACAATACAATATATACTTAATCAAAACACTATTAAAATTCTAAATTACCTAAAATATTTTTTTGAAATGTTTGACCAAGTATAACATTAAGAAGTGATGGTTGATTTTCATGAATTGTATCTGCTATTTATTTGATTTATTATAGAAAATTGGTTAGAAATAGGAATTCAAAAATATCTCATTTAATGAATGAATACATTTAATAGTTAGAAAATTACCATCAATAATTTGTATTTCATCAGTTGTTGTGGTTTAGATCAATAGAGAAGGGCAATCAACGTCTTCTATTATTGTCTTGATCATCCAAACCTACAATGAAATATTTTTAATATGTGATGTAAGAACAATAATTATTGCTATGTAAAATACTAAAATAATTTTGAATAAATGTACTCACTATGTTGTTTTCTGATGATAACCCTTTCTTCTTGTATTTTTATGCCTGAACGATTGGAGACCTTTTTCTTCTTTTGCTTCCTACCACCTATGGAGGGGAATTGAAAATTTTCATGCTCTTCAACTCTTTCATTCAAGTCTTGATGGATGGCATTGCCTCTTTGATGAATAAACTAATGTTTGCCCATTTTGCTTGGACTAAACCATGGTGATATTTGTCTCATAGGCATATCCTTTGAGCTAGGGATCGGTGTAAGTTTGGAAGACATAAGAGATGCTTGAAGATCTTTTCTAAATCTTTCAACACATTGACTAAAGATATGTTTTTCATCTACTCTAGTTGGTAAATCTTGGATACTTAGTGAATTCAAATAATCAACAACATTTTGGAAGTTATCATTGGAAGCATCAGATGATTTACAACCATCTGTAATAAAAATAATAAAGATTAAGTTTGTAAAATATAAAAAAGGTTTTTCATATTTCATTAAAAATAGTGATATGAAAATTTACCAATTCTTTGGTCTTTGCAAATGGCAACCCCAATTACATCTTGATCTTCTTGTGGAATACAATAATTTGTTACAAATAAAACATTAATTAAATTTTAAGAACTATAAAAATCAATTAATATTTTATTAAAAATATCATATCAACATTACCAGTGGCATTGTTCTCATGACTGAAACTTCCTCTGACATCATCATCATTATCAACCAATGGAGCAACACCATCTGTAATTCAAAAAAAATATTTTAGTTAGTTTCTATTAGAAAAAAATATTAGTCATTTAAAATATAAATATAATACTTAAATGTTAAATGACTCTTACCAGAAACTTGATCCTGCTCATTTGTTATGTTTCTCTTTAGGAGATCTAAAATCTTCAACACATGTTTGCATGTGTTTCCCCTTTTTGCCCACTGACAATCACATACATGTAAATTTGGTCCAAACTTCCTAACAAGATACCATTTTGTTGGAACAGATTGACTTCTTATCCTATATGTGTTAGGGAGGAGATCATATGGATAACAATTTGTGTCGGGTATTTTTTTGGACCTCTCTAATGCGGTACTGTAATATCTTTCTTTTTTAAAGTTAGTTAAAAATCCAGATGACTGCAAATATCTTTTATTTTTATAAAATGGCTCTACCCTATGAAGAATTGTATGGATAAGCCAATCCATTCTCCTTGTACATTTCTTAGCACGATCACTTAGATAATGGCTCTTGATGTGGAAGTGGTATGACTCTATGGAAGCATTAGTCTCTTGATTTGCATGAGAGAAGTTTCAAAAAAATTTTGCCCACATTTCTATACAAAAAACAATAAAAATGTCTTAGTAAACATAAAAAATAACTTTAATGATGTAAATGCATACAAACCAAAATGAATAATCTTACAAACTTACCAATATGACCCTCATTATGACACCAAGTTTTTTGGAAGTAATCAATAAATTTCTTCTCTTCTTTGAATTCCTCCATGAATATTTTTATCAGATGAGTAGTGATGTCTACATTGTCACTCATTGCATGCATTATCTCACCCAATCTATCAAACATATTTGTACCAACATCCTTATTGCTGGCAAACCTAGATTGTAAAAGATAATATCAATCTATGGGGTTCAAACACATAATTTTCCACACATTTTAATTGAATATTGACTTACCTATACACATTTTTTAGCCATGCTCTGCGTACATGCCAAATACATAAAAGTACTCGGCATTGAAATGATAATCTACAAGTTACATTATAAATTTTGATAAGTAAATTATGACAAAATAAAATGTTATATTCAAACTATTTTAAGCTATAAATTATGAAATATATATTTCTATAAACTAAATATTAATCATTTATAAAGAGTTGATTGAAGTTTAAATATAAAAACTAAGGCTAATAAAAACTTGATAGATTCAATCTCCGCAGTAGCATCATCTGTCATGAATGCATTGAAATTTCAATCTTCTCGAAATTCTTTCCCTCGTTTATAAACTTCTATTAGCCATTCATTTAGATCCTCAACTTTATTTCTAGAGGATATGGCCCATGCAATAGGTACACCAGCCTCTTGTTCATCAAAAACAAGCAAGGTATATAATTGATACTGCACATGAATTAAACATTGATAAATTAATATTTTTAAATAACTAAATCAATGATAAAATAAAATCCAAAATTTTATAGTAAACGTTACTTTACTTACACCATATTTGTTTGTTGAAAATGTTGAGTCCATTGCAACAATTGAGTTGTGTGAATGCTTGACCATCATTTCTCGCATCCATGGTGTTTGGATGCCTATGATAAATGGAACATTTTCCATGGTGTTTGGTCTTTTATAGTAGAAGAAGTTATCCTTCTCCTCTGCATGCCACAAATTGACACTTATTGCATCATCTTCATTCTTTTGGGATCGAATGGAGCGTACTCTTTTCCATGCATTCAACACATCCTTCCTTAATAGACATGCATCCCTCTTATTCATCAACTTAGTCAATCCATGGTCTAAGTAGTGTTGTTCACATATTGTGTTGATCCCCACACCCATTAGAAATAAAGACTCAATATATGATTTGCATTCATTTGATAACCTCGGTGCAAAACTGCTCCTTGTATCACCAGAAGGGTCATCCTTTCCATGACAAAATTCACCATTGGCATCACAATGGCTCCAATCATTATACATAATTAATGCAACATGTGGTCTACCATACATGACCCTAACATAAAAGTGAGTTTGACAACCCCTTTTTTGAATAAACCTTTGTGTTCTTTCCATGTTTTCAGATTTATTTCTTTGATTGTCTAGGCCAAAAGCACACCAATATCTATTTATTCACAAAACAAAACATATATATTAATTCATATAAAAAATTAAATATAAAAATGGCATACTTATTAATTATATTTAATCCAGGCAAACCTGGAGTATGTCATGGTAGTGTGGTCAGTAGGTTTTGATGTGTTGCTCTCTTTATGATATTTACGTACAAATGATGTCTCTGTACTATCTAGTAAACTTTCTCCTTTGATAAATTGAGGGAGTCCCTCAAGAGGGATTGTAGCATATAAGTCCATATTGTCATCATCTCCAATAGGTGTCCATTCAAGGTCCTCACTTGAGAAATGATTTCCTTGGTTGGGAATGTCTTGCACATGTAGTTCAATGAGTGATTTCCATTTACACTTTCTACCCATTCTGAATAAAATTAATATAATTAGTAGTCCTCTATGTTGTTTAAAAATCATATGAACAAATATATCAATTTTTCTATTCACTCCATGATAATGATATTGTTATCTTACATGTATATATAGGTAAGCTCTATGATTTCACCAAATATTCTAGCATTAGAGGAAAAAATAAAATTCCATGTATTACCAAATGAGTCCCAAAAATGGTTTATTGAATTATAGATGTTAATTTTTGCATGAACTAAATGCACACTACCAACTATAAGTATAACTAAAAACAATACAATATGTTTCTAATACATCCTAGTGGTGCTCTTGCTACATATCTCTAATAGAGGTACATCTACAAGAAATATAATAGAGAATTTATATATGTGAAGTTTGATATAATATTTGTTAGAGTAGATGTGTGATGTGTTTTCCGTTCTTCTCACTTGTCTCTCTATTCACTATTTATAAAGAATAGGTGTACATACGTTAATATACATAATCTACTAGGTAATGATCTACTAAGAACAATGGGGAATTGAACTCCAAATCTATGCTTGGACTATAAATGCACATGAGTGCCCACTAATTATCTAAATACTTGTACCAAGATAATCTTATCATTGGGATGCCTAGGAATCTTATATGGAGCACCAATGAATCCTTACATTCTAATGTAGGATAATTTTGGGAATAGGATAAACTATTTCCTATTCTTACTAATCTCAAATTTAGTAGCATCTAATAATCTATTAGTCATATCTCCCTCCAAAAGTCTTAATATGCACATACAAAGAGCATGATTAACCCTCATGAATTTATTATGAGGAATGGTAGATAAGTCATTGATTCCTTTTAGAGAGGTATTTGAATGATAAGGAATTTTCTTCCTTATTAATATCCTATATGTTGCTGGGAGTAAGCATGATACTTCCTTACTTATTTTGGAATTTATTTGATTGAAAGTTAAATTTTTGTAATTGTAGGATTTAAGGTGTGAACTAGATTTGTAGGAAAATAGGATACAAGTGAATTTGTATGTTATGTTTAAAATGTGTAGATGCACTTAAAATATCTATAAATTTATTATTTAACATTATTTACAAACATTCATGTGCATGTGAATCACATTAATCCAATAAAATTTAAGATCACAACCAAACAAAGATTAAGATTACATGCAAATAAAATTGCATGGAACTCTATACTAGGATAGATGCAAGATTTTGGTAAGGGTTTTTCTTGCATGGCTCTCATACCATGTTATGATTTCCAAGATCATAAAGAAAAAGACCAGAAAATTCCACAAAATACATGCACACAAATAAGCCTAATGATATTATCAAGAGATTGATACAACAGTTGATTTGAATGTACAATGTAAACTTGCATATATAGGCAAGGTGGTGAAGGTAGGAAAGTAGAACATAATGAATGACTAACCCTTCAATGATGAAACACTTGTTAACTCACATGACAAGTGTTTTAGTGAGTGACAAGTGTGCATGCAAGAGATGTCTCACAAGTGAAGACATGTGTCTCAACGACATGAAGTGAGACAAAATTATAGAAGTCCCTAAGTGGAGGCTTAAAAAACATGTTAATAGGAGTTGGTGTTGACTCATATTTTGAATCCATGAGAGGCTTTGAACTCCCCCTCTTTGTAAATTTTCTCAATCACATAATAAATAAAAGGTCAATATTAGAGGAATCTATTTCAAGGTGGTTGAACATCTCTTTAGTGTAACCATTGGCCTCTCCACAAAGGGAAAGAAAATTAAACACTTGAAGAGTATTAGAGACAAATATTGCATCAATTCCATCCATGTGGGAGATAATAGGCTTGTGAAATTATAAAATAACTATAAGAGAGAGGACCTCCCAAGCCCTTGGAGATAGGTAAGTTACCACCATTATCCTACGTTAGGTGATCATTTTCTATTTATATTTTTATTAACTTAACAACTTTCCTAATATGGCTAACTATCCTTTGCAAGTGTTCAAAATCCCTACTTCCAAAACCAAGAAAATCACTAAATTTTTTACCCATCTCTTCTAGTCAAGAAGGTTTGTGATCCCCAATCCTCCACGGTTGAGGATAAAACATTTTTATCTAAGACCGTGAACAAAGATGAGATTGGTGTGAAAGGGAGGAAGTGGTCAGTCCAACCCAAAAAAGAATAAGAGATCAACTAGACTTTGATGAAAGAAAACTCCGAGTTAGATGAGATTAATGTAGTGGTTTCTAGTGGGGAAGAGGACAACCTTATGAATCGAAGGAATCTAAAAATGAAAACTGTAAGGATAAGGATAGTGTTAATTCTAAGTCTAATTATAGTTATTTCCAAGAAGAAAAAAGCATGGATAACATGAGCCTAAGATCTTCAAGCAATACTACTAGTGCCAAAAAACCAAAAAAGACCCCTACTACTATTAAGACCTAGATTGCGGAAATTAGGACCAAGGGGGAATTGTTCAACTAGTCAAGAAAAAGGACATTAATTATAAAAGAGGATAAACCCCAAGAAAAGGATACCAAAGATCAAAAACTAAAAATGAAACCCCTACCAAAATGAATCAACCTATTAAGAGAGGTGAAGTTCAATGAAGGGGAAATCTAAAAGGGTTGATACAAGTGATGAGTCTGATTCACTAAATGTCAAGTTTCACATTATATCCAAAGAAAGGGAGGCTATTTCAAACCTTCATGAATTGGTTGGATCTCTAGGTAGCTAGTTGGTGGCTTATTATTATTATTATTATTATTATTATCATTGTGTTTCTTATGTTGTTAGTTATAATTATCTATTGCCAATCTAGTAGTGTTATTAGACTCTTGGTATTTTGATTATGAACTATTGGTTGTTTCAAGCTTTGTAAGGGAAGGGACCTAGTTTTCCCCTTTTATCTAATAAAAAATACTATTTTAAATTATTGTTAATATGTTTATCAAATTTATATTTAGATCAAAAATAAAAATTTACTACGTATTTTAAAAATTACAATTTTTTTTCTATTAATATAATTAGTACTCAAAGGTGTTATGCTTATGTCTATATGTAAACTCAAATGAGCTTATATTGTGTAGAATATTTGTCAATACCTTTCATTTGTTAAAGAACTTTTTAGAAATTTATTGTGCATACTATATTTGTTAAATAATTGTTTTAAGAAGATTCAAATTTCTTATTAAAAGGAATGAAATTTTGTGCTATAAAGAAATAAGATCTATTAACCTATAAGACTTAATAATGATTCTTTTTTTTTTTCAAATACTTGTATTCAAAATTATAAGATAGTTGTAATTGGATTCTTGTTTCTAATCTTCCATCTAATGTGTCGTATTGTAGCCCTCTATGA